>OY294046.1:34744824-34770602 GCA_958510825.1 Brachypterus glaber
TTTTTGTAGATACGATAACTCAAGAACGAATTATCTGATCGTATTGAAATTTTCAGGAAAAATTAAGTTCTATGAGGGGAAGATCCCTATTGTTTTTGAAACAAATTCCCCAAAAAACAAAAAAAATAATGGGGGTTAAAAATCGAAAAATGATGAAAGAAAATTCCGATTAACGTAATTTTTCTAGGAAAAATTACTTTTATTAAGGATTAATTCTACCAAAAAAATAAAAAAAATTGAGTTAGATTTTTTTTTTGAAAAAAAAATTTTTTTTTCGTTTTTCGCACAAAAACAAAATTTAATAAAAAAAATTGAAAAATTGTAAAAAAAATTAAAAAAAATCAGTAATTTTTTGTTTTTCAAAAAAGCTCTTAAAAAATGTATTTTTTTATATTTTTTGAAAAAAAGTGCAATATACCATTTACTGTGAATAATATATAATGGAATGCGTAGCATTATGCGATATTTAGATAGATACAGTGATGAGAGGTTTTAAAAACTAGTGATTGTACCCAAGTTGATGTCACGCGCAAAATACCATTTAGTGATGACGTCAATCCAAATATCTGTGAATTCGACTTTATATAAAATTTTCATAATTAGTGTAATTTTTTTTGATGCCCTTTAAAAAAAATACGACTTATCGACTGGTCTGCCAACGGTGTCATAAATAATTACCCAATCGGCGTGAAAGTGCCCTAAATTAGCATAATTATAGTAGTAAAGGATATTCAACCATGGCCTGGACTCCATTTTTCTTAAATATAACGATCCGTAATACTTGTCCACTAGCTTGGCATATTGTGTGTAGAACGTCCTGAAACAAGAGAAAAATATTGTTAGTGTGAAAAAAGGGATCTTTACACACAAAGATAACACAGGCCCACAATTGATGAAAAAAAGTGGGCTGTGCTGGGGTTGAGACCTAATTATTCTTATGTATTTTGGGATGCTGAATACGAATCTGTCATAAAAAAAGGCACTTCGTCTGCTTATTTTGTTTCTACACTGAAAAAACTGTCTGGACCCACAAAAAAAGTGGTCTGTGATGTGGTTAAGACCCACGGATTCTTATGTATTTTGGGATGCTGAACACGAATCTGTCATTAAAAATGCACTTCATCGGCTCATTTTTTTTCTACACTGAAAAAACATTATGGGCCCACAAAAAAAATAGTCGTCTGTGCCGGGGTTGAGACCCACCTATTCTTATGTATTTTGGGATGCTGAACACAAATCTGTCATAAGAAAGGCACTTCATAGGCTCATTTTTTTTCTACACTGGAAAAACTACACGTATTCTTATGTATTTTGAGATGGTGAACAAGGAAATGTCATAAAAAATGAACTTCAATGGCTCATTTTTTTGTTACACTGAAATAATATGAGATTTTTACCATTTTAGACAGTTTTTTCAGTGTAGCAAAGAAATGAGCTGATGAAGTGCCTTTTTTATGACAGATTCGTGTTCAGCATCCCAAAATACATAAGAGTAGGTGGGTCTCAACCCCAGCACAGACCATTTTTTTTTTAATTTTGTGTGCCTGTGTAATAGTCCAGTCAAATAACGTGAAATTCCTATGTCAAATTACAATAAATGTACTCGGGCTGATATTTTAAAGGGTAGTAGCGGATAGTAACAAAATACTCCTGTTAGTTTTTCACCGGGTGATTTGCGTAAGGGGTGTCCGCTATCTTGAATTTTAGGGGTGAGTGCGGTTATCTCGCTAAATATGCTTCTTACGATAAAAATAAATATGACCAGTTTTGTTAAGGAGAAAATTTCCAAAAATTTTTGTTGGGATCATTTTTTTAATATACTAATAACAATCGAATTATAAATATTCAAAAATTGCCATGTTGGGGGTGAAATTGGTTTTTTCGATTTTTCAGCCAAATTATTTATCGGAGCATAAAAGTGGTTATAAGCGAACTCGTAGCTCTTGAAATTCTCTATAAGTTTTATATATTATGTATTTTGTTCCGGTAACAGTGGGCGCTAAAAGTCGAGTTGCACCTTCTGTAACTGTACCAAAGTACCTATGAAAATTTATAATATATGAAACTTATAGAGAATATTCAAGAGATAAAAGTTTGTTTACAACCACTTTTATTGTCCGATGCATAATTTGGCTGAAAAATGGAAAAACCCTTTACCTCCATGGCTATTTTAAATTAAATCGAATTAGAATTTTAAACGAGTTGGTAAATTTTCAAGAGTTTCAAGTTTTGTGTTGACATCAGCGAGGTGGCAAATTTTGGAGTAATAAGTTTTTTTTATTCATGGCAGAAGGCTATTTTTTCGTCATTTGGCAAAATTTTGTGTCCCTGCGTTGCCAAATTTATAAAGCATGGAATAAAAGTAGGTATAACAAATACTTTAAAAATGCATGCATTCTTGAATCTGGTACGAGTATCGAGATTCGCAAGGATCTTAGAGAAGGACACAGTAATAAGGACTCTTCAGTGATGTACTCAGGACCCCGATTCACAATCCATGCGATGTAATCTGATCACCGGGAAGGGTCATGAGTTTTAAGAAGCGAAAAAATCAAATCCGTGTACAAATTTTCGGAACGCTTTGACACAGAGACTTGAATTTTGGACCATTCTTGGAAATCGCAGTTTTGCACTGGCAACGTTTCGTCATTATTTAATACGGTAAGAAATTCTTAAAGTACACTGCAAAAAAAATGTGTAAATTTACATGCTAAATCAGAGGTAATGTTACCAAGCAGGTGCACGTAAAATTTACGAGATTTTATTTGTAATTTTACATTTTTTCTAGGAATATTACGTACCGCAAAACGGGGTGAATAGAAACGAAACTGAACTTTTGATAGCTACAACTTCTTTACTTTTCAGAGTAGGATTAAGATTGTTCCTTTCAAATATGAGCGAACCTTTGAACTATATATTCGAACCCCAATTTTAAATAAGAATCTTGCGAAAAGCTTATATATATATATATATATATATATATATATATATATATATATATATATATATATATGTATATATATATATATATATTTGTATGGATTGGAGGGGGGCAAAAAGGAGTATAAACGTTTTTAAATTAATATTTTTGTTTAAAAAATTAATTAATTAATATTAAAGCCCATTTATACAATAAAAATGAATTCCAGTTAGTGTGTGTGTGTGTGTGTCAAATTTATGTATTAATTTTTTGTTGGATTATTATGTAAAAAAGTTTTTTACATGGGAATCCAAAAAAAAATTAAGTTTGACACACTAACTGGGTTTCCTTTTGCAGGGTCACATATTGAACATAAATGAATATAAAAAATACCCTAAATTTTTAGTTTTTTTTTAAAGGCTGTAACTTGGCGAAAAATGGTTGTAAAGCAATGATAAAAAAAACATATTGAAGCTTCATGTCTCTAGTTTAGCTTTAAGTCTCTAGTTCAAATATTTTTATCATATACCGTTTTTGAGTAATCATGAACATATCAGCGGTAAAAAAAATCTAAATTTTTGTTTGCCTTTCAAAAGGTCAATATTTTTTTTTGTAAATTCATCCGAATACTCTTTTAGCTTGATTCTTCTTTAAGTGCTCTGTACAATAATTTTATTATTTTCAATGCCTTTTTTCTATTATTCCTATATTCCCATTCATCCCACCTAAACTCAAAATTTATGCGGCAAAACAAAAAAAATTATCTCAAAGCTCGACTAGTATAAAAAAATCAGCTGTTGAAAATCATAGTTGAATCTTAATATAATATGTATAAAATATTAATCATAAACGTACTTAATTTTTCAATAAGGCCACTTTTTAGCACTATAAAAAGTACTTCTATTTTCATTGCATGATAAAAATTTTAATCACTGAATAGTGCTTATGGGCTGAAGTTGTATTAGAATAATTTTAATTTACGGATATTCCTAAATAAAATTTTGTTCGTCAAACTATAGAGTTCTAGATTAGGGTGGGTCCAAAAAACCGACCTCTAGAAAATTCTCACCAAATATGAGCTCTTAATTTTGATAAAAAGGTTCCCCGCTTTACAATTTTCCATTTTTTCCTCAGTATTAGAAACTAAAATTCATATCTCTTTGACAACTGTTCGTTAAAAAGTATCTCTCCTCATATTCTTGTAGGAAATCGAACGCTCTACAAAAAAGGTCTCTTACAATTTTTTCGTAAACCTCACCGTTTAAAAGATATCAAAGGTTAAAGTTTGATTATTTTAAGAGACATTTCTGTTTTGCTTATGAATTTTACAACTCGCTTACAAAAAATTGTTATGAATTGCGCAATTCATAGTTTTGTAGGAAATTAACTGCTCTACAAAAATGGTCTCTTATGATTTGTCGATTAAATTAAGCGTTTAAAAGATATTCATCGTCAAACTTCAATGCATACTAATTTTAATAGTTTTTGATGAATAATTCGACAAATTTCAATTTAATTTATGAGTTTCACGAAAATTTATACAAATTTGAGTTTCTATCATAAGAGTAACTCTTATAGAAGTTTCCCTTTCGAAAATTTATTTGAAACTTCCGATACACCCCGTTTTACATGTACATGTAATACTCCTAAAAAGTTGTAAAATTACAAGTTAAATCCAGTAAATTTTACGTGCACCTGCTTGGCAACATATTACCTCTGATTTAGCATGTAAATTTACCATTTTTTTTGTAGTGTATGTTGTTTAAAAATTAAATAATATTTCTGAATTTAAAATAGACTTTACGACAAAATCTAAACAGAGGAAATAAAGCACAATGTAACCACAATGTAGTTTAGTCGTAGATTTAGAGACAAAGTTTATATCTGATTTGGTGACATAAAGTTTATATTTAATATGACATACTACGTTAACAGATCGTTAAAATGTTCATAATTTAATGTAAATAAGTTTCCGAAAACACTGTTAAAAATGCTCTGAATAAAAAGGGATCATTCTGGTTTATAATTTTCAAAAATTCGTTTTTTTTACATTTTTCAACTCCTTAGACCTTCAACAATAGCCTCCTAAAATATTTTTGAGAAATTCGAGAGTTATAAGGGTATATAACAACTTTATTTGCACTATCTGGTAATTTGACATGTTTACCAGCCTAATTATGACAGCAGTAGGTTATGTTTACAAATTCCTGATCGGTAAGTAAATTACTTACCGATCGGGAGGCGGTAAGTAAATAATAATCTAAATCTTAATTTTTAAAGCTTTAAATTATCTTTTATTAAAGTTAAATATAAAAAATTACAATTGGAACAATAACTGTTAAACGCTATTGGACTATTTAGGTTTCTTCTTCGAACGAAATAATTATTATTAATTATAATTATTTATTAATAAGCCAACAGTAACTTTTCTGTTTTTACATATTTTTTTCACTGCACCATGTTTTGATTTTTTTCCTATTTTCATACTAATCTTTGGATTTTTCGGGTATAATTGCAAAACATCTTATATTCCACGCACCTTAAAGCTCACAGTTGTCATCTTGACGCATTTTTTACAAAAAATATTTATTTTACGAAGATATTAATTGGCACATAGGACAAACGTCAAACAAAATTAGGAATTTAGCATTGTTTATTATACGTAGCAACCCGTTGTTACACAGAAAAAAAGGATATCTTGAATCAAAGCAAAACTAGCTTAAACCAAGGCCGCCAAGGCTTTCGATATGTTTAACGCCATGACTGTCTTGGATCAAGTCCTCCGTGATCTTGGCATTTGAGGTCCTAGATTCAGGGACATTTCCTTAAATCAAAGCCACTTAAACCATTTATTTAAGATCATATTATCTTAACCTCTTCAGGGTCATATGTGTACGATTAAAAATAAATTCGGCAAAATGATATTCACAGAATTCCTTATTGCTCAGTGTCTATAGATGTTGCCATTTTCTATGTTTCCAATCACAAGCGACATACAATGGCCAAGATTCGCTTATCTTCAGTTGTTTACTTGTTTTGACAATAAAAATAATTTTTAACTTTTGCTACTAAATTAATTTAAACAAAAAATTCGTCCCTGAAGAGGTTAAACCAAGTATGTAATTATCTTGATTCAAGATCATATTATCTTTATCCAAGATCATATTATCTTGCACCAAGTCTTGGTTTAAGATAACATAATCTTGAATGAAGAGAATTATAATCTTGATTTAAGATTATGATTCTCTTGATTCAAGATCATATTATCTTAAACCAAGACTTGGTGTAAGATAAAGACCCCACAGGCAGGTTCCAGGGTTAATAGAATGGTAAATATTTAAAAAAAATTTACCACACATGTATAATATTATTTCGCACGCCTATGAAATATGATACTTTCTTACTCTGTTAATCGTGTGAAATTTGGTTTCATAGGTGGTCGTAGGAAAAAGCACTTGGTTTTGAAGAAAAACTTGTTGCAACGCCATTGCAAAAAACGCGCTTATAGGTATAAATTATTTAAAGCTACTTACCCGTAAATTTTTTAAGTAAATTTAAAAATCCCCATCGTTTGAGGGTAACAGATACAAATTCGTCCATTTTAAAGCAGATAAAAACAATGATAAAGACAACTGGCAAAAAAAAAACAAACCTAACTTCTCTCCCGCGCATATCTTGAACTACTGCGCAAATTGTCTACCAGCCAACAATAACAACGGGGAGTCTACTGTATATCTACGTGGGGTGAGGCCGGCAAACTCTTTACCGTAAGACAACAGGGGCTTTGAGTCAAGATAGTAACTCTTGATTCTCTGTTACTATTTTAAATGTCATGCATTTAAGGAAAAAATCCTTGACACAAGGAGAATAATTAAAGGAAACCAAAGTCACTGATAATTTTAAACCGAGGATACATGATCTTAAAAGAAGATTATTACATCGATTTAAGATAATATAAATCCAAGATAATTTATTATCTTCTGCCAAGATAACCTTTTTTTCCGTGTAGGGTTAAATGTTATCAAAAGTATTGACTTGATTTATACAATAAAATAAAATTTACGTTTTAATTTAACTTTTATAAATCTTATTGATGTTTATTTTGTTACATCGTGCAAAAACCGTAATAAGCATCACGGCCATTAAGTGCTTTACCGGTTTCGGATAATATTGCAGATTTCGACTTTCTCAATCTCCAAAATAATCCTCAACCGGTAAAATGCACTTACTGCGCGCGTATTGGCTCCAAGCAGATGTAAAAACTTTAAACGCGTTTTTCTCAAACAACGTTTTTTCGGTCGGCGGCGGTGATTTCTCCGGAACCACTGGACCGATTCTTATGAAATTTTAACTACATATTCTACACATAAATAGCTTCAGCGTATTTTATAACCGTATTAAAATTGTAATTTTTACTATTCTTTTTTTTGCCAAAAATAGTGAAAAAAAAACTCATTTTTTGTTTTTCTTTCTTTAAATCTCCGCTATTTTATTATTTATGAATAAATTAATATCCATAGAATACACGAGAGCCACAGTCATACTGAATCTAAATGGACGAACCGTATATAATTCCTATTATTCTTAATAATAAATATTTACTCAATAATACTAATACGACTTTCCTTAATATTAATGGACTTTTTGTTGTAGACGATAATTAGACTTAACTTGATACTAATGAGACTCAATAATAATAATAATAATAATAATAATAGTACTTTACTTAATATTAATGGACCATTGTAGAGGATAATAAGACTTAACTGAATAATAATAATAAGACTCAATAATAATAATAAAACTTTACTCAACAATAATAGACCATTGTAGACGATAATAAGACTTTACTCAATAATAAAAATAATAATAATAATAATAATAATAAGACTTTACTCTCATTGTAGACGATAATAAGACTTTACTCAATAATAATAAGACTTTACTCAACATTAATGGACCAGTGTAGACGATAAGTACAGAGATTTTACTTACAGGAAAGGAAAATCATATTTATACAAATTAAAATATCTTTACACGAACCAATAACAATAAATTATACTTGTACCTAGACTATTATTAAAACAGAACAGATCATATTATTGTTCTTACATATTAATCACAGTTTGCATAACATTAATAATAACTATTATCCTATTTTAATTCCTAGAAATCAAACGAACAAACCAGTAGACCGCAAAAATAGTACAATGTTATTATTATTCTTATTATTATTTCTTTGATCTTTTAAAGAGTAACAATCGGTAAAGGTAAATCTCGACGTAAATCAATTCTCAAGATCAATATTAATTTTTATAGACATTTTCGAATCTATAAATACTATTTTAAATGGAAAATAATACTCCAGCGATAAAAATGGTTGAAAAATCTCGGTCGGTCTGTCTGTCCTTCTACCTTTAAACCTAATAACCATTGAACGAAATGTTCGATTAAAAAAAATCTTCACAAAACGATCCAGGGCCTTTGTAGTTTGAGGTACCGTAATTTCACACAACAATAGTCCAGCCACACAACTATAGTCCATGAGCAGCGTATTTAAAAAAAATATGAGATGCCCACGGAACGCGATGTCACGCGGAAATATGTTTTTTTAAACTATTAGCTTACGCCTAGTAGGTAATACTAGATGGTGGTCCAAAATGATCGAAAAGTGCGTTACGTAATACTTGAACGTTCCTGTATAATAGTCCATTAAAAAAAATTTAAAACAGTGGTATAATTTTAAATTTCATATAAATGTAAAAAAGTTGTAGCGCCGCAGGCGAATTTCTTTTTCAAATTTCATAATTTCATAATTTTAATTTTAAAAGTGCTACAATTAAAAGTTTCACTTAAATACAAGAAAGCTTTATAGTCCAGTCAAATAACGAAAAATTCCTGTATTAAATTGCAATAAATGTACAAGGGCTGATATAGCGTAAAAAAGTCCGTAAAAGTTACGAGACTTTACATGTAATTTTACGATATTATACAGAGCGTGTCAAAAGTCCGCCTCCCACCCTTTAACTTTTAAAAGGCTTAAGATATCAACTTGAAAATTAAAACACTTAAATAACATGATCCAAATAATTTTTTAGTATATATTTGATATGCTTAGGGGGCACAATGAAGACAGGATGGCAATGAGGGACATTTTTTGAAATGAAAAGGGGGGTCGTGTGATACATCATTTTAAAGCTTATAAAATTCTCTATACGACTGCATAATTTTTAATTTTTAAACCTTTTTTTACGGTTTTCATTTTTCAATTTTTTTACTAAAAAATGCGATTTTTTAATTTTTTTTTGTAAAATTTTATTTATATGATTCAAAATTAGTTTATAAGTATAATTGATGTATTTGCATAATGATGATTTTTCGAAAATTGTTAGATTTTTTTTAAGAAATTTTGACGAAAATCTCCGTTTTTGGGGCTTTAAAATAACACCCAAAAGTAGATTCGAAAAAATAAAAAAATATATGGGCAAATAGAGAATTTTATAAGCATTAAAATGATGTATCACACGACCCCCCTTTCTATTTCAAAAAAATTCCCCCTTGCACCCTGTCCCCATTACGCCCCTAAGCATACCAAATTTATACCAAAAAAATATTTGGGTTATCTTATTTATGTGTTCCAAATTTCAAATTGATATCCTAAGCCGTTCAAAAGTTAAAGAGAGGGTGGACTTTTGACACGATGTGTATAAATATTACATCCAAATTACATGTATAGTTCTCCGCATGAAAGAAAGTCTCCGACGAAAGGGGGAGAAATCATTCGCGCTCTCTTCTTTTCGTCAAAAGAGTTATAAGGCGTGCGTGCCTGCATAGAAAAAACTGATTTCTTGAACCAAGAACACGTGTCTTTGTATATGTTCAAAGCCATATTCTCTTGTTTCAAGGCTGCCATTTTCTTGAACCAAAGTCAATGTCCTTGAATGAAGAGCACGGGTTTTGGAATAAAAATCCGCGCTCTTTATTCAAGGACATTGAATTTGGTTCAAGAAAATTACAGCCTTGAAACAAGAGAATATGGCTTTGAACATATCCAAAGATACGCGTCCTTGGTTCAAGGAATCCGTTTTTTGTGCAACGGGCCTCCCACTAGCACACACATTCTAATCAAATGAGTACGGGCACACCTCCAAAAAATCAATACTTTAGGTGATAAAGCACTTATCTCGAGTATCTCGAGAATCCGGGAGCACCGGTCTTATGGAAAAATGGTTTCGGTCAGATTTCGCTAAAATTTGGATATATTATAATTCTCTACTTTCTGATCAAAAGTGTCTTCGGACACAATTTTCAAAATTCAATAGCACCACGGTGGGCTTTAAGCTTACGGAGATGAAAAAATCGAACACCCCATAACTGACAACGAGATATTGTTTCTAATGCTTTCAGAATTACATGTTCGTTGAGAATCGTAGGTGTAGCCGTTTTTTATTCCATCAAAAATTAGTATATTGGTATATATGTGACCCAAAAAAAAATTCAAATTAAAAAGTTTGGAGGTCTCATCCCTTAAATTTGTTTATTGGGGTAAGAGTTTCATCCCTAATTATTTTCAAATTTTTTGAAAAAATATAGAGGTCGTTCACAGCCATTTTTCAAAAAATATGTTTGCTTAGCTTTTTTTATTTTTTTATTTTAAGGCCCAAGGATTTTTTATTTAAATCTTTTTAACACGAAACGGTATAAAGGGATAGTAAATTGCTAACGTCAAAAAAAATCTGAATTTTTCTTTCAAAATGGCGGTGCTGTGCCCTTTAAAGTTTGAAAATTCACTACATTGCTTGATTTTAGGTCTAATTACAGGCACAAAAAAATGTTTTTCATTGTCTTCAAACATTGTGGGCATACAGAGAACTTTGAATATCTGAAGATAACTCGTCCAATATTCCTTTTTGCAGTTTTTTGAAAAAGTTTTGGGTCAGCGATATTTTTTACTGCCAAATTAACTTTCAGCGTCCAAAAATATATTCCGTTTAAGTGAAATTGTCATTTTTTTTATTTTTCGTGGGCCTGTTTAATTTATTATTTATTTTATTTATTATATAAATAAATAATAAATTACACAAATTAAATACTAAATATTCCCACATCGTAAATAATAATAGGTATACCAACATGCGTAATAGTCTTTTATTGGGCATGTGGATTGTTAATGTGTGTTAAACTCGGTTTTAGATTTGGTAAAATTATCTGACTCCTCCCATCTAAATATAAAACACTTTCCGCCCATTTCTAATAAATAAATGATAAACAAACTTGTTCAAATGCCAATGAAACATGTGCAACAGTTTTAACATCGACTTGAAAAAAACTGTAGTAGGTATTTTTTTATCAGCCCAAAATAGATATATAAAGTTATCGCTAAACTGACTACTACTACTGTTTTATCAAACACAACTTTATTTTTTTCTAGACCTTAAAACCGCCAAACGGACGTTAGTAGAGTAGCTCAGGGGCGAGGGAGAAAGGGGAAAAACTAATATTTTTAGCGATGTTGCTTATTACTGATCCTTATAAACTTTCTATAATTTCCTATAAAATTCCTATAGCTTCCTATACAATTCGTATAACTTCCTATAAAATTCTTATAACTTCCAGATTAGGGGCTGTTCAACAATTATGAAACCGAATTCTCTGTAGAGTAAAAAGTCCAAACGTTTCCAAATTTATAACAACAGAATAATGTCTTTATATAGACTAAATACTATAAAGACACACAGAAAAAAAGGTTAACTTGGCAGAAGATAATAAATTATCTTGGATTTATATTATCTTAAATCGAGGTAATAATCTTCTTTTTAGATCATGTATCCTCGGTTTAAGATTATCTGTGACTTTGGTTTCCTTTAATTATTCTCTTGGGAGAAAAATCCTTATGTCAAGAATTTTTTCCTTAAATGCATGACATTTAAAATAGTAACAGAGAATCAAGAATCATTATCTTGACTCAAAGCCCCTGTTGTCTTACGGTAACGAGTTTGCCGGCCTCACCCCACGTAGATATACAGTAGACTCGCCCGTTGTTATTGTTGGCTGGCAGACAATTTGCGCAGTAGTTCAAGATATGCGCGGGAGAGAAGTTAGGTTTGTTTTTTTTCCGTCAGTTGTCTTTAAAGGTGTATCATTGTTTTTATCTGCTATAAAATGGACGAATTTGTATCTGTTACCCTCAAACGATGAGGATTTTCAAATTTACTTAAAAAATTCACGGGTAAGTAGCTTTAAATAATTTATACCCATTTTTCAATGGCGCTGCAACAAGTTTTTCTTCAAAAACAAGTGTTTTTCTTACAACCACCTATGAAACCAAATTTCACACGATTAACAGAGTAAGAAAGTATCATATTTCATAGGCGTGCGAAATAATATTATACATGTGTGTGAAATTTTTTCAAAATATTTACCATTCTATTAACCCTGGAACCTGACTGTGGGGTCTTTATCTTACACCAAGTCTGGGTTTAAGATAATATGATCTTGAATCAAGAGAATCATAATCTTAAATCAAGATTATAATTCTCTTCATTCAAGATTATATTATCTTAAACCAAGACTTGGTGTAAGATAATATGATCTTAAATAAATGGTTTAAGTGGCTTTGATTTAAGGAAATGTCCTTAAATCTAGGACCTCAAGTGCCAAGATCACGCCGGACTTGATCCAAGAAAGTCATGGAGTTGAACATATCGAAAACCATGGCGGTTCAAGATCGTTTTGCTTTGATTCAAGATATCCTTTTTTTCTGTGCATTATTCTGTTTTGTTATAAATTTGGAAACGTTTTGTCAATGTTTTTGATGCATGATGCATGATTGTAAAAATGTTTCAATAGCCTATTTGTTTAAAAAAAAATAATTCTGTAATAAAACACCTCGGTACGTGATAGCCTATTATTACTAACAGGTATACTATTACAAAACAACGTATAACATGATCATATTGAATTTATACTATAACTATAAATTTTATAGTATTAATTAAAATCCTAAATCTGTCGTGCGATCGTCGTATGGCCTAGATCCATGACGAGTTTTTTAAACGAATCACTCTGTCATCAATTTAAATCAGTTTTTATTGATAGCTTTTTATTGTGAATGTTCATAGTTTTTAAATATTTTATTGGATATTTTTATGTTATATTTTGTTTGTTTGGGCATTTTGGTATTGAATAGTAATTATATACCAAGGTAGGAAAGACATTTTTTATAGCCGAACGTGCGAAGGTATAATAGTCTTCTCTACCGTAGTTTATATATTAGTTTTTTCACTACTAGCACTATTTAACTATTTTTATTCAAATAATAAAATAAATTATTAACAGAAATAATATTTCTTGAAATTCTCATAGAAATCAAGTAGCCTTGAACAATGACATTTGCTCAAATAAATACTTTGAACTGACGTTTATAAATTTACTTTTTTTATTTTTTTTTTTATAATATTTAGCTAATTATGGATTGTATTAATTGGTAATAATTATAATTAATTATATTTAATACATAAAAAAGGACAGAAATTTTTAATTTTAAACAAAATTAAAAAATATTAATTTATTATTCCATCAATCTATTTTCTAATCATCGTACATAGTGATATTGGTAGACTGACAGTTTCGGGCTGCTGGACCTCTTCAGTACCAAGAGTCAAGCAGCCCGAAACTGTCAGTCTACGAATATCACTGTACGATGATTAGAAAATAAATTGATGGAATAATAAATAAAAAGTTATTTAAAGCTATTTTCTTGGGTTTAATTAGTAAAAATTGCACAAAGAACTGAAACGTCCAAAGTGGTAGAAATCAATTGTTTATAAAATTTACTCCTACTAGGAGAGAAAAAATTATTGCTATAGGTGCAGAAAATGGATTTCACAGTCTGAAAACATGATAAATAATGGTATGTTTTAAAGCTAGTAGTGAAAAATATTAATTATATACCCAGGTAGAGAAGACATTTTTTATAGCCGAGCGGATTTAAGAGTGCGAAGCTATAATAGTCTTCTCTGCCGTAGTTTATATATTAGTTTTTTCACTACTAGCACTACTGCTCAAATAAATACTTTGAACTGACGTTTAAATATTTAGTTTTTTTTTTAATTTTTTTTATATTTAGCTAATTATTGATTGTATTTACTGGTAATAGTTATAATTAATTATATTTAATAAATAAAAAGTTATTTCAAGCTATTTTCTTAGGTTTAATTAGTAAAATTGCACAAAGAACTGAAACATCTAAATGGCAGAAATCAATCAGGTTAATTTTCTCATGGGCAATATCTTAATTTACCCACTAGTATCATAAATAACTATTATTTAGTTTTTAGTAAAAAAATTTAACTTAAGAGGAGTTCACGTCTTAGATTTAGAACTCCATTATGTACCTATTATAATAGACTAGCCTCGAGTCTATCTTTTATGAACATTTTTACGTAAGACAACAAATACAGCTACTATTAACTGGGGCCAATAGGATCACAGAGAAATAATTACTAAAAACAAGTAAGTATTATTAGCTCAAGTGACTCAAAAGTTTTTATATCTGCGAGTATGTTAATTACTTAACTCAAATGTTTTGCTTAAGGGGTTTTCCGTCTAAAAAGTATCACAAATAAAATATTAGATTAGAGATAAAATATTAGAATTAGAAGTCGACCTAAAGGGACAGAATTATGAAAATATATAATTTTGTCGGCACCCAGGATGAAACCCGGGTCTTTAGTTTAACCAAGTGCGTTCCCGATTAGCCATTAGGAGTCCTAATTTAGGACTAATGAGTCCTAATTTAGGACGATTGAGTTCTAATTTAGGACGAATGAGTCATAATTAATAATCAGTATTAATAATAAAATATTTAAATATAAACAATAACTTACGACTGTGATTGGATACATGGGATTTATGATGGTGAACAGTAAAACATGATTTGGCTTACTGTCCTCTTGTCTTTTACGTCGCGGTTCGTCGGCACCCGTGTAGTTGCCAACGTGTCCCTGGAAAAAAAGAAATAAACCAGATAATGTATCTGTCTAAATAGAAGTGAACAAGCAGTGAAGATATTTAATGCTACGCATTCCATTGTATATTATTCACAGTAAATGGTATATTGCATTTTCCAAATAAAAAATACTTGAAAAAATTAAAAAAAGAAATAAAAAACAACTTTAAAACATTTTTTAACAATTTTTTTCATTTCCTTTTTGCGATTTTTTAAAATAAAAATTTTTCAAAAAAATAACATTTTTTTTAATAAGATCTTTTTTTTTTGAAAAACAAAAAAAATTATAAAAAAATATTTTCAAAAAAAAAATTCAAAAAAATAACTAAAAAAAATCAAAAAAATAACTAAAAAAAAAAATTTTTTTTTGAAAAAAAAAAACAAAAAAAAATTGTTTTTTTTTAATGGTATTTTTTTATTTTTTTAAAAGTTTAACCCCCCATATATTTTTTGTTCATTAAAAATTGGTAGAATTGATACTTATAATAAAAGTAATTTTTCCTAAAATAAAAAAGTTGCGTCAATCGGGAATTTCTTCCAGCTTTTTTTGATTCTTTTAAAAGTTTAACCCCCCATAACTTTTTTGTTTTTGGGGTGATTACTTTCAAAAACAATAGGGATCTTCCCCTCGTAGAACTTGATTTTTCCTGAAAATTCAAAGTCGATCAGATTATATGTTCTTGAGTTATCCTGTTCCCAAAATATGACATCAGACAGACGGACAGACAGAAGGAAATTCGAAAATTCGAAACTACCGTATAATATAATATATATTATAATATTATTCTAGCGCAGGCCTTGTGAATGATATAATAATGAATTTGTTAAAAAAAAAAACAATCTAGCTATCTTTTCAAGCGTTTTGACTAAAAAACTCAACAAACTTGCTTTTTTTGTTTCTTATAGATGTAAAAACTTTATAATGTTTAATTCAAATTGTTTAACAGATATTAATATAAGGGTGCTTTCTCCACAAAGTTTTTCTTGTACATGATGGAAAAAAAAATTAACTATCGCCACTCAAAGTGCAAAAGGTCGTATGTCAAAATTTTGCTTGGTTTTGGAGTTAAATTGTGTCATTTTAGTAAAAGGCCACAAATTTTGGTCCAAAATTCAGCAAGATCGGACATTAAATTTCCCTACGACCTAGTAGTAGATAGTACTTCCACCCGTTGCCATGACAGCGGTCGGAATGTGAAAATTAGCTGATTTTACATATCGCACCCTTGCTTCAAAAGTGAGACAACTCGACAAACTTAGATTTTCAGAAATCGCAAAAAACTAGTTCGTGTATGGCTACAGATCGATAGATTCAAGAGATGAAACGGATACATAACAGTCCGGATGTCACAAAACTACTTGGTTTAATCCACTTAACAACCCTTAAAAACACCCCTTTTGAGTTACGGCGGTTTTGATGATTTTTATTCGTATAAATAACTGAATTATTTTGAGTTGTCATTTTTATTCGTAAGTATAAATAACTGAAACATTTTGAGTTGTGTCATTTTTAACGTCTTTTTTTAAAGAAGTCTTATTATTTTAATCTGCAAACACGACACAGCTCAAAATGGTAGGCGTAGCGTAGTGGCTAGCGCCTGTACATAGCAAGCCTACTAGTGTGAGTTCGATTCTCACTGGCGCCGATTTGCCTTTTTCAGTTATTAAATAATTTAAATTTGGCGAAGGCGATAAGTGAAACGGACACTCCTATAAACTGGTTCAAAAGTCAGTATAAGCCGGTGGTTCCCTCAACTACTAGCCCACTTAAGTCCTGGACTTAGGGGATGCAACCTATGTTCAGTTTTGAAACTTCAAAAACGACAGAAGCGCTATCCAGCCGAGTCTCTCCTAAGTTGGGTGAAGACAATTTTGATGATTTATCTAGGGTTGTCTAGTAGACTACTAATCCCATTCATGGTATTAACTCAAAAAATGTGAATTTTGAGTTGTGTCACTTTTGAAGCAAGGGTGCTATATCTGCTGTCAGAGAATGGGTAAAAGTCAAACACATAACCTCAGATTGATTGATATGATACACGGACGAGAAATATATGTCGGTCTTACGCGGTTGCGAATCTCGGCTCACGCCTCGATTCACAATCTCCGCATGCGACCGAGAAAACATTATAATATTTATAAAATAAATTTTATTTTTTTATAAATTTCTAATGACATTGGTACATTTTTTGAAATATACCTACATACTAGTTTAATAACCCAGCTATCAATTTAACTGCTGGGGGCCCCACCACTTATTTTTAAGGCATCCACAAACCAACACAAACCTGTCAAGGCATCCTACCTTTTTCACATTAGGGGCTGTCCATATATTACATAACGCAATTTTTCAAAAAAATTGACCCCCTCCCCCCCTGTGTAACAAACTGTCACATTTACCAACACCCCCCCCTCCCCCTGTGTAACGCGTAACAATATAAAAACTTGTATTTTCTTTCTAACATATCTTGATACAGAATTCCGCATAATGCAAGACGGTAAAAAGACAGTGTAAAAATTATTCATATTTATTATAATAATACATATAGCACTTAATGTACTTAAACAAAAAAATTACTCAAACTTTAAAAAAATATTCATCAATATCACACAGGAAAAAAAATAGTAGGTACCTCTTTTTACACTGAGTGTCACATATAACACGTATATTGTTTATGCACAGGTACACAAAATAGTACACACATTGGTGTTCTGTGAGTACACATTCCGCGCGAAAATGTATCATCGTCGATGGTTCATCGGCAAGATCACGCAAGAACAGGGCCGTAAGATTTTTTTTTAATATCAATGTCAACAGTTTTTTTACTGATTACAATATTATTTAAATATGCAGTTTCGTCAATTTTTGTGTGAAAAGGGGAATTATGGGCCACTAAATAGTAATTTATGTTGAAATAAAAATACATCTGCCAAGCTTAGGAAATAAACATTAAATTTATTAAATTCCGTTACGTAACGTTTACCTAGACCCCCCTTCCCCCCTGTCACAAACTGTGACAATTTCTCTGACCCCCTCCCCCCCTAGGTGCGTTACGTAATTTATGGACAGCCCCTTAGTGGAGTCGTTCCATATACAATGTATATTATACATACACATATTATATTCAAGTATGACGTTAACCTCGTGAGACATTTGACATTATGTGCACCGGAAAAAGGCATATACTCCACTGACAAGTCGTCAGTCATCAGACAATATGAAACAAATGAACTATAAAATATTATACACACACTGTATAATTGATTATGAGGTATGATAATTTGTCTTATACAGGGTGAACAGTAACTGCCATGCCAAAATTTGACATGTAATTTTACATCCAAAAATATGAAAAAAAGTTTTTATATAAAGTTGGTCCGGAAATGAGCCCTAAGGGAGCTACGGCCCTTCGAAGATGACATATTGAATGGGGAACAAAAAAAAGAATCAATAAAGTTTTAATGCTGCAGGGTGATTCTTCATTTAAAACTGAGCAAATAAGTATTCTTCACCAAAACCCCTAAATTTAATATTAAAGGAGTAATAGGCTTTTAAAAAGTAACGTTTTTGGTGGCACAAAATGTTACTTCCTCTTAATTGCATTTTTTTTTAAACAGTTACTCCTACAGTGTTACACTATATGACATTTTTTATGTATTTTTACTCAAAGAATTCATATTTTTTACAAAAAATCCGAAAAAAGTACACATAAAAAAGTTTGGGGCAAAAATGTGTTAAGCCTAATAAATTTTTCCGTCTAGGCACGTTTAAGGGTAAATTCAAAAAAATAAATTAACATAAACTTATTGCCCTTATTAATACTAGTATACATGCAAAAGCTCGTCGCTCTAGCTTAAAGGGTACCAGAGTTATTAATTAAAAACCTTATTTTTATTACAATTTTAAAGGGCCGTAGTTCCCTTAGGGCTCATTTGTGGGTCAACCTTTATAGGAACTTTTTTGATATTTTTGGATGCAGGATCACCTCTTAAAATTTGGCATCCAGTTATTGACCACCCTGTATAAAGTGCAAAATAACAGTTTGCGCGTGTTATTGTAACACTCGCACACCGAAAACCTAGTAAATCTGATGATGTGCGAGTTTTAAAAATATACCTATATCTGGAATAATTCACGAAATAAAACTTGGGCAATTAGTTTGGGAATTGGTTGAAAAATTAAGGGAATTAGAGGTATTGTAGATAGTTAATCTTTGATATTTTTATTATAGTTTGACGCACGGATCTGTGGCTACGGGAAAAATGTTAGGAATGTGTGTGCAAGTGAAAGGCCCGTTGTAGGCACGCACACCTTATAACGCTTTTGACGGAAAGAAGAGAGCGAGAATGATTCCTCCCCCTTTCGTCGGAGACGTTGTTTCATGCGCCTGCGCTAGAATAGTATTATATGGTAGTTTCGAATTTCCCAAAATCACCAAAAAACGTCCTAGACAAAAAAAATTGGATACAAATGTGTTTCATGAAAAATAAGAAACTTTGAAAATGTCCGTCCGTCTGTCAGTCCGTCCGTCCGATGTCACGTTATTGTGTACACGATAACTCAAGAACGAATAATCCGATTGACTCTAAATTTTCAAGAAAAATTAAGTGTTATGCGAGGGGTTTATTTATTGAAAAGAAGTGTACAAGACAAGGATTGTGAGAATCAAAGGATTGTGGAAGATTCTCAAATTGTCAAAAAGACTATACAAAATTTTAATGAAGATTGTTAAAGATTGTGGGAAGATTTTAGATGATTGTGGAAGATTGTGAAGGATACTGGAGGATTGCAGATGATTGTGAAAGAAGAAATTGTCAAGGATTGTAGAAGATTGTTGGATAGGTGTACAAGGATTGTCCAATAAATAAACCCCTCGGTGTTAAGAGAAGATCCCTATTGTTTTTGGAAATAATCCCACAGAAAACAAAAAGGTTATAGGGGGTTAAACTTAAGCTGAAAGAAAACTCCGATTACAGTAACTTTTTCAGGAAAAATTACTTTGATTATAGGATCAATTCTTTCAATTCTGAAAGTAATTCCCCCAAAAACAAAAAAGTTAAACTTTAAAAAAATGAAAAAACTATCATTTAAAAAAAAATCAATTTCTTTTTTCGTTCTTCGCAAAAATAATTTTTTTTTTAAGTTTTTTTTTATTTTTTTTTTTTTTCAAAAAAAGATCTTATTTAAAACAAAAATGTTATGATAAATTTTTGTTTTGTTCTTTTTTTAATTTTTTTTGATTTTGCTATTTGGTAAAATGCAATATACCGTTTACTGTGAATAGTATACCAATATACACACGGTAGGTTGGAAATACGATTAAATATTGATCCCGGATGTCTTACAAACATTTTAGGTCCAATTTTAAAATAATCGCCGGCAGCCTTTTTAAATAAAGTTGATTTTTGTGGTTTTCTATCAGTAAATCTGAATATTTTTTTGCACGCCATTTTTATTGGTATTTTTTTTTTGTAGCAAGCACTTTTCAATTAATATTGCTTCCAACCTACCGTGTACCATTTACTGTGAACAGTATATAATGGAATGCGTAGCATTACATATCTTCACGGCTTTTTTTTCAACATATGATAATAACAAGCCATACACATATATGTATACATATTATGTAAATATTATAATACTAATATAAAAAATACCTAGTAGTTACAGATAGATAATGTCTACCAAATGTAAACATTGATAATATTAATAGTAGCCTACCTACCGGAAGAAAAAAAACAATGTGGTTGTATCAACCAGAAAAGTAGAAAAAAAGTTCTGCCAAATTTTACTATTTTTCTGGTTAAGGCAACCAACTTAAAATGTTTTTCCGTGTTTAAAAAGGACTATCATGCTTTCTCAACAAGATAAATAACTTGATACAGTTAAAAAAAGTGATCAGCTGAAAAGTATCTCTGAACTTGGTTGAACTGCATCTGGTTTACCTTGCTTTAGGTCATCGTCCGCGGAAAGTTAAGAATAAGAGACATGTCACAAATCTTATTGGATTTTATCAAATCCAATCAGTAGTTTGAGCGCTGCTTCAAAAACACCGCTTGTTTATTTACTAAACAATTATTATAATATATCATGCCTAACTTTATTTAACAGTTAGCGCGTATAATTGTAATTAATTTAATTCTAATTATTATTTTGAACCAGCTCTTTTGTTATGTTTATTTTTAATTTAAATGTATTATAATTTATAACTAAAGTAACTACTTTCAAACATTTTGATACAATTACCTTGAAATTATATATAAACCAGTAAATTATTTGAAAACAATTTAAAACTCACTACATGCATAGTAAAAGATAGTGCTTAAAGCATCAAAACAAATAGAAATTGCATCTTCAAAGGTTTTGCCTAGATCAAATCGGATTTTACAAAGGCTTCATTTATACGCACTTACTGGTATTTTAATAAATTAAAGTGTTCATAACATGAATGAAAATCTAATTTACTTACCCTATTATTCGCAGAATCCGTTTCTGTTCGCTGTCTTTTGCTATGAGGCCCATCTCCATTGAACGCCATTTTGTAACAAACACTTAACTCGGACATCAACTTGCCGCTACTACGGCACGCGCAGAACTGTCAATTTTCTGAGAAAGAAGCGAGTGCGCAAATTCCTTCGATTGTTTTCATGCAGCGCCATCTTTACAATTTGGTGTAGAGAGCGTTGCCAACAAACAGTTTTCTAGATTTGTAAACAAATATTTTAATTTCGCTTTCCCGCATTCAAACTCTAAACATGTGTTAAACCGATAACTAAAGCACGCTTCGAGTCAAAGAAAGACTTTAATCGAATTATGGGTTGCTTGTTTTAGTATTGGAAACATTTTTGTACAAAAAAATAAAAATATTTAAATAAAAATGTTTTTCTTTTTTCAGTTTTTTTGTGAAATAATAATTTATCTACTTTGAAACGACCCTTGCGAAAAAATGTCAAGAAACTTAAAAAAACTATTGATACGTAAAAAGTTTAGGTATAAAATTATTATTTAGATATTGTTTATTATAATAAAGTTATAAGTTTTAAATACTTAAATGTATAAATGTATATAATGTAATTTTAATAATAATAAATTACGTTTTTTTTATATTGCAAATAAGAATTGTGTTTCTGGTAATTTCCCTCCAAAATTTAATTTTCCAGCTTGAGGAGTATGTACTCTTCTCATAACTTCCCTTATTTCACTAACACTGATAGGATTTTGTCCACTGTATACTTTTGTAAAATCTGGATTATTTCCACTAAAACGATGTTCCCCATTAAACATGGTTGCAGTATAATATGATCCACTTAAGTGTTTCATTGGATCTGATCCACTTTTAGCATCCATTCTGACCAAAAATGCAAAATCAATTATTTCTGCTACAGTTTGAAAAGCATAATAAGCTAAAACTTCCAATGCATCTGTATTAAAGTTTATTTCTTGCTTCGGGTCTATCCATAATCTTAATTTTTCGGTGCTACGACCTACTATGCCTTTACTATTAAATGACACACGCCTGGCTTTGCAGAATTCAAAGTATTTCCTTTCATCCAAGGATCGTGAGATTCTATCAGCACGTAATTCTCGTTCTAGTTTTACCTCATCTAGTTCTTTTATGTCTGTGAACTCCCCAGTTTCATCGATGCGTTCTATAAAATCAATCAGTGCACATTTGGGTAATACCTGATCAATTTCGTAAACTTTTGACTGCATTTGCTCCATTTGAAGCATGGTTTTCTGCTTTTTGTTAACCAAGTATTTAACAAACCGGCGCATTTTATACTTGTTATGCCTCATTAAAAATACTAGTTCGGTTCCATTTAAGTTTTTACCATCTGTATACTTTAAAGCTTCTTGTACAATTGTTCTGAGTTGTTTTAAAACAATACTTTCAATGAGTCTAACAGTTTCAGGGTTCGGTTTGTGACTATCACCAAAACCAAACATCATCAGTGATATTTCATTTGAGTACGTTACAGTTGGAAATTCCATTTTGTTTAAAATCCACTTTTTATTAGACGATCCTTCACCCGACATTTACTCTTTTTTAACTTTTATAATAAACCGCAAAAAAAGATTTTTAATGATTTGGGACAATTGAACTACTCTTAAATTAAAAAAGCTACCTACGCTTCTTCTTCTTCTGCTTTTTAGGATATACTGCTTTCTTTCGGAAACTTAACCAGTCCATATATTTTATTATAATAACATTACAAACAAAATCAAATTATTTATTACATAAATATTCAATAAATAAAATAAATTTAATAATAATTTAATAATTCTATATTTGTAAGTTTTTTATAGTAGTTTAAATGTACCATTACCAACCTAAATAACACATGTTGACATTTGTCAAAAGTTTGTGAATTTTGCGCGAATAGATTGTGCAGAAAGTGATTTAAAATGGTTATAATAAATTCTTTTAAACATCCTGAGTCAAATTTGAGGCTGCAAGAACGTAATGTGAGAGCAGTTTTGGACAAAAAAGATATGGGGCTTGGTACATTGTTTATAAGCGAAAGGTAGGTTATATTTTTTTTTGTTTCTTGTAATGTAAGGTGTTTATGTAAAAGTAGAAAGTAATATTGTCATAAAATAAGTATTTTACTGAGAAATACATAATTACAGCAAAAGGCGTAACCTCTGGTAAGGCTAGTTTCACATAAAATCCCAACAGTTATGTTTGTAATTTTCTACTCAATGCCGGCGGCGTAGAAAAAGTTCACCAGATCCCAATCTAAGACCCCTACCCCGAGGACGAAAAATCGCGTAATATTTGTTTTTTAATATTTTAGGGGATATCTTTGAAACTATGAAGCTGAAGTTTAGAAAACAAGCCACTTGCGGCGAGTTTTCTAAAATACTATTTGAATTTTCGATGCAAAAAAATGCTGCAAACTTCAACTTCATTTGAAACTTTATTAAGCATGACATACTAGTAAGTCATGCCATTTTAAATCCTAATACAGTTATGTTTGAGTTTCTATGCAGTTCTGGCAATATAAAAAAAGTTCAGTAGATCCTAATTTTATTCTCCTATCGCGTGGACAAAAAAATTGCGTAATATTAGTTTTTTTAATGTTTTAGGGGATGTCTTTGAAGCTTTATTAAGTCTGACATACTAGCACGTCACGCCATTTTTTACCCCCTCTCCTTGTCACAAAGTGTCACACTGGCACTAACTCCCCTCAATTTTATATATCATATTAAATTTTTATATGCAAAAAATATTACTTTACATATTTTTATTGTTTTAAACAGTAGGTCCTTTTTAAAATTATAAATAGTAAAAAATTAACCATACTTTGGTTACTAAAGCAGCCTTGGCAAAGCCTTAAAAAATAAAAATGGTACACTACAGGTTCCAAAATACTACATTATAAATATTTGCTTTATTTTTACCTTTCTTGACTATTTTTTGTCTGTCCTGGAGAACTTAATAAAACTAAATACTTCAAATTTAGTACAAATTATTTGGATGTCATGTTTCTTAATCTTATAGTTCTCCACTGGGATTGGTAAAAATCATACTGGGGGTAAGGGGGCAAGGTAAAAACACTGGATTCATGGATTGTAAGTTAGTTTTCTGGTGGACTTTGGCCAAAACTTTTACTTTTTGTAGGGATAAAAAAGTTAAAATCTTGTTTTATTTTGTTCTTTTTTGAACATTTTTTGGTAAATATATATTTTTTTAATTTAATAGCCCCCTGGACTCATAACAGGGTGGGTAGGCCCTCCCATACTTTTAAATATTATAAAAGCTTCACAATTTTTAAACATATTTTTAGTCTTTTTTTCTTTTTTCTTTTTTTTCTTTTTTATAAAAATGTATAACTTTTATGTAAATTATTTTTTCTTAAAAAAAAGCCCCCCTCTGGGATTTTGAAAACTCGTAGTGTTATTCTTTTTATATTTATTCATATCAATATTATAAGAATGTTCAAATTTCTTAACTGTTAATTGTTTTTCTTATTGAAAAAATATAAAAATAAGATTTATTTAATAAAATATAAAAGTATATTTTATTTTAATGTAGGAAAAATAATATTTCTAACACATGCGTAAAGTGGCTTTTAGTAGTAGGCGAAGTGTGGGTTAACTGGTCCTTGGGGTAAAATGACTCATCCAAATTACTCTTTGATTTTCAGTACTGTGGCATGGCAAGGTCAAGAAGATGGCTTTTCATTGGGGTATCCTGATATTTCAATGCATGCTATTACCAGAGATGTCAACATCCATCCCAGACCCTGTATTTACATTATGGTAGATTCCCATTTTTACATGCCAGGTAACTAGTAAATTTTTGAGAACTTTTAGTTTAAAGTTTTTAGCATTTTCATTCATAAAAAAAAACTAATATTTGGATTACTCCGATAATTTTATATTTATAAATTTGTAATGCTCTTATTTTTTATTTAACATTTTTAAAAAATCTGATTTTTTCAAAAATAATTGTCTGAAAATTTGTAACTCAAGAATGCTTTGAGATATACTTCAAATTATCACAAAAAAAAATGCAACATTCAAAATCTGTTTTTTTATATTCTTTTTTTTGTATATATTAGGGTGCCCAGTAAAAATTAAAAAATGGATCCTCTATAAATGTTTATTTAGGTCAAAAAGCAAACCTCAATTTTTTTCAGATTTTTAAAAAAATATTTAGAGGTCGCGCCCGGGGGTTTTTTGAGAGAGAAAACATGTTAAGCCTTTTTATTATTATTTAAATATAAAAATATTGAAATCCGGCGATTTTAGAAGGGGAACTTATTTTTGAATAATAAAGGAATATACAAAAAAAAAATACCTGTAAAAGGTGGCTTTACCAGGTTAAAAACATTTCAAAA
>OY294046.1:34770802-34858131 GCA_958510825.1 Brachypterus glaber
TTTATATTTGTTAGGAGACATTCCTGAGCAAAATGAAGACAGCGATGATGATGAAACTGATGACATTTCTGAGGTGGTATTAGAGCCAGAAAACCCACTGGCTATCAATTCATTGTACAACACAATAAAAACCTGCCAGGTAATAATTTGACTATATCTGTGGCTTGCTTCTAAAAGGGCCAATCTCACTTTGTCAGTAGCAGCGTTTTCAAAATATTACATCAGAGTTGATGAGAAAACGCTGCCATTGACAAAGTGACATTGGCCCTTTTAGAGCCAAGCCACAGATATATTTTACCATATAATCAGAAATAAGTTATACTAAAAGTATAAGTTATTATATGTTTTGATGATTCTACATAAAAAAATCAAAATTCCTATTAAAGTTAGGTTTGAAAATGAGCCTTAGGCTAAGTTTATCAATGTGCAGCTAAATTTAACTGACATAATTATCATGGAAAATTAAAATCCAGAATTTGTTGCTAACTGAGACTTTAACAATTAGATAAATTTTAACTGCACATTGATAAACCCAGCCTTAGGTGAGCTACAGTGGTGCACCAAAAAAATTAATTTTTATTTAATATGCATATTCACGGTGTGTGGCTCGATGGTTTAACCTCGAATTTAAACAAACTCACTCTTTTTTAATATTCTATTTATTTATGATAAAACTAAAAATTTATGACCAAAAATTAAATCGGGCTAATTTTTTTTTTATTTGACAAAATGTGTAATAAATTTCAAAAAAAAACCGGACTCCGATTAGCGTATATGCTTGTATCCCAGTACCGGCTTACCAAATCAAAAATATTGTTATTATCAAAAATAGAGCTTTTAAATTCTTTATAATTCTTTTTTTTTATATTTTTAACCGTTTTGTTGTAATAAAGCGTTCAAATTATATTAAAAATATTGGCATGAAAAATTTAAATCAAATCTAAGGGGCGAATATCTCAAAGGAGGGGGCCCTAGTAAAAAATTTCATATTTATTTTATTTATTTATAGCATTTTATACAGAGGCATGGAGAGCCCCAAATAAGCTTCTGGTTTGTGCTAGGGGCTCTCCATTAATTTTGAGAAAAAATAGTCAAAATATTTACAAATTAAAAAAAAAATAATTCAAATTTTCAAAAAATCTTAAATTAAAATACATCGACTGAAATGGCTTTATTTTCATATTATGCCTTAATCTTCCTCCATCTTCCAGCATACTTTTTTAATTTCTAGATAATTTTTACAGTTATTTTTTGATGATCTTAATATTTCATTTTGATGACATACAAAACATTTTTAAAATAATTTATAGCATTTTTGAAATAATATAAAAATATTTTTTTACAGTCCTCCTGCCTTTGGATTAAAAAATTGCCTTTTCTCGGAAACACTTCATTTTATCGAATTTTTGCGTACTTTTTTGATCAAAATTGCTTACAGAAATACAAATCTAAAATTTGAAACCCTAATAAATCTAGTTGTTTGGAACCATAACGGAAGTCCGCCCCTGACTTTTCTGATAACTTTCGAAACTGTTGTTAAAAAATATTAACCAGTAAAAAAGTTATACAATTAATTTTATTTTTCTATTTCTGAGTAGGGGGGTTTTAGCCAAAAAAATTATATGAACTTTTGGTATTATTTTGACGAGATATGATACTCCTAAAAGATTTTGGAAACATTCTGGGACACACCTAGAAAACAATACCTTATTTAATAATAAATAAAACATAAAAAATATTTATATATTTTAATTTGAACGCCTTATTACAAAAAAAAACGGTTAAAGATATAAAAAAAAGAATAAAACAAGAATTATAGAGAATTTATTAAGCTCTATTTTTGATAATAACAATATTTTTGATTCGGTAAGCCGTTACTGAGATACAAGCGTATAAGCTAATCGGAGTCCGTTTTTTTTTTGAAATTTAATATGAAAAAAAAAGTGATTGTTTAAAGTCGAGGTTAAACCATCGAGCCACACACCGTGTACTGGGAACTGTATGATCTACAGCAACAACTTTTTACCTAATATTATTAAGAACTATCATATTGTATAATTTTTATTTGGTAACTTTAACCAAGGGTGAAAAAGGAGGCCACGGTACTCTTGAACGATCAACGGGATGAACTAACGTGGCAGAAAAATCTGACCATGGATCATGGTAGAAGAAGGTTCATTATAAAATCGACAGCCCAATCCCAAAAACTTGTTTTTGGGAAATAATGTTAAATAAAACAGCCCCACAAAAAAAAGGTCGTGACATAATATCGTGACTATGGCGATCCGACGTATTTTTCGATGCTAAAAACGAATCCGACCTCAAAATAGCCAATATGCACTCAAAATTTTGCTCTAGGGCTAAAAAAACCCTAAAATAGGGTTAAACCATACTTGGCACATTATGACGTTAAATAGGTCTTCAAAATTGTTGATTTTAATGAGACTACCCTAAAGTAGGGTAAAATCGCCCTAAAATGGGGTTAACCATCCTTTAGGTGAAAATACGATAAATAATTGAATAACGAAAATGTGTTCTATTTAAACATTGATCTCTCGTATATAGTCTAAAGATAAGATACGATTTTATTGCATTCAAGGATAATGATACATCATGTAGAACATGTCAGAAAGCTTACTATGGTTATTAACCATTGGTTAACATAGAATAGTACAATACCCCTCTCTCGATTTTCCCTCTCTCTCAGGTGGTTGAACTACCCCAAAATGGGTAGAAATCACCCCTTAGATTGAAAATCGTACAAAACTGCAAATGTTTGATATTTAGGTATAAACGTCTAGTCCTTTACATCTTTCCCCTTTCTCATCTTCCCCCCTTAAGGAGATGGGTAAAACCACCTCAAAATATAAAATAAAATACATGCAAATAAAAAGAGTCATATCATATATATATTTATACATATATTTATATATTTATTTATAAATATTAAACATTTGCAGTTTTGAACGATTTTCCGCGTGTATTTATTGAAATTTAACCTAAGGGGTGATTTCTACCCTTTTTGGGGTAGTTCTGCCACTTGAGAGACAGAGGAAAAATCGAGGGGGGTATTTTAGGCTGTGTACCAGAGGTCAATGTTTAAGAACACATTTTCGTTCTTCGTCATTTATTTATTTATCGTATTTTCATCCAAGGGGTGGTTAAGAAGATGTGTACATCAAATTTGAAACATCTGAAATAACACTGTTTAACAAAAAAAAAATGTTTTTTGATTAAAAAGCGATTTCAAGGGTATTTAGATGTATTCAGATTTACCAAAAAAAAAAGTTACCAAGATTTTTCCCTTACTATACAGAGCGGTCCAAAAGTCTCCCCCCCCCCTCTTAACTTTTGAACCAGTTGAGATATCGACTTCAAATTTGGAACTTTTGAATAAGACAACTTAAACTATCTTCTAGCATATATTTAATACTTTTAGCTCTTAAAATGTGGGCAGGGGGGCATGGGGGCACATTTTTTTAAATGGAAAGGGGGGTCGTGTAATACATCATTTTAAAGCTTATAAAATTATCCATTTAACTTCATATTTTTAAATTAAAAAAAAAAAAAAAATTGGGTTTAAAATGGGGTTGAAAATGGGTATTAATGTCAAAATTCCTCTAAAAAAATACAAATAATTTTTTATAAATGCCTTATTTCATAATAAAAAAATGTTAATTATACTTTTAAACTAATTTTAGTTGACATAAATAAAAATTTATAAAAAAAAAACTTAAAAAATCAAATGTTTTAGCACAAAAAATTGAAAAATCAAAACCTTAAAAAATATTTTTAAAAAATTTTAAAATGTTATTTTAAATAGAGAATTTTATAAGCTTTAAAATGATGTATCGCACGACCCCCCTTTCCATTTAAAAAAACATTTTAAGAGCTGAAAATATCAAATATATGCTAAAAGATAGTTTAAGTTGTCTTATTTAAGAGTTCTAAATTTGAAGTCGATATCTCAACTCGTTCAAAAGTTAAAAGGGGAGGGGGGTGACTTTTGGACCGCACTGTATAGAACAAGAATCGGACTATAATTTAAGCCAAAAAAGTTATTTTATTGTCTTATAACAAAATGTCTAGGTAATTTAAAAAATACGAAAACTTAATTTTTAGATTTTTATAAGCTTTTCTCTCAGAAACGGAAAAAGATAGAGAGTTACTTAAAACATATTCAGAATCAGCACGAGAAATACTACCAGAATCACGCAACAGAATGTGCAGTTTTTGTGTTGACCATGGACTCTGCAGAAGATTATTTTACATTATTTCCCAAAAACAAGTTTTTTACCGTGAGACGTGGTCCCTTTTTTCTGAAGTTTTTTATTTTTTTCAATATATCGTAACCATTTAAAAATAGCTGAATAAAAAAAAAATAATGATAAATATTATTAATAGGAATTAAATCCGGATCCTGAAGACGTCGATGATGATTTAGAAGAAATATTCGCAGATGCTGAAGAAGATATGATTGGAGATGGAGGTAAATAATTTTTATTTATTTTAAATAAACTTGCCCTACATAACCTAATAAACCTATTTGTCCTAATAAAACTACTTACTTTAGTAAACTTACCCCAATAAACCTACTTACCCTTATAAACCTACTTTCTCTAATTAATAAACTTACCCTAATAACATTTATTTAAGATTGGAAATTCCGCGAGAAAACACCATGTAAAAACCTATAAGTAATTTTCAGCAATATTTTTTACAGACTGTCGGTGTTTCTTTGTTACTTGTTCTATGTTAATTTTTAATTTATATTAAATAAAAAACAAGCCGTGAAGATATGTAATGCTACGCATTCCATCATATATTCACAGTAAATAATATAGTGCATATAAAAAATAAAAAAAAAATAAAAAAAATAATTTTTTTAAAAGGCATTTTTTTAAAAAACTAAAAATAAAAAAAAAATATTTTCAAAAAAAAATACTTTTTTTCAAAATTGTTTAAATTTTCTTTTTGCGAAAAAACAAAAAATTTTGAAAAAAAAATTCAAAATTTTTATTTTTTTTTTATTTTCCTTTTCGAAAAACAAAAAAAAGTGAAAAAAGTTTTTTGAAAATGATTTTATTTATTTTTTTTTAAAAAGTTTATCCCCCCTTAACTTTTTTATTTTTGGGGGGATTACTTTCAAAAATAATAGGGATCTTTCCCTAAAAACATTTCAGTTTACAATATTAGATAGTTTACCAAAAATCGAAATTTATTTAAAGCCCATATTATTTTTAGACTTCCTTTACAAACCTAAGAGATCATTTGCATAAAGAAAAAAAAATAGAGAATCAAAATTAGAAAGTTTTCCTGACCAGCAGATTTTTGGGATTTTCAAAAAGAAAAATTCGAATTGTTTTATTTTTCCAGTAATGAACGATTTGACGCGAAGACTAGAGGGCCATGCCGTTAATGTCGAGTACTCTAATAATTTTACGGCAAATGGTCACGAGGATGAAGAATTTGAAGATGCTGACTAGAAATAAATTTAAGTATTTTTTTAACTAATTTTCAATGCAAAATCCTAATGGTCCGTGGGCCCATTGTGATTACCTTACTGTTGAGACTTTGTATATGTGTTCTTTATGTCCAGTCAAACGACTTCTTACATAATAAAATTCTCGGTAGCGGGGCGTTTTTTTGGGACCAACCCTTAACTTTAGGGCGTCCCACAACGGTATTTCCCTAAAATTTTTGTCGGACAAGGTTACCACTTGATTTTAAATATTTTTATTAAACGAACCTAACATGGTTAATTATGACGTCATAACACCTCACAGCTGATTTTTCAGGATCATTTAACAAAAATATTTAAAATCAAGGGTTGGCCCCAAAAAAAAACGCCCCGCTACCGAGAATTTTCTTATGTAAGAAATTGTTTGACTGGACATAAAGAATACATATCCAAAGTCTCAACTGTGAGGTAATCACAAACATTCTACTGGGCGTGGGCCCACGGACTATAAAGGATATCCATAAATTACGTCACGATAAAGGGGACCTAAAGTTATTTTTATGAAGGCCATAGTAAAAAAACAAAACACAAAATACTAAGATTTTGCACCGTTATAAATACAGCCTGTTCCAGAACTCGCGTACAGAAATTTGAGGGTATATTAAAAAGCCTCTGGAAAATATGAAAAAAATTTCAAAAAAAATCCATCTTCAATACTAATTAAAAAGGAAGCTACTTAATCTGACCAATCCTGTTGCTGATGTTAAATTACCTACAAATTAGTTTTTCCCTACTTATTAGTAACTATGGTTGCATTTTAATTGTTGACGCGTGCAATGTTTGGACTGTCAACTTTAGAATCTTTATAGGTTATTATATTTTGACAAAACCGACAGAGGCTATCAAATATTCTATTTTTATAGGGTCACTCCATCCGGCGGTAGTTTTTTGACATTAATAAATATTTATGTCACATTAATCACGATGTCAACCTACAGAATATGTACCTGCAATAATTAAATTTGCTTCCATAGCTACAAATTCAACTTTTAAAGGTAATTTAACATCAGCAACAGCATTGGTCCACTTAAAGCGTTCTTATTTTTGAACTGAACGAAGATGGATTTTTTTTTAGACTTTGTTCATATTTTCCAGAGCGTTTTTAATATACCCTCAAATTTCTGTACGCGAGTTCTGGAAATAAAAATACTTTCTTTTTTAAAATTTCCCGGAAAATACTTTTTTTAACTTTCTTATTTGCGAATTCTTACATAGAGAAATACAGTATATGACAAAATCGCAAGTAAGAGAGTGAGAAAGAATTACCCTCATTTGTGAAATAAAAATCGCGCTAATAATTGCTTGTGTTTAGTGATGTGATAATGTAATGAGTTTTGAGGATTTTTTATTTATTTGATCATGATAATGTAAATAAAACCCAATTTTTCATGATTTCATTATTTTGCATTTTTTTTAAACAAAAATATATCAAATATTTTACTATTCCTTAAAACTACTTTTGTTTGATTAACGCAGTCGTCCCTCCGAAGTGACTGATCGATTTCGTGCTTTTTAGCCCTCTTCAGAGCCACGTATCGGTAGTAAGGACAACTACGAAAATCAAATCCTTTCCATATATCTCTATATGGAGTTTAAAATTTTTTGTAAGGAATAGTAAAAACACTTTTTATATGTGGCTCTGAAGAGTGCTACAAAGCACGAAATCGGTCAGTCACTTCGGTAGGACGACTGCTTTAATCAAACAAAAGTAGTTTTATTTATTTATTATTAGTTTTTAGTCATTTTGGGACCTTACATACAAAGGTGTTTTATACCTTATTAAACTGTTTACAATTTACAAATAATTTTGAAGTGCTTCAATTCCACGTACCATTCCAATTTTATTCTTAAAAAAATAGTTTTCCCATCGTTCCATGTTTTATACCTCGCTTCCTGCACTTTTTTCACCAGGTGTGATAAAAGTCCAAATATAAATCGTTAATTTACCATAAATTTAGTAAAAATTTAAAAAATCCAAAATTGTTTGACTTTGACAGCATAAATCAAACAATTAAGAAATAGTAAAATATTTTATATAGATTTGTTAAATTTGTAAAGATCAAACAATTTAATTTAGTTTACAAAAATATATGTTTGTCATTAAGCCAGAAATACTCTATTAAAACGATGTGCTCCTTTCCTTTTAAACGGTGCCTCACAGGGCTTAAAATTGAAGTGTGATACATCGTTTTACCTCATAAAAATGACTTGTAAGGCCTCCATTTACATTTCCACGTTTCCTTTTCTCTTTTTATAACGCGATTAGATGGTTTTATAGTGCAGCAACTGCAGCTGTAAATGTACTGCAGCTTTGAAGCTTAAATAGGCTTTCAATCTCTACCTTTTCTAACATATGACGTAATTTAAGGATAGCTACTTTTTATGTAGGTAGGTTTCTTATTTATAAAACGTTAAGTATGGCTGGCAAAAACCTGGGTTCTTTAACGATTGACCGGAAAAAAACATTGTATTATTGGGTGAAATCGGGAGCGGGAGTTCTAGTCGAAAAATTTATCGCGAAACAAAATATCGCGAAAATATTTCCGCGAAAAGGATTAACAGCGATAAACAATTAACGCGAAAAAATATTAAAGCGAAATAAAAACAGCGAAAACTATAACCGCGCCAAATTTTAACACGAAATGCATTTACTGCGAAAAATATACAGCGAAAGTAATAGCCGCGAAAACATTTAACGCGCAAAGAAAATTCGGCGTCTAATTTTAAATTATATTTTTTTTTGTAATACTCTTTTGTTAGCTATACCAAGAATTAAAAAAAGTAAATATGTATAACTAAATTGTTTGGTTTTTAAAAAATATATAAATAACATTATGATTATGATACTAATCAATATAATATATTATATAACCAATTTCTTTAATTTAGTTAAGTATTTTAAAAAACATCAATATAACTAAATTGTTTGGTTTGGTGTGTTGGGTTTTGTTTTTGATAAAAAATAACATTATAATTATAAAGTAAGTGTTTTATTCAAAAAAATATATATTTTACGGTTAATTTTTTTATTAATATAGCGTAAATGTAAATATTATCGCGGTAAAATTTTCGGCTAAGTCTCCTAGATCCGGTAAAATCTGATTTTATTTCTGAGTAAAGCTGAATTAAATCAGTTTTCCGGGCTACCCATTCCTTTGCCAGCACTAACATTAGATCCTTAAATTAAGGATCCTTTTATACAAGTTTTACTCGTTTTGTTTTTTTATAAAAACATCCAGATTTTTTTTATGATGGGTGCTATGGCAAGCTCGTACGAACTTGTACATGACCATGGACAAATTTTCGAAAGTCTTTAAATATCTTTCAAATTACCAAAGAAAATTTCGAAATCTCCGTAATTTTCGACAAGTTTTCTAAGATTTTTTAAATTCTTATTGAAGAGCTCAAAAATCTTAAACTTTTTAGAAAATCTCAAAAAAGTCCTTGTAAATATATCTCATCCTTGCTTCAAAAGTGACACAACTCGAAAAACTAAATTTTTGGTTTGGTTTGTACCTCTGTACTTGATGAATGATAACATATACAAACTCCAGTTAACTACTCCAATTAGTTTAAAAGTTACATTATACTCGAGTAAAAAATTGGAGGTTGTATATGTTATCATTCATCAAGTACAGAGATACAAACCGAATCAAACCAAAAATTTATTATTTTGAGTTCACTTTCGAAGCAAGGGTGCGATATATTTTAGTTGTTCACCCCTCGGTTTTTTATTAGAATTTATTTAACTTATTTCTTTGTATTTTGTATGCAGGGGCGTACCAAAGGAACATCGTTTGGGGGGAAGACTAATAAAAAAAATCTAAAAAAAAACTTAGTTATCTCCACATTTTAGGCAACGTTAATATTTAGTAATGGCTAAAAAAAGGTGTCTCATCCCTTTATATCTGGTATTGATTGGAAATACCAACACTACAAAAATATTGTACTTGGTATTTCCAATTGGAAGTTAACTTTTTCCCTATCTCGAGCTCAACTTGGAACTTAAAATTTCCATGTTGGAGAAAATTACAATTTAGTCTTTCCAAGTTAATATTCCAATTGTACGCCCCTGTTGACATAATCACATAGTATCTATAGAGTACCTACTAAAAGTTTTTAAATAAATTAATTTTTTTATACCAATGTCATACTAAGTTGTATAAAATCAGTGGTTAAAATAAAAAAAAAATGATAATAATTATTAGTGCTATTTTATTGTAAAAAAAACCTCATAAATTCTTGAAATCTATTATAATAGATAATAGTAAATAATATATAACGAAAAAATTGTAAATAAAAAATAGAATATAAATTAAAAATATTTGGGGTTCTTTATAATGGTAAAAGTTTGAGAAAAATAACTTTAAAAGCAGGTTTGAGATCAGCGGAAAAAATGCCACAGAGAGGCATGTATTTTTTTAATCAATATATTAGTATTAATAGTTTTTTGGAAATTAAAATGTTTCTGAATAACGCTGTTTAACAATAATTAGTAAAAATAAATTTTTTTTTTTTTTGTAATTTCAATGATATTTAAAATTCAAAAATATTATCTAAAATCATTTCAGCCATCAGTTGTCACAAATGCTAAAATCTGTATTTTTGAATCTAATTTCTTAGACGCCGTTTGATCTATGAGCCTCACAAAATTTACTTCAGCTCCTCATCGTCTGTGTTTTAAAAACTGTTTTCCCCAAATTTGATATTTCCATTAAATTTTTAAAATATTCTCTATTTTTTATCACAATTAAATTTGTAAAATCAGTAAAATAACAATTAATCTTTTCGTAACTTCATTATTACAGTTCAAGTAAAGATTATTCATTTTTTGTCAAAAATTTTTTTTTTGAACTGCTTCTCTTTAGATTCTCTTTTCTTATTTCCAAAATAAATCCATTTCTCGCGAATTTTTCTTCTTCTTTTTTAATGCTATCGAACTCTTTTTGGGCCAAATATCAAGTCTGCATCAGGAGCACCTAAAAATAAAATTAATAAAGGTATTATTATAAATAAATAGTATTATCTATTAAAATCTGTTTTCACTTATTTGACAACTCTGTCTTAAACATGAAGAGTAAACTCAAATCTGGCGCCCGAGCAAACCGAACTAATTTTCCTATTTTCCGGTAATCGGCACCAAAATTGTTCTTAACGTCCTTATAAGGTTTTGACCAACTTACAATGTGTTTAAAAATGGTTAATTTTGTTTTTTGGTCATGTTTTTCTAAAAATTATTATTTAGGAGAACAAGCCTTGCTTTCTTATTTTTTTTACCTTTTGGATGTTGGTATTTCTTTCTTTCCCTATTCAAATTCTGGACAGGCCTATTCTGTTGCATCATTTCTTGATAATCCTCCTCCTCCAACCTTTCCGTAATGTTCAAGGTCAACCTTTTCACTCTTTCTTTCTCTTCTTTTTGGGCCTGTTCTTGGTCTCGCAAATTTTGGGCGAGTTCAGAATTTATATCAGCATCGAAATTTTTGTATTGTTGCTTATTGCCTTTTCTTACCATCAGGACAAATCCTATTTTGCTTGCCTCCTCCTCCGGTTGGTCCTAAAATAACAATAAACAGATAGCCATAAAAAATTGGCGTTAACTTAAATAAATTTTAGTCATACTTTTTAAAAAATATATAAATTGATTTTTAAAAAGCGTTTGATACTATAGATCTTTAAGGTTTTTACATCACAGTTTACATCACATAGGTATTCACGAAGAAATTATAGAAATATCAAAAAATGTTATTGCGTTTTCCCCGATCGTTTTAAGTTAGTATATTTTAACAAAAATGTATTTTTATTTTAGCAGGAAACAAAAAAATTCACAAAAACTTCTATATTATGTAAAATTTAAGACTTTTTCAATCACAGTCATATTCACGTGTGAGTGCAGTTGGATTGTGTTTAGTATTTTTAAAAAACAAGAAATAATTAAGATTTTAAGAATTGATGGCCCCTAATATACAGGGTGCTAAGCTCCTTTGAAAGTGGCTAAAAAATTATTTTTTTATTTAATAACTCAGGAACCCTTTGAGATATAGCAACGAGGTTTTGCACGTGAACTAATCTTAATAAGGCGTATGTTATTTTTCATGCACTTATTTTAATCAGGGGTGTCCTAAATGGGGGGCCTTACCAGTTTTTTGTTCCAAACTTTTTTCTGTGTAACTTTTTTGTGATTTTATTTTTGAAATATGATTCAAATTCCAAATACATAAAAAAAGGTACTCTCGTTGCAATACTGTAATTAATTTGAAGGTGAAGTTTCACGGTTCGAGGACAAAAAATTAAATAGTAAAAATGTTGAAAACCGAAATTTTAGCTCCCTATGGATTAATTTTTGAAAGACCTGTATATGAGGTTTTTTTCTAGTTTTTCATGTACATCCACCCTACATCATTAAAATTTCGGTTTCCAACATTTTTAGTATTTAATTTTTCATCCTCAAACTGTGAATTTCACCTTAAAATTATTTTTTCTCGACAACGGTTAATCCTACATTATTACAACAAGAGTAGCTTTTTTATGTATTTTGACCTAAGGAATCATATTCCAAAAATAAAATCACAAAAAAATTACACAGAAAAAAGTTTGGGACAAAAAACTGTAAAGGCCCCCCATTTCGCAACGCCTGGTTAAAATAACTACATTAAAATAAGATATGAAGATGGACCTATTAAGATTAGTTCCGTGCAAAACCTCGTTGCTATATCTCAAAGAGTTCCTGAGTTATAAAATAAAAACGGATTTTTTTAGCCACTTTCAAAGGGGCTTATTTCCTTTACAACGCATTTTTAGAAATATTTTTATAGGAACTTTTTGTCATATTTTCGTTTGGACTTTTTTCCAACATTTTTAGTATTTAATTTTTCATCCTCAAACTGTGAATTTCACCTTAAAATTATTTTTTCTCGACAACGGTTAATCCTACATTATTACAACAAGAGTAGCTTTTTTATGTATTTTGACCTAAGGAATCATATTCCAAAAATAAAATCACAAAAAACTTACACAGAAAAAAGTTTGGGACAAAAAACTGTAAAGGCCCCCCATTTCGCAACGCCTGGTTAAAATAACTACATTAAAATAAGATACGAAGATGGACCCTATTAAGATTAGTTCCGTGCAAAACCTCGTTGCTATATCTCAAAGAGTTCCTGAGTTATAAAATAAAAACGGATTTTTTTAGCCACTTTCAAAGGGGCTTATTTCCTTTACAACGCATTTTTAGAAATATTTTTATAGGAACTTTTTGTCATATTTTCGTTTGGACTTTTTTCCAACATTTTTAGTATTTAATTTTTCATCCTCAAACTGTGAATTTCACCTTAAAATTATTTTTTCTCGACAACGGTTAATCCTACATTATTACAACAAGAGTAGCTTTTTTATGTATTTTGACCTAAGGAATCATATTCCAAAAATAAAATCACAAAAAACTTACACAGAAAAAAGTTTGGGACAAAAAACTGTAAAGGCCCCCCATTTCGCAACGCCTGGTTAAAATAACTACATTAAAATAAGATACGAAGATGGACCCTATTAAGATTAGTTCCGTGCAAAACCTCGTTGCTATATCTCAAAGAGTTCCTGAGTTATAAAATAAAAACGGATTTTTTTAGCCACTTTCAAAGGGGCTTATTTCCTTTACAACGCATTTTTAGAAATATTTTTATAGGAACTTTTTGTCATATTTTCTGATGTAAATCAGCCCCCGAGATTTTTGCTCAACATTTCCGGGCACCCTGGATAAAGAATTTTCACTTTAGGGTTAAGACCGTTTTGATGGATTTACACTTTCCTATGTTTCGTCTCTTACTGCTAGAGACATCTTCAGGGATTAATTTAAAACTAAAACAGTGAAAATTCTTTATAAGAAATAGTTTAGTTCGCGAGTTTTTTTTTGTCTAATAATACTACTTTCTGACCTGTAACTGCTCGTACGTTTTCTTATTTGATTTCAGCACAACTGGCACCGAAATATCCACAAAACTCGTTTTCACGGGTTCCTTCATCCTTTCCTGTATATTTTCCGAAACCATTTTGTCCAGGGCATTCAAAAAATCGTCATCTTCTGTGCAGTCTATTTTTTTGGGGCCTTTTGGTATCGCTAAGGATTCTGAGACCTGTTCTGCCTCACTTGTCTCAGGCTCACCTAAAAAAATAACATTTTAACAGTTTTTATAGAGGATGACACAATAATTGTGGCTTTTTTGCATTTTTTACTTTCTCATAGAAGTATTGTGATAGAAAAAAAAATCAAAACAATTTTTTTTTGCTTAAATCATCTTTTTTTTCCTAAAACTTCGAGAAAAATAAAAATAAGCAACAAAAAAAGATGTCTGTCTGTCGGTCTGTCTGTACCCACGATAACTTAAGAACGATTTGAGCTAGCGTTTGGTATGCAGCTGTATTTTTATATTATCTTGGACAAGTTCGTATTTGAGCAAAATCGGTTGGGGGGAAGGGGGTTAAATTTTTCTTTTGGTCGTAATTTTTTCTTTTGGTCGTTATTTTTTTATTATTTACAATAAGGAAAAAACTAAAAACCACATACGTTAAATAAAACTACACCAAAAATGTTATCATTTTTTTCCAGCGCCCTCCCCCTACCACTAAAATGTATAAAATTGATTCTGGGCATAACTTTTTTTATGAGAAAGTATTCACGCTCATTCGAGACGGCTGGTTTATCATATTTTTGTAAACTATTTTTTCTTACCTTCATCATCTGACCCATGGGTGTGGTCAACAGTTTCATCTTCAGTTGGTGAATCATCAGTTGGTGCTGTGATTGGGGCATCTGACATTTCATCTTCATGGTCTTCTGTTTCGGTTTCGACGATGGTTTCCAGACCATCTTCGTCTTTTTCGTTTGTGCTTGCTTCAGTCAATTTTTCTACAAAAATTAATAATTTTTATTTGGTTAAAATTTGAGACAAATCAAGTATTATGCTTCTTAGCTTTTCCTCCATTGCATGCCCTGTAGTCTAATGCTCTGAGGTTAAAGCAATAGACTATAAGGCATGGAGTAGAGGAAGAAGCTATTTCGCACAGTTAAGATCGATCTTCCTACAGGTAAGTTGGCTGATCCATTAAAAGTTACCTATTCCTAATGTTGTGCGTATATTGTTGACTTCTTTTTGAGCCTCTTCATAATTTTGGCATAACTTAATCTTAGGCCTTAAAGTTGTCAATGTGTCTTTAAAAATATGTTCCAGAATGGGAGGAAATAGCTCTTTCCATATTTCTTTTTTGAACCAATAATACGATTGCAAAAATATTAAGTAATAATCTAGTTTCCTTTTGCTACTTCCGCTACTAAAATATGTCCCTAAAATTGTAAAAATTTATTACGTTTTGCGTATTAAATAAATAATAAATAAATTTATTCGTCAATAATTTTACAATTCTACATTGTGTCCATACCCGTAAGTCCTTAAGGGCTTGTGTGGGCTTATGGTAGATAATAATACATAATAGATATATACGAGATATGGTTAATCTTATGGTCTCGAGTTATGACTAGACAAAAAATAAATTAACAATCAGATATAAATACAATTAGGTTTCTGGGCACCCACCAAACACGAAGCTGTTACAAATATCTATTCAGATAATAGGTGTATTTTATTACATATATCTAGGTAGTTGTGTCTACAGGTAAAAGGTTGTACAATTTGGCTCCTATGAGCAGAAATTTCTTCAAGTAGTTGTGAAGTAAAATTTAGGGCCCTCTACATTTTTTAGATAACTTGATCTTGTTTTGTGTGAATGTACAGTATTAAAATTAGAATTAGGGGCAGTACATTTAAATGTTCTTTTTAATGTATTGCTAGGTATATGAATTGATTATAAAAGCATTTGATACTATAGTTTCCTGCCATTAATTTTTTAAAAGCAAACTTTGTAAGTATCAGTAATATCAAATGCGCTGCAAAAATCAAATTATACTGATGATAATTTTTACACTTACCACAAGTTTCTAGTAAAACACAGGCAAGTCTTATTCTAAATAAATGATTTGGCGGATCTAGAGGTGAAATAACTTCCGAATCCATTGAAACTCCAAATGAGATTAAAGAATACAGCACCTAAAAGTATATGAAATTTACAACGAAGTAAAAAAAGATTTAAGCATGTAATGAAAAAGAAGACACATCTAATGTAAAAGTAAAAATCGCCTTAACGTTAGTAAGTTTTACCTTAAAAACATCAGAGCTTTCAACCATTCTATAGTTGTACAGCTCTCCCAAATATTTGATTTGCGCTACTCTCCTCTGGTTAAACTTTGCCAAATTTACTTCCATTCCAAGCCTAATATCTTCCAAAACACCGTCCACAACCCTGGTTCCTACTTCTTCCTGATAAGCTACAAGACCAGCTAACAGATTAGCCAAACACCTAATATTAAAATACTTCAAATTGTGCGCTCCAGATAGACATTTAATAGCATAATTTAAGATTTCCTTATCTGCCCAGTTCAATTTCCGCATCAATCTCATTATTTTATCCGTGTTATTTTTCTGTAAATCGATGTACAGTATTTTCCTGATAAATTGGTGCATTATAGGTCGTTCTTTGACTGTAATTGTCACACTTTCAGGCGGATTTACGTGGTAATACGCGTTTTCTATTTGAGTAACGTATCTCGAATCAAAAGACATTACAGATTTCTTCCTCATCATCTGTTCCAAATAGACCTTAGTTCTTTGGTGGGAGTCTGGGTTACAGTACAAATATCTACCACAAACCTCTAGTAGATTACACGCCATTTCTATGTGATGATGAGAAAAATCATGCAGGAGTACCTTAAGGCAGTACAGGGCCTCGATTTTTGAGTACAATTTGAACTTAACTAGCTCAGCTATGAATCTCACAACTTTAATCTTCGACTCGATGTTTATTTGATCTTTTTTTCGCACGTGGTATATGAAATCGTGTTTAAGCATCTGGCATAGTTCGTTGCCGACTTCGGGTAACGCGGGGTGTAGGATCGCTACGAACCTAGAATTTAGAGAATTCAGAACTTGTTGCTGCCTATGTATTTTTTTAGTTTTAGCGTTGTTAGTTATATAATTTAGCAATGTTAATATAGCCTAAAAATAAGAGGAAATGTTAAAAACTGGGGCAACATCCCATATATTATCCGTGTCTGAATTAGACAAAACAAACAAATAAACAATTCGGATGCGGTTCGCATAACTCCGTCTGAGGGGAATCCCTTATACGAGAGCAGCATAATACGTTTTAGGTAGGTAGGATAATAGCACACAATATCCTCCGGATATCCGCTTAATGTCGCATGTCCCGGGACATCCGTCGTATATTCCAAGGATATCCCAAAAGGTATTTCCTGAGGATATACTGCTAGGGAAACTAAATCTAGGTCTTAAGTTAGCAAGGCGCCTAGTGTCCCTATATACTGCCTGTATATCCCAAGTCATGTCCGTGGTACATCCCTGGGATATACGGGCAGTATGTCCCCGGGAAATACCCCTCGGGACGTCCCTGGGTCACACGAAGGACATATGGGATGTATGAGGGAAGTTGGAAGTCGCAAATTCCCGTTTAGTTAGAAAAGTATATCCTGTGGATATCCATCGTAAAACGTGTGCTATATGTCGAGATTATTAAAATTTAATAAAGTATATTATGAGAAGAAATAAAAACATTTTTTGATTGGAAAGAACTTAAGCTCCTTTAAATTTATTTAACGGTAAGTTACGCGGAAATAGCGGTAGTTTTTCAAAAAAGCACATGACCCCAGTAAATGTGAACATTGCGGCTTCTGTTAATTCTGTGTAAATTAAAGTTAAATTACTCCTGGTAATTAAATTATTGCGATTGAGCCTAGTTTCATATACGTTAATATTTTCTTTGGCATATGTGAGTGACGGATATAAAGACTTGGAAGTGTAAGGATGTTAAGGTCTATAAAAGCCTGCTGGATAAGGGAAATTTTACTTTACCTAAATTATCTTATTTTTTCCTGAAATGTCAAAAAAATCAAAATAAGCAAAAAATGATGTCTGTCTGTTTGTCGGTCGGTGGGTCTGTCTGTCTGTATCCACGATTACTTAGGAACGCTTTGAGCTAGATACTTGAAATTTGTTATGGACATGTATTTTATATTATCTTGGACAAGTTAGTATTTAAGCAAAATCGGTTAAGGGGGACGGAGGTAAAATGGGGGTTACATTTTTGTTTCAGCATTTTTTTATTATTTACAATAGGGCAAACATTTAAAAACCACCTAGAAGGTAAATAAAAATTACACAAAAAATGTTATTTCAATTTTTTCCATGTCCCCCAATATGTAAAAAATTGTTTTTGAACATAATTATATTATTCACAATAGAAAACTTTAAAAACCACGGTAAAAAAAAATACAGAAAAAAAATATTAAATTGTTTTTCCAAGACGGGATGAGGGAGCGATATCCACAGAAAATAAAATTAACATTAATCATATTATTTAACGATTCATTTTATTTTATTTTTTTGGGAAAGAACTCTCTCATTCGAGATGGATTTTTTATGATACTTATAACTCGTCTTTGTATTTTGAATACTTACCTAGCGTAAAAAGGCAACAAGTCCAGTCTGGTGCGATTAACTCCAAATAAGGTCCGGACTAGTTTTTTTCGATTGTGCTTGTTGTTTAAAGTAACCAAAAAGTCTATTGCGGCGTTGTCTATCATTTCGCGGTTAACGCAGTTTGGGAGATTGGTGAGGTACGCCTCCAGGACTATTTTATTGCTGGCTGTGGTAGCGGTAAAGTCTTCTATCTCTTCTTCTGGAATGACTGACGGGTCTTCTATTTTAGCTGGAAGATTTTTTGTATTTATTAGAAAATTTTATCATCAAGAACATACCTAATATGTATTAATATTATTATTAATTTGAGCCATTTCGCCTCAATGATTATTTATATAAATAAAAATCTAAAACAGAAAATAAAATTAAAATAAAATAAATATATATACGCCTCAAATAAATTATAGATTTTATATAATGTATTACTAAGAGGGTTTTGGAAGATTATTTTGTTTTCGTCGTAAAATTTTTATCTGTCGATTTTGATGGTTGTTTTTTCAAGATTTTTTTATTAATATTTTCCATTTTTTTTTGCAAAAAGGTAAAATTTTACCTTTCACCAAACGAGTGCGTACTTAGCGTTTTCAGTTTTTTATAGATCGCAGGGCTCTTTCCTCTTTATTTTACCTTCCCCAAGGAAAGTCTTGAGTTGGTAAAAAAAGGAAATTTTTATTGCTTTTTTACAATTCTCGACGTTTTATGTAAAAAAAAGATGATAACAGCATAATTCGAGAACGCTTTGTTCTAAAGACTTCAAATTTTGAAAATATGTTTCTTATCCAAATTTCTCAGCTGGGAATATTTTTGGTAAAAATCGGGGTGGAGAAAGGGTAAAAACCGTTTTTTAATTTTTTTATTTTTATTCCGTTTTTCGAAATAGTTATTTGCGGTTCTAGTAGAGGTAAGTGAATTTTTTCGGTCGTGTTTATGGACCTCAGCTCCGCTTCTCCTGCGGTAAGTGTAAAAAAGTCCTTGTGCGGAAATCCTTTTTTCTGTCTTTAGTTACGGTTTTGTTTGTATTGCATTACTGTCGACTTTTTGATTAAGTTAAGTTAAGATTAAGTAATGTCAACTTACAACCAACCTAGTTGGTAGTGAGAAAAAGCATTTTTTTTAATTTTCTTTAATTTTTGTTGAAAAAAGTATTATTTTTTTTTGAAAAATTACCATAAAAGCGAAAGTATTTTATTTTAAAAACATCTATATGATACGCGCCGACTTTTTAAAATCCCAGGAGGGGCTATCCACTTGTTTTAGTTTACAATATTTATTTTTGTTAAACAGACAGGCAAGTTGCTTAAGGAAACTGGCTTTCAGTAAAAAATTCTAAAACACTAGGGGGGCAACATTTTAAATAGAAGGGTGGGCTGTGTGGCATATCATTTGAAAGGTTGTACAATTGTCTTTATTGGCTATATTTAGCTTTAAATTTTTAATAAATCATTAATGGAATGTGCCAATCCTCCCTTAGTAACTCTTGAATGAAGTGTAATATCAAAATTCTAAAAAGTAGGTCAATTTAACTTTTCCTAAGGGCCACCTAAATCTCTATAATTTGGGGCTATAAGATTTAACCCCATACCCCCACTACCCCAACATGAAAATCTTAAATAACAACCCCCTATTTTGATACTCATAAATTAAAGGGAAAATAAAGTTCTTTATTAATGAATTAAAAATATATTTCTCACTGGGGAACGGCACGTTAACCGTAAGGCACCTAGTGTTTACTTCTCGTGTGGTGCGGAAAAGAGCACTATTTGAAGCGTTCGGGGGAACAAGGTACATAAGCCACATTGGGCATATTTCGAGATAATCAACTTTTGGTGAAATCCAGAAATCAGGTATTAGTTTTTTGACGGGCGATTTTATAACATAACTAGATGAAACGTTGCAAGCACCCTGTCAAAACATTGGCACTATTGTACACTAGAGCCATCTGGTTTGCAAATTTCAAACTAGGTGTTTTGTTTGATTTTAAATTATTTATCTTTAAAACATTATATTTTAGCAAAAAACTGTATATAACATTTTTTATAGGGCTTAAAAAGAGCTTTTATTTAAAATATAATTTTTTGAAATCGGGTTATAAATATGTGAGATATGCTAAAAAAAACCTTTTACTGCTTTAAACGCCAATGTCTCGAAAACAATGCGTTTTAGGAAAACGTTGTTTATAACATTTTTTGACCAATTTAAAATTATCTTTGATATAAGTGCTAAATTAACCAAATACAATAATAATTGCCTTAATTATAAACAAAAAACGCTAAAAATAGGAGTTTTACCCTATTTTTACCCCCTTACCCCCAATCGTTTACCCCCAAAATCTAATCAGCTTTTCGGAATACGATAAGAAACAATATGCAAAAAACTGCAAGTCGATATCTCATGTAGAGTTTACACCCAGACAGACAGACAGACGGACGCAAATTTTTTTTTTACTGATTTCGACTCAGAATGGTCTAAAACGTAGAGAATCAATGAATTTGACTTTTTGGCGAAGATTTCAATACATCGGCACTCTTAGTAGCACTAAGTGCCGATGTAATGTCATAAAGGGCAATTATTTATCATATTTTAGTACTACAAAATAGAAAATTTGTATCAGAAAAAAAAAATATTTTTCTTCAAGCGTACTAAAATGTTCATATTTTATGACTGAACCTAGTTAGAAGTGATCTATTTTTTTACAGTAAAAAAATGAGTTCATTGTTGTACGCCGTAAAAAAAAGTTAGTTAGCAAAACCACCACTGGCGGCAACACTCTTTGACTTTGATGACAGCCATACTTTAAACTTGTTGGTTTATTATGTAAACAGGTGGTTGCAGGCCTATCTGGAAGGTTGCATAAGAACATAAAACATAAGCATGCGATGCCGTGATTGGCTTACAAGATACATGGCGGCTTATCAAGCCAATCACGGCATCGCATTCTTATGTATTACGTTCTTATGCGAGCCTGTGGATATGCCTTTACTCGAGATTCTGTGCAAAAACCTTGTGTGAAATTGATTAAAAATGATTGAAGAAATTGCAAATCCTACATTAGACAAGTTACCATCGAAATCGCGGAAAGTGTACGATTTAGCCTACGAAAAAAATTGAAAATGAGCTAAGAAAGGTTTAAGTTTATTTCGAAAGGGTTTTATTGGCCTATTTTAATAAAAACATACTTTATTACTGAATAAAATAAATTCAAAAATTAATATTTAAAAAATATATATAGGATGCTTGAATAAAAAATAGTATGTTTCACTCAGAGGAAAAGTGCTTTTTTTACTCGTCTGTAGTTTCCGGACTCCGCTTGGCGTCGTCCGCAAATTCTACAGACTAGTAAAAAAAGCTTCACTTTTCCTCTTAGTAAAACAATATACTATTAATATCAGCACAGCTGTAAAAAAAATGTGCCTTATGTTCTTGTTCCCCCAAGCGCTTCATTTAAATTATTATTAATTTGAGCCGTTTCGCCTTAATAACGATAGGGGCGAAATGGCTCAAATTAATAATATAAATAAATGAGAGATTTTATTTACAACTATTCTAGTCAGGAGTGACAAATGTGAAATAAAGTGCGAGTTAAAAAATGTGGATCTGTCTATCCTGAACTGTCCATCTTTCTGTCAGATTGTACATAGGCGCCGACTTTTCAAAATCTCAGGAGAGGCCCAACATTTTTTAGGTAAAACAAAATACATAAAAGTTATAAATTTTTATTAAATGAAAAAAAGACTAAAAATATATTTAAAAATTGTGAAGCTTTTATAATATTTAAAAGTATAGACAATGTTCCAAGGGGGTCCTCCCCCCCTGTTATGAATCCAGGGCATTTTTTACAAAATTTATTTATTTATATGGGACAAAATATTAGTCACAAAATTTTGTGCAATGTTCAAAAGTTTAAAGTAAAGTTCAATAAATTAGATTTATTTGCTTAATTTTTAGTATTTATTAAATAATATTTATAATATTTGTTAAATATATTTTTAATTTTCACGTTAATGTAAAGTTACATTTACTATGATCAATCCAAAAATCAATTTTACGTTTCCTACTTTTCAGTACATTGTTGCATTTAGTTTCAAATACAGAATCCGCAAAAATATGATATTTTGTTTTATTTTTCGGAGCTTTCTTCGGAATTGGTACTGACGGATTAAATCCCATTTCTGACATACTGAAGTCAGTAAAAAGTTGATCAGGAGTACTTTTCCAATATTCTGAGGGCAGACTGCCTTCCCCAGACACCGGACATCCATTGGCTATATTTCTTGCATACTTATTCACAACAGGATGGTAATGTCTTGCAAGTGGTGCCATCTCATACAGCGCTGTTGTAGAAGCATTGGCATACTCAGGGTCATCCAGAGTGGCTTGAAATTTACCATCTCCTGTTGTGTTGTCCAAATCAAGCAAAATATCCAATGATTTGTCCATCTGCATTAGAGTTTTCATCATCGACAAACATCCTAAACTGCCATTGTGAAGAAGCTGTAAGCTTAAAGTTGCTAGTCTTTTTACAAAACCAATAACTCTTTTATTTGTAATTTTCTTTTTCCGTCTTACTAAGGAATCATTTAAAGTCTTTAAAACAACTGAAAAGTTATCATGGTGTTTTGAAGCACTAGTGGTTAACAAGTCTTTATATAAACTATTATAAAATCTGGTTGGATCAAGATTTAAAGCTTCTCCTTGATCACTCAAAATTGCAAAAACAGTTTGAATACAGTGAAGTTGCTCTTTATATCCCAACCATTCTTCTTTTAATAGCCTGTCTAATACATTTACTATATCCACATAAAATTCAAGATTTATACAGTGTGCATACTTTGCTAAGCCTTCCAAACAAACTCCTAAGACTTTAGTATTGGTTGATTCTTTTAGAATTCTAAAATAAATATTGAATACTACCTTTGTAATTTCAGTTAGATTTTTTTGTTTAACCTGGGAACTTTCTTCAGCTTTAGTTTCCAGCAGTTCTTTTTCCAAATCTTGTAGTTTTTTCTTTCTTTTTCTTTCCTTCTTACTTAGCTTTAAAATATTAGATTTATGAGACTTGAGTTTTTTCTGTTTCATGTCTGTTTCTCTCTCCTTGTCCAAATTAACATCTTTAATGTTGAGCACCAGTAACACTTGCAACATTTCAATGTTTACATTGTGTGCATGATTTTTTAAATATTGGTTAATTATCCTCAATATTTTTAAAGTCACCTCTTCTTTTCTGTCTTCTTTGAAAATTGTTTTAACAGCTTCTTTTACCATTTCTCTTACATTTTTTCTTGGATGATTTAAAAAAGGTACTATTACTTGAGAAATATTTTGAGCAAAGTTAAAATATGGATGGGATACTAAAAGTTCACACATTGCATTTACTGCCAGTTCGCCCAACTTCAGTTCCTCCTCTGATCTTCTTCTTGTATCACCCTTTTTCTTAAACAGTAGAAAACATAATTTTTCCAATTTCTGTAAATATTTTTTATAATATTGAAGTAAATTTTCTTCATATTTATGTAATCTTAGGGTTTCCTTCTTCAACCTAACACCTTCAGTGCTAACACTTTTGATTTCATAAGAAGGCAAAATGTCTTTAAAGATTTCCAATAAAGAAACCATAGCTAATTTTCTCACAGTTAAATACACTTCAGGAGTTGACTCATCCATTATACCTAACAAGTTTCTTAAATTTGTTACTTTTTCTTCAGGACTTTCTAAAACTCCTGCACTAAGTGTTCCTATATGTATCTTTTTTTGTCTTAAAAGCTCGTTTCTTTGTGTTAGTAGTTGTGTGGCCGAGATTGGTTTTGTAATATCAAACTCATCATCTTCTAAAGAATAATCTTCAGCAGTGGTGTCATCAACCTCCTCTTCAGCATCCAAGTCTTCTATTTCATTTTCATCAATTCTATCATCAATAATTTCTTGTCGAATAACTCCTTTTTTTGTTTTAATGGGTAATAAACTCTTGATTTTTACTGTAGGTTCTTCAACTGTTTCTTCATATTCATTTTCTAATTGGTCCTCTTCATCATTTAACTTTTTACGCTTTGGTTTTGGTTGAGCTGGACCTGAATATTTAACTTTACTGTAAATATTATATGATTGGTTTGTTATTGCTGTTTTTAAAAAATCTAAATCGTCACTTTCCACCATTTGTAACATATCCTCGCCATGGTCACTTTCTTCTTCGGACTCTGTTTCAACTTGCTTAACAATTTTAGGAGGCAGTTCGTCATTTTTCTTTCTTTTTCCAACACTTTTTTTTATAACACCTTGTTTTACTAATTTATTTCGTTTTTGATTGTTCCGTTTGGATTTGGATATTTTACTTTTCACTACCATTGTGTAGTAATTTATTTTGAATAATAAATATGTTTAAAAACGTGTTACTTTTAAATCATAACCTCAAAAATGTGACAGCCTCAAGGTCATTGAATATACGCAGTGGCTACTTGTCCGGTAGCCGGACTCAACGTTGCCATTTTATTTCTACGGCCGTTAAAAACTACGGTATTTTTGGAGACAGTTATTATTATACAATTCACAGCGCCTGCGCTAGAATAGTATTATACGGCAGTTTCGAATTTTCCAAAATTTTCAAAAATCGTTCTAGACTAAAAATTCTTGGATTCTTGGACCAAATGAAAAAATAAGAATTTTTTGTTTTTCTTGTCCGTCTGTCCGTCAGATATCACGATTTTTGTGGACACGATAACTCAAGAACGAATAATCCGATCGACTTGAAATTTTCAAGAAAAATTCCTATTGTTTTTTAAAGTAATGGGGGGTTAAACTCAAAAAAAAAAACGAAAAAAGTTTAAGGGAAATTCCGATTAACGTAACTTTTTTAGGACAAGTTATTTAAAAAAAAAAATTTAGGTATTATATTATATTTTTTTTGAAAAATTATTTTTTTTTTATTTTTTAGTTTTTCAAAAAAAGATCATATTTAAAAAAAAATTGTTCTTTTATTTTATTTTTAATTTTTTGGTTTTCGCAAAAAAAATTTAAAAAAAATTAATACATTTTTTTATTTTTTAAGTTTGTATTTGCGAAAATGAAATAAATATACCATTTACTGTAAAAAGATTTTTAAAATATTATTATTTATTATTCTTTCAATAAGTAACATATAACATAAAATATAAACATATAACATTTAAAAATAAAATAAAATAAAAGCAAATACAAAATAAAACCGTGGCTCTTCAAAGATGTTCGTAAAATAATATGTAGGCATCTGCTGTTACGATTGAATTTTTTGAAACAGAAGAGACCCTATAGTCGTCGTATATATGCCACCTGTGACTATACGGATGCTTACAAAAGGCTGTATAGTGTCCGCTATACATGTTACCATTATGATTGGAAATGGCGTACAAGTTATAACTGCAGGGTGCGTCGGACTCTGCGGCATAACTGCTCATATCTAAACCTTCCAGAGGGAAGTCTACCATAACGCTGAGTTTTCTTTGAAACTGTTCCGTCGAGGAGAAGCGTTTGAGGTGGATTACTAGAATTTTCGGGAATTTTTGAATTGTAAAGGATATTGTGCATTTTCGGCGATCTTTGCATTTTGAACATGTAGGTTCATCATCGTCCAACGTTTCTTCCCGCATTGAAACTTCCAAACATTGCGACAACCTTAATTGACCGATCCGTTGTGGAAGTGAAAGAGAAAGATCCCAGAACGGGTCAAAGGAGACGGAACAATGACCGCAATTAGTGCACTTGACAGTGGTTTTCAGTTGGCCGACGAAGAGGTCCAAAATGCGAGAGTCGTCCATCCGGAGGTAACTGGACCATGAAGCTGCAGATTTTTCGTTATCATTTAATTTTTCGACTATCTCGGCCAAAGTAGGTTTAGATTTTTCCGTGACCCTGTTGACGTCTTCGTGAAGTCCCTCCAAAAGATACCGCAAAAATTCTTGTGCGTCCTGTTGTGCGTATAATATAATTCCAAACCTAGCGTAGGCTACGCATTCCAGCAGAGTAGCATTAAATATCTTCAAGGCTTGTTTTTTTTTTAACTATTAATACTATTAACTTAATAGGGTACAATTATAAGTTATAATATATAACTCAAAAAAGTAATGCCATTTAAAATAGCGTTTTCTTTTAACGCCCGTAGTAATAAAAATCTACTAAAGGTAAAATCAGAAGGGTAATATCAATATGCTACACTGGTTTCTGTAAAAAAAACTCTTTTGATCGGTCTGTTTGCAAAATTTAAGACCACTATAACTTGACTATAACTAAGTAGGTATTAGTTTCTTCTAGCAAAGGTTACATTAGTATAACAGATTTAAAATGTCCTATTGCTTTTTAAATTTTTCAACATTTTAAGCTTACAAATTTGTAAGCTTTTTTATTTTTTGGTATGAATAAATCTGCTTATTATGGAAGTTCCAATTTTCTCAAAATCGCCAAAAAACGTCCTAGACATAAAATTCTTGGATACAAATCCGTTGCATAAAAATATAGGAAACTTAGAAAATGTCCGTCTGTCCGTCCGACCGATAACACAATAACTCTAGAACGAATTATCTAACTGACACAAATTTTTTAGAAAAAATCAAGTAAAAATCAAGTAACTTGAAGTTCTATGGGAGGAGGATCCGTATTGTTTTTTGAAAAGAATCCCCGAAAAACAAAAACAAAAAAATATGGGGTACCTTTAAAAAAAATTGAAAAAACTATATTTTTCATTTTTTTTTTATTTTTTCGTTTTTAGAAAAATAAATAATTTTTTTATATATTTAAAAAAAATGTTTATCAAAAAAATTGACCTTGACCCTGATTACTCGAGAACACTTTGAGCTAAAGACTTTTTGTAACATAGGTTTCTTAGCCAAAATCGAGTTGGGTAAGAGGGTAACAGGGGATAAAAACTATTGAAAAAAAAAAATAAAAAAATGAAACTAAAAACTCTGGAAAAACTTACTGTCATCCTCAAGTTCTTCAGCCGCTATTTCTGAATCTAATACCTCTTCCGTAACCGTTTCAATGGCGGCAACAGGTTGGTTTTTATTGATAAAAGATGTCGGAAGAAACGCCTGCAACTCGGGCAGGTCACAATAAAATCTTTGCGTTTCAATATCGCACCAAATATTTTCGATATTTGCTGCGGAATCGTCGAAATCCGGCCCTGAACCAGTTACTATCATACTCTAAACAAAATAAAACTAGATTAAGATAAAAATAAACTATATAAGATGTACTTTTTTAAAGTTTTTCCTTAATTAAAAACTTTCCCTTTTTTGAAAACAAAAAAGTGCTTTTTTATGGAATTTTTTTTATAGATTTTTGTATATAGGGAAAAGTATTCTTTTGTTTGGAATCAAATCAGATAGTCAGGGAAAGTAAATTATGTGTCACTATGATAACTTGAGAACTCTTTGAGCTTAAGACTTAAAATTTGGACCAAAGGGGGGTAGAAGTTGTTAACTTTTGCGACTGCTTGATTATTATTTGAAAAACATCAACAAAAAAATCCGTATTTTTTTATTTTTTTTTTTCAGATTTTTTTGACAAAGATTTTTTTGTAAAAATAAACTGCAACTTTTTTATTGTCAGTACTATTTTATATTTAAGAATCATAAAAAAATAAAAAGTACAAACCTCATCTAATTTAGGTGTAGCTAGGACTTTTAAAGCAGGCATTTCCTCATCCAATATTTCTGATAAACTCTGTGTATTTGTAAGCAGTTTCTCATATGATGACTGCAACATTTCCAGCTTATCTTTTCTCTCCTGGCTAAGTTCCCCTTTTGTCTGTAATATTTTTATATTCTGCTTTTCAAAATTTTGAATTTCTGCATGATCCTTTATCAAATGTTTACAGAGTGATGTGTAGTAATCTTTTAGTAGCAATTTCACATTTTGCTGCTTCTCTGGTGGCAAAAAACTACTTTTTGGCAATGCCATGCTGTGTTTTTCAGCTAATTCTTTCATTTTTTTAGGCACTAGACCTGCATAATCATCTCCACAATGTTTACAAAAGCTTAATATTATTGCTATGTTAAAATGTTCATCCTTATCCATGTTTATTAGTGTTGTTAGTATTGAACCAAGTAAAGAAAATGAATTTTTATTGCTAAATATACCAGATTGAAGTAACTCAGCATAAAATCTCAAATCTACACGCAATTTACTTGGATTGGGTATCTTTTCACCAACTTTTATTGATAAAATCTTTTGCCAATTTTCAAAAAGGTGTTGTGAAAATTCCGAGTATGTTTGATGCAAGTTACTGCACATTCTTACAGCTCCAGGGACATCATTCATTTTCAGCTTAGAATCTACAATAGCTGCGGAAATTTCGGATATATATTTAGATAGGTTTAAACCTGCCATATCTTTTAAATAACTGTCGACTTGCGCTGAAGAAAAGTTTTTGATTTTCTTAACAAAAGCTGTATTTTTCTTAAGACTAGAATCCAATTTACTAAAATGTGATGAGCTGGGTCGTGTATTTTGAGCATTTTGGTTTACAGACCTTAGTTCTTGTTTAGAGAGTAATTTTTCTTGCATTTCTTGAATGTAAGAGGTTATGATATTTTTCTCATCTTCAGTTTCTTCTTTTTGCGGTGGTTCAGGGTCTCCTTCGTTTTCGTTCTCCGTTATAGTCATATTTGAATACTTGAATCACGAAAACAAGGAAAATATGCTAAATTTGGCACAAAAATTACAACAAATGAAAACAACCAAAACAGATCTCAAACTGTCAAAAATTGATATTCAACTTCTTCTGCTTCAAAGTATTTGGCCATTGATTAACTCGAACTACTTTTATTAAATTAAACAATCTTTGTTAATAAAACTAATTATTGTTAGTAAATTCGTCGATAATTTATATTTTACACATTTATATCCATCTTACCGTTTTTTAATTAAAAAATATATATTTGTTTCGCTCATCTGTCTCTTTCTACTTTTTGTCAAAAAGTCACACGTGTTTTTGGTCTGTCGAAATAAAAATAGTCTCAATTTTTTCATTGTATTTTAATTGTTAATTTAAGTTTAATTAATACACATGTAGTGATAGAAGATAAAGTGTTTTTATTGAAACATAATTTTTCACCTCAAAGATGGTAAGTTTGATTTTGTTGTTAGATATGATTAATTATAGAGGTTATGTTTGTGCCAAATTTTGCAGAGTGAAGAAGAAATTGATTTAGAAGAAATAGAATCAAGATTGTATAGTGAGATTCATCATTCCAAAGAACAAGATGAAGATTTAGTTCTACCAATAACTACCGAAGTTTCTATAGCAGTTCCTCACAGAGTTTCTTCCACTTATTATTGTAGTAGATACTCACCTATTACAAAAAACAGGTATTTTGAAACTACAATTAACAATGATTCAGTTTATATTCCACAACAACCTCTGTCCAGTATCAACAATGAGCCTTTTTGTGTTATTCCACAACCACTTCAGGCAAGTACTGCACCTGAAACTGCTCAAATACATAATCATATTACGTTAAACCAGTTTATTTTGCCACAAAATGCAGAGCCGATTCCATTTATAGCAGATGACTTAGGTGAAGAAGTTCCACTTATCTCTGAAAATCAGATAGAAGATAGTTATGACTATGATGAAATTAAAAGAAAAATTGGGATTATAAGAAAAAAAATGAAGAGGGTTAAAAGGGAGAAACATGCAAAACAAATTACTGAAACAAAAGAAAAGAAAATTTTGAGGCAAAAAAGGAACGAAATAAAGCATTTACAAGTATTACAGGATAAAACTATGAAAGGTAAAGAATTGATTAAACTAAAAACATTACAAAATCAACAAAAGGCACTTTTAACAATAAAGGAAGCAGAGGAATGGCAAGCCATACAAATTAAAAATTCAGACAATGCCAATAGGGTTGCATTTGATTATAATGAAATAACAAGAAGATTGATTGACATTAATGATGATGGAAGAGAGAAAGAGGTAAATACTTTTCACCAAAAACGACAAATTTTTCAAGAAAAAAAGAAAGAGAGAAGACATTTAAACACTCTCTTGAGAAGAACTCCTGAATGGAAAGCAGGTGTTGAAGAAAAAAGAGTAACAAAAGCAAGACATGTATTAAAAATGCATGAAATAAATAGTAAAACAAATCCAAAGTATAAGGCTAACATAAGTAGAGTAGAGATTGCTAAAATTACAATAAGACAGTATGAAATGAATAAAAAAGCCTATCAAAAGGAAAATCCAAATAAATTACAGACAATGAAATTTTTTGAAAGACATAAAAATGAAACTATTCAAAATATTAATTTACAAAATTCAGAAAAAGATGAAAATATGTCAGATAGCGATGATTGTTCTGTAGTTGAACAAATTAAAAATATAGAAGAAACTCCTATTGTAGAAATTAAAGAAGAAGTAACATCAATCCATAGCAGTAGTGATAATGATGAGGTTGTTTTTGTAGAAAATGAACCTGAACCAGTTATAAACCTGGAACCAGAAGTCACAATTTTACCACAACCAGAATTAGCTGATCCTGCTAATACTAGCATTCAATCAAATGATACTGAGTCTTCTGATAAACCAAATTCATCCTTAAAAGAAAATGTTGCTGCTATTACTTCCAAAGAACGCAAAGAACTCCTGAGCACTCCAGAATCTAATGCTTCAAATGATTTTCTAGACCCATCAAATGTAGATAACTCAAATAACCAAAAATTTAATTTTGCATTACATGGTTCCGATTTTACTGAAAGTGAATTTGTCAGACCTGCCACTCCAACTGAAATCTTATATGAGACTGAAAGTAGTTGTAGTACTACAGATTTTCCCAAAGATTTTAATAGTTCCTTGAAATCTGTAGTCTTTAGCGAAGTAGAATTTCCAAAAGATGACCTGTTTCAAGGTTCCAGTTTGGAAGGTTTTAGTTCGTACATAACTCCGAAACGGGTGAAGAAATCGGTTTCAAAAGATGCAAAGCCTACGCCAATTGCTGATTCAACAACTAAAACTGATAACAATGAAGAGTCACCTGGTAGTAGCTCAGAAGAAAGTGATTATGAAACCAAAGAAACACCCAATTCTAATAAAGTGCTGAAAAAAGGTATGAACCTTATGGGGCAACTCCCAGACTTATCTCCCATGTGTATGGATCAAAATACTTCAACACCTAAAACTAGTACTAAAAAGAAATCCAAGAAGAAAAACAAAGAAGTTGTAGAAGAAAGTGGAAAAATTTCAGAAGAAAATGAAAAAGCTAAGAAAAAGAGCAATAAATCCACTTATGAGCTTGAAAATGAAACTAATGAATCAGAAACACCAAAGAAAGGAAAAAATGATGATGCTGGAAACTCTGAGATTGTGGAGATTTCTGTATCAGAAAAATCTAAGAAAGCTAAAGTTAAGTCATTTTTTGAAATAAGAGAAGAGCTGGAAACTCAGAAGAAGAATGAAAAAGAAATTATAAGCTCGGATTTATTAGAATTAACTGATAAATTGATAGAAAATGAAAAAAATAAGAGAAAAAGAAAGAAAAAAACTACAGTTCAAGCAGAATCAAACTTGCAAGATATGAATAGGCGTATTTTACAAGCAATAGAAATTTCTAAAGATAAGAAACAGAATTCTAATACTGCATCAGAAAATGAATCGACTATCTCAGAAAATCGAAGAAAAAGAAAGCAGTTTGACAACATCTCAGAAAATGAAGAAAGTAGTGGCTCAACGAATTCGGAAAAGAAGAAAAAGAGAAATAAACGGAATTCTGAACCAACACCAGAAGATCAAGAAGTTATTGAAATAATTGAAGAAACGCCAAGCAAAGAATCTTCAGAAAAAGTTAAACGTAAAAAAAAGAAACGTTTAGCATACGAAAATGTTAGAGAAGTAGATGAAGTAATAGTTTTAGATACTAGTATGTCAGAAAAAGAAAAGAAGAAAAAAAAGAAGAAGCGCGATAGTGAAAATAACTCGGACGAAGATGTAATCGAAGTAACACATGAAGAACTAGTATTAGATACTAGTATGTCAGAAAAAGAAAAGAAGAAGAAAAAGAAGAAGCGTGATAGTGAAAATAACTCGGACGAAGATGTAATTGAAGTAACACATGAAAAACTAGTTTTAGATACTAGTATGTCAGAAAAAGAAAAGAAGAAGAAAAAGAAGAAGTGTGCTGGTGAAAATAACTCGGACGAAGATGTAATCGAAGTAACACATGAAGAACTAGTTTTGGATACATCAAACAATGAAAAAGTAAAAAAGAAAAAGAAGAAACGAGGAGATAGCGACAATGTTTCTGAAAATGAAATTGTTATAGTTGAAGAAACACCAGATGAAACTCCAAGCTCGGAAAAAGTTAGAAAAAAGAAAAAGAAACGTGGCGATAGTGAGCAAAACTCAGAAGTTGAATCTGTTTCAGAACAAAGTTCCGAAAATACTGCATCTGCAACCAAAAAAAAAAAAAAGAACAAAGCTCTGGACGAAAATTTACCAGATGAAGCATCAATGCGTAGTAATGAAGACGGTAACAGCTCAGAAACCACTTCAGAAAAATCAAAAAGGCGCAAGAAACGGAAAACTTTGGAAGAGTCAGAAACGAATTTAAATGAAAAGGAATCAGAATCGGAAATGGGCGAACTTGCGCGAATACTCTACACTTCAACCGCTATCATTCCTATGGCAGATTATATCGCAATGCAAAGCGAATTAAATGTATCGACGTCAAATACTTTTGAAGATTTTATTGACAAAGATAGCATTGTAGAGCCAATTCCATCGGAACCTGTCATAGAGATAGAAGAAGATTCGTCAAAAGACGATGATCTGGTTATTATAGACAATATTCCCGATCCTATAGCTTTATCTTCGGACTCGGATACCGATATGCACGATTTGGATACCGTAGGGCACGATATGTCGCTGGCAAATCTTAGTACAAAATCAACTACAGTAAAGTTGGATGATTCGAATGTAGATCGTCACACTTTCAAAGATCACTGGCATCCAGATAAAGAGATCTTTTATGGAACAGTACGGAATTCAAACTTTGACGTGGATGCTATCCAGAATACCATGTCTGACGATCCAGGGCGCTGGAAGATTTTGCCTTGTGATAAAGATATGACTTTAAACGCGAGTCCGTCTGGACCTAGATGTCATAGATGCAGACAAAAAGGTCATATGGCTGTTAGATGTCCCAATAAAGAGATCTCGAATTGTGCGCTATGTGGAATGCCAGGACACCACGCGCCGAGGTGTCCCAATAAACTTTGTACTCAGGTAAGTACAGAGTCAAGAATCAAGTTAACCCCCTGCTTCAGTGCGCAAGCTTAGAGGAGTGCCGTCGAGGGGCGTTTTTTTTTTTATAAATATTTATTTTTTTTGAGGTTAGGACCTTTTTTTTAGTCATCAAATTTTTTGAGGGGGGCTAAATAAAAATATTTTATAGAGGCGAAGACCTTTTTTTTTAGTCGCTTCCTTTTTTTTAGTCATTAAATTTTTTTCGACTTTCTGCGACGCTAATTTTTTTTTTTTGATGTGAGGACCTTTTTTTTTAGTCATCAAAAAAATTTGAAATGTTTTTTTTTTAAGTTTTTCTGTGCCAGGGCGCCAAGCCGGACGCTTGCTTCAGGTCGGCAAAATGCAAAGCCGGCCCTGGGTAAGTATCCTAGGGTAAATTCACTAATTGACTAATAATATTGGTGTATAATACATTATTACTCAAAATGTTATATGCAGAAAAATTATTATATAATACACTGTTTCTCAAAGTTTTATATGCAGAAAAATTATTGTCGGGAAAACAAAATCGGTTTGTAGGTCTGTTTGAGAAAATATGTGACCAACGAGAGTTCTCTGCCGGGGGTCAAAGTAAGGACACTAAATCTGTAAACTCTAGTTTAGTTTCATAGTGGCTGCGCCTGTGTCTTTAGGTCAAAGGGGATAAAAAAAATTTTTTACAAATATTTTTTAGTTTTTTGAGAAAAAAAATGTATTTTTTTAATTAAAAAAAATATATTTTTTTTATATGAACAATAGAGGATCATCATCATCATCAGAAGCGGTGTGGTTATTACCAAGTAATAGCCACGGCACTCAGACCTGAGATCCATTGTGCATGCCGCAGTCATCTAGATGACACAATAGAGGATAGTATTATTTTGTTAGTAGCAGTATTTTTTCTTTTAGTGTGGAAATGCTGGGAACTATTCGACGAATTTCTGCCACATATGTGTGAAATTTAGGAATCGTGTCTGCAGTTTATGTAAAATGAAGGGCCATTTGAAAGACTATTGTCCAGATTTGTGGAGAAGATACCATTTAACAGTAAGTAAATTTTTTAATATACTATTCACAGCGCCTGCGCTAGAATGTGGTAGTTTTCAAAAATCGCCCTAGACAAAAAAATCTTGGATACAAATGTATTTCATAACAAAATAAGAATCTTTTTTTCCGTCTGTCCGATGCCTGTATAGGAAAGCTGGAATTTAATCGAGAAATGAATTAAAAGAGACTATTTCACAAACAATATATAGGCCAATCAAAACCTTGCATTTTTAGTCTCTTGACCAATCAGATCAAAATGAATCGGATAATTTTTGCACATGTGCAATTATCACTTGGTTACTACGGAAACAAGAAACTAACAGTTACTGAAATCTTAATAAATGTTATATTTTTGCAAAATGTGTTTTTAATTTGTGAAGCTTACCTTTAGTTGATTTATTTTAATTGATAAGCAATATAAATGCTTATTTTATTACCAAAACATCCTAGGTGTAAACCCTAATTAATTTCAGATAATATATTATATTTTATGCACTTTCCATCTTAAAAGCTTTAAATCACTGATATTCATAAATTTTAATTTATTTAATTGAATCTTGGTGTTAAAAACAGGCCACTCAAAACTAATTTAAACACTTATTTATTAAAAATATATTTACAGTAAAGAAGTAAATAATTTACTAAAACTAACTAAAATATATGATAACAACTATTTTATTGGAATAATCTAAAGCATAAAATATCCCTCAAGCAAAGTAGACTTGCCAACAAGTGAACATCGTGGTTTTAAAAAGCGTGGCAAATTTTAGATTTAAAATTTTAATTATAGTTGTAAAGTAATATTGTTTGGACTTTTTAAAGTTTAATTCTTAAATTTTTAATTTAAATATGAAACAACATTAAACATGATAAAAGTATATATTTCCTTATTTTGTTTGTGAAATAGTCTTTCAAAATACCATTCGTGCATATTGAATTATACATATTTTTTTTACTGTATATAAAAAAATATTTTGCTTAAGGAAATTGTTTACGTGCATTTTTCGTCATAATTCCTCGACCTGCCAAGCAAAATATTTTTTTAATACAGTAAAAAAAAAATATATCTTGTTGTTATTTGTCAAGGTAACATGCCAGAGCAATATTTTCACCACAAGTCAAGTCAGGCATGTGCTTAATCCTTGCTGGTGCTTAAGTGCAAAACCTCTTTGCAACCTTTACGCATGTTCGCAACATTTCTTAAACAATTTTCACTTAATTATATTTACTTGCATTACATAGTGACAATTTGGTTTCAATGGATACGATACCTCAAGCTATGTAATATATATTCTCACTTATCTTGTGCTTTTAATATATTTGCTATATTTTAAATATATGCCGACGCACATATAATAATTTTTATAAATAGTTAAGGTTAAAGTTCATTTCCACATCCTTCCGCACGGACATTTAGGCACATTGTTGTAGTAGAACTATTGTTGTTTTTAACTTAATGTCAAACGGTTGCTAATATTTGCTATTTTTTTTTAATATTTTTATTTTACTATGCAACAGAGAGTAACCAGTAGTCGAAGAGCTTTTATATAACCTTTGTTCTGTAAGGCTAGAATTTTGTGCAGAGTTGGATCAGAGGATGCTAAGTACAGAAACCATGATTTGGCAGGTAACAGCCCTGCACGGCATCAAACCTTATATTCTTGAAAGTGCACTATGGGCCAGAATACCTTCGTTTTTGGCCAAAACTCGGATTTTGGCTGTAATATTGTCAAAATTACTAACAAGGGGTTTTAGAAGATGCTGAAACCGAATCTGTAAATAAAAATTCAAAATTCACAATGGCGAATCCAATATGGCGTCCAAATTTGTTAGATTTTATTGGATTCTGATAAAAATTGGTATTAAGGGTTTTCGAGGATGCTGAAATCGAATGTTTTTAAAAATTTTAAATTCAAAATGGCGGGTCCAATATGGCGGCGAAATCTGTAAAATTTAATTGAATTCTATTGAAAATTGATTTTCAGGGGTTTTCGAGGATGCTAAAACAGAATCTGTTTTCAAAAATTTAAATTCAAAATGGCGGATCCTTTCATATAAACATATGTCTAAAAATGCATCATAAGGGAGCTACGCCCCTTTGAAATTGGCTAAAAAATCGGTTTTTATTTATTTTTGTCATATTTTATTATGTAGAATCACCTGTTAAAATTTCCTACGCTATTTCAAATACACCGTGTATACCCGGTTGACGGTATTTAGCAAGAAAGTGTTTGCGGTAAAACGAAAATGTTTTTTTTTTTAATAAAACATGAAGTAAAATGTGTACTAGTATATATTATAAAATAAATAAAATAAATGGTTAACCACTGTTAACTTAACAGATACATTTAAAATAATAAAAATAATTTTTAAATTGAAACGTTGTCATCATCATCACTAAACTCCCATATATCAGCATTATCAGTTTCCTTATAAATGTCACTCAACCCAGTAAAATCCTCCAAAAACTTCGAGCTGTTAAATACTTTTATCAAAAAATCGATACCATTTTCCTTATATTCTTCAAGCACTTTTTCTGAACAAGCGATACACTGCTTAAACTTTTGTGTAGCTGGCAGAATTTGATTAAAGCTTGACAGAAAGCCTCTTATAGAATGTGGAATTAGGCCCAATATACCTAAAAAAAATAAAAATTGAATATTAATTGGTATTTAACTAATCTTGCCGTGCAAAATAAACGTTTCCCTCATACAAAATAGTTTTATTTAAAAAAAATTGTTTTCGAGCAGGCGTGGTCCATCGAAATTCGTCCAGCATAGGGCACTCGACTATTTTTAAATTTAATAATTTTTGCATGTTGTTTACCCTGTATATATGTACTCTAAAACCAATTTAATAAAAAAATTATAAAATAAATAAATAAATATTGGCACTCTCCCAAATTTGATTTTTTCTGATTTTTGCATGTTGGGAAACTTGATATTTCTTGGTTCTTAAAAGAGATAGTAGCAAAAGCCATTTTTTTAAGCAACTATTGGGCTGCCTTTTTGTCTAAAACACTTTTTCACCAAAACATTTAAAATAGGTTAAAATGGCATCCAAAGTTTGACATGAAATTTAATAAAATCACGACTTTTAAATTTCAATATTTTTTATATTTATTTTTTATATTTTATTCAAAAATAAAATGAATAAATTTCGGTGATATATTTTTTGATATTATTTTAATTTAAGGCAAAACGCTTTCTTGATTTTTTTTCTGGAATGGTCATATATAGAGCTTTTATGTGTGAACATTTCAGATTTTTAAAATATACTATAAGTGAAATAGAAGCTCAAAATAGGGTATTTTCGAAAAAGTAATATTTTTAAAGTGCTGTAAAAAATGTATAAATAAATATTTTAAATATTTTGGGGAAATATGTGTTAGACTTAAAAGGTAGTCCAATAGTTGCTTAAAAACCTGGCGTTTGTTCCATATTACTATCTCTTTTAACAACCAAGAAATATCAAGTTTCCCAACATGCAAAAATAAAAAAAAATCAAATATAGGAGAGTGGCCACCCCCAAACGAAGCAATATATTTTTTTAATGGTTTCGGAGTACACATGTATTGGTTTAACAACACACAACAAATTAACTTATTTGGAACTGGTCGAGCGCCCAAATAACTGAAAATTGGACGGTTTTCAATGGAATACGCCAGCAGCCAAAATTGATAGTATTTTTTTATTGTTATTCACTATTACTACTATTTTACTTTTCTGAAGGAAAGTCTTGCGTTAGTAAAAATATTTCGAAAAAATTTTATTGCTTTTTTTACGTTTCTGGACGTTTTATAACCAAAAAATATGATTTCCATCAAATCTTGCTTTAGTAAAAAAATTTCGAAAAAAAATTATTTCTTTTTTTTACGTTTCTGGACGTTTTATATCCAAAAAATATTATTTCCGTTAAAAAAAATTCTGTCTGTCGGTCGGTCTGTGTCCGGGAAATTTGTGACCACGATATCTCCAGAACGCTTCGGGCTAAAGACTTCAAATTTGGACCACAGGTTGATTATCCAAAGTTCTAGGCTGGGATTGTTTTTCGTAAAAATCGGTTTGGGTTAAAATGGGATATTAAAACAGTTTTTTTCAAAAACATATTTTTCCAATTTGTTTTTCGCTGTTTTCTCAAAAATCTTCGAAATCTTGTCGAAAAATACCGAGATTTTCAAAAGATTGTTTAAAAACGGACACGGACTTCACACGTCCTTAATTAAAATTACTTTTTTTATTGCTTTTTTACGTTTTTCGCGGTTTTATATTTAAAAAAGATGATTTCCCTGAAAAAATTCTGTCTGTCCAGAAAATTCTGGGAGTGTTTTCCGAAAAAAATCGGGATGAGTGTAAAATATTCTTTTTTTTTTTCAAAAGAAAAAACCGTTTTTCTCCAAAAATTTATTTAATTTAAAATTAATTAGTATTTTTTTTTTTATTTTTTTGTTGTGCTTTTTTTGTAAACAAATTATTTGTTTTTTTGTTGGGCGGTGGGGAAAAAATTATTATTTAGGAGTTTTTAGAGGTCGCTGAAACTAAATATAAAAATTTTGTAGAATTTTTTTTTTTTTGGTCAAGATTTTTTTTAAATAAATTTTTTAGTCAAAAGTTTAATACCAAACTTTATTTAGGCCATCTTGGCTTGGCTTGACTGAAAAAAATTTAATGTTTTGATTTTTTTTTTCATAATTACTTTCCCCAAAAAGTCGTTAGTAAAAAAATTGAAAAACATTTATTGCTTTTTTTACAATTCTCGGCGTTTTATATCCAAAAAAAGATGATGTTATGGGGTAAAATGGAGTAAAACAATTGTTTTATTTTTTTTTGTTAAAAAAAAGACTAATTTGAAAAAAAAAATAATAATTTTTTGAAAAAAAAAAATAAATTTTTTCAACAAAATTTTTCCTACAGGGGAGATTATTTTTTGTTGGCAGTAGTATTTTATCATACCCTGGTTTTCATGATCCAAATCCAAATCTGAATCTTTGCCTACTTTATAAAAAGCAGGTGCATTTGATCCTTCCTCATGCTGTAAAATGGATATAGCCAGTTCTACAGCTAGAGACCCAGCAATTTGCGACACCCCTGGTCTAGTGACTGTACATTGCTGGTCCAGAGTTCGATCCTTCATAGAGTTCCCAGGGGCTGTAACATCATTGCAAAAATAACATCCCAGTTGATTACCAGCTATAGCTTTAAAACCTTCTGGATGTTTAGGAACCTTTGAAAATTCCTCACAATTTGAGCCATGCCTCATTACTAAATAAGTATCGAAACCTAAGGCAGCATTAATTACTATCTTATTGAAATAACTACTCAGTAACGTCGGTAACCATCGACTTTCTCGCGAATCCATTAATAAAAATATAACATCATGTTGTTGTATCAAGCTTGTTAATCTTTCTACATTTTCTTTAGTAGATTCTAGCATACTTTCACCTATTGTATGCCCTGGCATAGGTATATTAATCTGGTAACCAGTTGATATTACACCAGGAAAAATAGCCTTTAAATTATCTGCAGCTGCAGCCGATTTTGTTTTCATATCAACAGAATCCTGATAAGTGAATAAGCTTTGTCTAACAGGATTTGAAAATGATACAGTAGAATTATCAACAAATGTTATTGTTCTTACACCCCATGCTAGTAATGTTCTTGCTACAGAGCAACCTAGAGTACCTGAACCTAATAAAAGACATTTTGTGCCTTTAATTTTATCCAAATCTATGTTAGGCATAACTCTCCATTTCATTAGTTTTAAATTTAAATCTACAGAGTTTTCTGCTAATACATTAGGGTCTAAAGTGTTTTTCATGTTAGCTAATCTGGGCCCCATTTTATCTCGTTCATTTTTCTCCCACCCAACCCAAGTATCCTCCAGACTTTTCTTTTCTGGTATTAAAATATTGTATATTCTACTTTTAGAACATGTAACTGTTGATTTTTCTCTGTTTAAATGAAATGCTATAAACTTCTGGACTTGATTTTCTAGAAATGGACAATGATTTAAAATAAATGCCACATAATTTCGTAACTGAGATCCTGGAATTTCATCTTGGTATGATATATTGTAAAATGCAAAATAATAGTTTTTATAATTCTCAGCTGTTATTTCTTTTAACTTATCTTTTATTTTATGTATAAAAACACCAAATTCAACAATAAAATATGTTCTTTGATTGTGTTCTAATTGCTGAAAACTACTGTACAAGGAAGCAACTTGTTCAATACTTAATTCTTCTTTAATTGATTTAGAATCTTTATGAAATAATACTAAATCTCTAAGTACAGGGAAGGCAAACCAATAGTAGTAGTGGTACTTTTTAAGGTCTGCAAATGACAAAATTAAAAAGAAATTTAAAATTGATGGATCATTTATCGCTTCTGAGCCCTGAATTCTATCTAAAAACTGCTTTCCTTCTATGCCAAGTAAGGCTACTTTGTTACATTCTTTAAACTGCTCGATGGTGTTCTTATTAAACATTTTCCCATGAAAAGGGATGTATAAATTTTGACTATCGAAGTTAACGTTAAATGATGTGCTATCTACCTCCAGAATAGGGTTTGGCAAATCAGTGTCGTTTAAGTTGCGAAAAAAGCCCCATATTTTCCTACTCGATTCATCCAGTTTGTCCACATTTAATTTCAGTTCTGTTAATTTACTCCAAAAACTTGGGTTTACTGACGAACTTATTTGTACGTATGATAAAGCACTATCCGACATTGTTAAAACACTTTTTAAATTACGTTTTTATATAAATTTAGAGAAATGCTGACATAGAATGTATTTGTTAAAATGTTAGGTTAGGAAAGCTTCAGACGGGTTTACAGTGTTGCCGATACAATGTTGTCTAGATTCACGTTGCCAAAATTATACGAGGGGAAATAAAAAAATAAACCAAATATTTATTGGAAAAACATTTAAAAAAGATCATGAAAAAAATGTGACCAAAATTAATTAAAAACAATCCTATCCGAGAACTTTGGATATGGAATATACGATCCAGATTTGTTAGACTTAAAGTCTTTAGCTCAAAGCGTTCCTGTACAAACCGACAGCTTATTTGCCTATATAGGTCGTATGACAAAAATTATTGTAGAAATGTCCTTTTTCAAAACAAAAGTATTAAAAAAATACCTGCTATCAGCAAAAAAAAACAAAAAAGTAATATAATAATATATATATAATATATATATATAGGTATTTTTTTTTTCAAAAAACGAAAAAATGTTAAAATATTAATTTGTTTTTCCCATTTTACCCCCTTACGCCACATGTTAACTAAAAACAGTCTAGAACTTTGGATAAGGAACATATGGTCTAAATTCAAAGTATTAAGCTTAAAGCGTTCTCGAGTTTTCGTAGTCACAACTTTCTCGGAAAGACAGATAGATTTTTTTCAACGTAAATCATATTTTTTGGATATAAAACGTCTAAAAACTTTAAAAAGCAATATGTTTTTTTTATACCAACGCAAGACTTTCTTCGGGAAAAGTACAAATAAAAAATAAGTATGATTTTTATTTTTTTTTTCAGACTGGAGAGGGTCCAATAGTAGTTCCTAAAGGACCGGAAATGAAACCCAGAAACCAATGGTGGTGTTCCGCCTGTGCAAAGTCCGGCCATTTGGAACACACATGTTACTACATAAATCGAGAATACCCAGCTGTAGACCCAAGAATTGTAAAATATGAGGATATTTACGGAACGAGGGCATACCCTAGCAATAGTTTTCAAGGACCAAGTACCCCTAGTAACAATTTTCCTGAAGCACATAGGAACCCAAATGGTAGGTTCTCTGAACCAAGAAAAGCTGGTGATTTCTCAGGTTCTAGAAGGTACTCTGAACCAATGCCTCAACATTTTTTAGACACGAGAAATGTAATGCCCGCCGATAATAATTTAAATATGGTGATACAACTTGCCAATCAGTTATCACAAAATAACATTCCTCCATTAAATAATATGCCGCAAAATTTTTCTGTACATAATACTCCTCCACAAATGCAGTATGTTCCAAACATGCCAAATGCAGGTATGCAGCAACATAACCCCAACCAAATCCCTAGTCTTTTTGATATTGTACCTCCACCTCAGCCAGTTCAGATAAACTACACAGGGTATATGAATTTTAACAATCCAGCACAGGAACAGTACAGTCAAAACTTTAATGCTGCAGCAAGTAGGCCCTTGGAAGTTCGATCTGATGTCCATATATCTTTGAGTAACCACTCACCATCTTCAACAAATAATCACCAAATAGCGAATTTTATAAGAACTAGTGGCTTAGCGGAAATTCAAACGTTTATAAAAGACGAAATATACAAGCTAAGTGGTATGTGTAAAAACGCCAAGTTTATGCGTAAAAAATACTATTACTTTGAGGCCCTGCTCAAAAAACATGGCTTTAAATGTTCAAAGCGGGTTCAAAAGGAACTTAGTTTTTGGTTCAGAACTTTGAACATGTTTTTGTTTGGAGTACATAAACTGGGGGAGGGTAAAAAATATTTAGACCATTTGAAGAATGTTTTGCAACTTGTGCCAACTCATACTATTACCAGTGTCAAAAGGGATGCCATTTTATTGGCTTATAATTATATTTTTGGTAGTAAAAAACATGATGTTGATTATCGAAAGTTTATACAGGCCATTATTTTAAAAAATGATAAACAAGGCACATAACGATTATAATCGTTATAGATAATTATCTATGTACTATTATGTGTATAATACATAAAAAATAAAGAGAATGGTAAAATGTTTTTTACCAATACAGTGCCACCATCTAGTGGTTACTAAAATCAGCTAACTATTCGAAAATTTTAATTTATTTTTTGATCTAGTTGCCGTTTCAAGGTGAAGTTACTCAGTTTTAAGTTTACATTTGGTAGACTAAAATCCCTACTCTCAATTTCTGTACTCCCTAACATCCCTACTCCATAAGAATCCCACTCCCCAATAACCCTACTCTGCACTATCTGAACTCGATTAGCCACTTGACATAAGTCAAAAAAATATTTACTCATTAGTATCGTAATTTCACACAACAATAGTCCAGCCACACAACTATGGTCCATCAGCAGCTTATTTTAAAAAAAATATTAGATGCCCATGGAACGCGATGTGACGTGGAAATATGTTTCTTTAGACTTTTAGCTTAAGCCCACCGTAGTAGAAATTTAAGGTTAGATAAACTTTTTTTCTAACGCGTATTTAATGTAAAAATGTCCCGGTTTCTCACGTTAGAATTCCTAACGTTAGTTGCCTAACGTTTGGACTTTTATTAACGTTAAATTCTAACATTACTGCATTTTTTTTTAAAACGGTTGCTCCTACAGTTTTACACTATATGACATTTTTTATGTACTTTTAATAAGGAATCCATATTTTTTACAAAATATCTAAAAAAAGTACACATAAAAAAGTTTGGGGCAAAAATGTGTTAAGCCTAATACATTCTCCGTCTAGGGACGCCTCTGGATAAATAAAAAAAATTAAGAGTATACATGCAAAAGCTCGTCGCTCCAGCTTAAAGTGTACCAGAGTTATTAATTAAAAACCTTATTTTTATTACAATTTTAAAAGGCCGTAGCTTCCTTCAGGCTCATTTCCGGACCAACCTTTATAAGAGATTTTTTTGATATTTTTGGATGTAAAATCACCTCTTAAATTTTGGCATGCCAGTATAATAAAAGCGTGTAAAAATAATGTGCAAGTTTGCTCCCAAATTAAGTATGGTTTTATAGTTTTGAATAAGCTATCCGAGAGTTAAAAATTTATTAACGGAATCAACAGGAATCAAACTGTAGATCAAGAAAAGTAACATATTTTTATAAGAGAAGAGGTAAAATATAGCATGTAAAGTATAGGTGACCTTGAATTTTTCACATTCCACAGATTTGCCACTTCATAAAATGTACACAGTACATACCTTGGTCCTATTAATGTATAGAACACAAAAATTAATATCACTTTTAAACATCCGTACTGTACCACTCAATGCAGGCAAACAAAACAGATTATTTTTTTACCTGCTTACATCCAAAGGCTTTTCTCAGTTATTTTATTATTTAACTTTAATCAGTTTATTTACAGGTAATAACACTTTAATCCGTTTATTTAAAAGTTATTTTTGTCTTGTTAGATTTGAAAAATTCCCCACCATGGGTGGGGGGAGTAATGAAAAACTAAGAAAAACCCCCTGAGCAATCCTCTGAAAAGCTTAAGTTTAAAGTTTGGTTTTAATCTGTCAAACGGTATGGAAACTAGATCTAGGTCTTAAGTTAGCAAGGCGCCTTGCTAACTTAAGACCTAGATCTAGTGTCCCTAGCCTGTAGGCCTTACGACAGACATACATCGAAAAATTGGGTTTTCGGAAACTTAATTGGTGAATGCCTTAAAGATTAAAGCTTACAGTAAAACTGGGTAAATTTACCTTAACACGTTGGCTACCACGAGAGTTACCGGCGACTCTTAATATTCTTTCCATATTAGATTTTATACAGGTTAGATGTTATTCTCGGGAAAATTAAGGGTGTTTATTGTTTTTTTTTCAGGTATGTAATCACAACTTCATTCGAACGACCTACATAAAATTAAATAATATATTTTTTTATGTGTTTGTGAATTTTTTTTATTGTAAAATTGTGGCCCTTGCCCCGAAACGCCTTTTTTTGCGTTGACCACGATGTTTCGACAATTGAGTTTTACGGCCGAAAAAAGTAGAAATTTCGTTCAAATAACAATCTCTTCATTCACGAACTAGCTATTGTAATTAGGAACAACACCTAAAAATTTCAGATTGATCGGTAAATTGGTTTTCGAGAAATCTTCACCGCAAAAAAAAGGCGTTTCGGGGCCATGGTTTCCACAATTTTCCGAATTTTCCAATAAAAAATTTTTCACAAACATTAAAACATACCTACTATTTGATATTTTGTAGGTCAATCGAATAATGTTGTTTGTGATTACATACCTGAAAAAAATCAATAAAAACCCTTAATTTCCTGAGCCACAATACCTTTATTTCTAAAAATACTGAAAAAAATAGAACACTTCTTTTTATTTTAAAACAAACCAAAGTAGTCTTAAATTAAAAAAAAATCCTGGTTATAAAATCAGGTTTTTTTTTCCAAGACTTGGTCCCTTATTTATTAGTAAATATAAATATGATTTACTAGAGTGCCTTAATGTGACGTTTTCTGTCAAAACAGAAAACGCAATATTAAGGCACTCCAGGATTTGTAAATTGTTGATAACAATTTGTAACAGATGTTACAACATCAACAATCTACCTTTTTCTACTTTTATAGACTCTGTAAACGGATAAAGGTATGCTTTTTTATTTCCTGAGGGAAGTCTTGCCTTAGTAAAAAAATTAAAAAAAAATATTTTTTTTACGTTTCCCGGCGTTTTGCATTCAAAAAATTATTTTCGTAACAAAAATTGTATTTGTCGGTCTGTCTGGGAAATTTTTTTACCACGATAACTCGAGAACGCTTTGAGTTAAAGACTTGGAACATAAGTTCTTTATCCAAAGTTATCAGCTACTATTGTTATTTTTTTTAAAAAGGGGGTGGGGTAAGGGTTTAATTTATTTATTTTTTAATCGTTTTTTTGAGACTTCTTTCGATTTTTTTAGTTTTTTTTAGTAAAAAGTTTTTTTAATGCGTTTTTCCTTATTATTAGCTAAATTTTTGAACTAAATAAATTTAAAGTGTGATACACCATTTGAAAGGAAATTTTACGTACGTATTTTTTGATTATAAACCCCACAATAATCATTTAAGGCGACCATTAAGTAATAACCTGGTTTTGTTTACTGAGACTATGAAAAAAAATTAATTTGTTAATGTAAATAAATTATAACATTTAATTTTGTTTTTTTTTACTCTGTACTGTACAAAATGTAATAAAAATTAAATAAAAAAAATAAAAAAAATAATCTGTTTCCATACTAGGATCATCTGTTCCTTCCTCGATCTCCTCTTCCTCACTCCCACTACCCGATTCTGAGTCAGACCCGACCCACTCTTGATTTTTATCATCAGAAATCAAAATTTTTTTTTGTTTAAATCCAAACTATAATAATCGTTGAATGCTGTTTGCTGTGTTTAATGACAAACCCGCAGTTCAAAACATTTCTTTTAAAAATAAGTTTTTAAAAAATGTTTTTTTTTTTAGTTTTTTTTTATATTTCAAAAAGTTTTAAAACAATTTTGCGAAAAACTTTTGGTACTGAGTTTATCATTCAGTTGATCAAATTTCACTATTATAATAGGCCAATAATTTTTTTTTAATGTTTTAAAATGATGATTCATCGATGTTTTTTCTAATTATTAGCTGAATTTTTGAATTCAAATATCTTGGCTCACAGAGCAACAAATTTAAAGTGTGATACACAATTTAAAAAGAAATTTAATATTTTTATAAACTCCACAAAAATCATTTAAGGTCACCATTAAGTAATATCCTGGTTTTGTTTACTGAGATTATGAAAAAAATACACTGTCCAGTAAAAGAGCTTTCCCATTTTTCACCTCCGCGCGTAAAATCATTTTTTTATTATCCGATTCACTTTTAGGAAACTTAACTGTATGATTAGAGGTGTCCCTCTATAAACTAATGTTTCTTGGGATGTAAATAAAGTATTTATTATTATTATTATTTATTATATTATTATATTAGTAAAAATATATACGAGTTTTCACGAAAACTAACCCCCGCCTCTTAGGGGGTGGAGTTAGATTTTTTGTATTATCAGATTCTCTTTCATGAATTCAGAAACCTCCACTATGGAACAAAGCGGGCCATAAGCCGTTTTTTTGAAACGGTAGTCGGGATTTTGATAAAATTTGGTATGCAGCCATTTTCAGGTACGAGAAAGCCTTTTAGTTAGGTTTCGTTTTTGGGAAAAATCTGTAAATTATAGAAAAAAAAATATTTTTTTTTTAATATGAATAATTACCATTTAGTGTACAAGAAAGATATTTAGATAAATCCGAAATGTGGATAAATTCTGGAAAATGTGTATAACTTGTAAAATTATAATTTTAGCTAATAAATTTGACTTTTTCGAGTAAAAGTAAAACATTTAACTAACTACCGAGTAAAATTGTAAAAATTTTGGAACAATTCAGAAAAAGTTCTAAAAAAATTTTTAAAAAGTTTATAAAAAAATAAAACAAAGTAAATAATTCTTATTTAGGTATCAAAACAAGTAATTCCCTAGCTTTAAATAATTCCTTTATTTTTACAATAGGTCTAAACTGTGCAAGATGTCCTTATTGTTTGCAAATAAATAATAATAATTTTCCAACTCAATAAAATGTTTTACTTTTACTCGAAAAAGCCAAATTTATTAGCTAAAATTATAATTTTACAAGTTATACACATTTTACAGATAAATTTACCCACCGCAAAGAAATTCTGTAAAAGTCAATGTGAAAAGTTATTTTTTTTTTCAGTTGTTGTTTAACACAACAATTTAAATTAAAGAGGTTCTGGCAACTTCTGGCGGCTGATCTTTGCATAATTTTTTTCCTTAGTCCACTATAATTATAGTGGACTTTTTAGTTTTAGAACTACATTAATGTAGTTATAAAAAAAGTGCGGAACCCTGCGAAACTTTGACGAAAAAAAAAAATTAATTTCGGAAGATAAAAAAAAATAATAATAAATAAAAAAATAGGAGATATACATATTTTATTTTTTTATATAATACACTTTTAAATTGTTATTACGCAATTAATAGAAAAAAATTATTTTGTAAGATAACAAAAAAAAGACTATACATTTTCGTAGGTATAATTTAGACATATAATATAAGCGCTAATTTGTCTGGCTAACTTTAGTTCTACATGAAAATTTTGCCTGTAATCAATGTATAAGATAATTAAATAAAAGAAAAACGAATTTAAACCCTTGTTTTTCAATTTTTGTATTTTACGCGAAGTCCGACTTATGGCCCGGTTCGTTCCATAGCGCCCTCAGGGGGTGAAATTAGGAAAATTTTATTATAAGATTCAGTTTTAGCGACCTTCAAACCCCCAATATATAAATTTTCACGAAAACTACCCCCCGCACCTTTGGGGGTGTAGTTAGAATTTTTTTATAATCAGATTCACTTTAAGCAACCTCAAGAACCACAATATACCAATTTTCACGAAAACTACCGCCACCCCTCAGGGGGTGGATTTAGAATTTTTTATTATCAGATTCACTTTCAGCAACCTCAAAAAGCCCAATACACGGTGTATTTGAAATAGCGTCGGAAATTTTAACAGATGATTCTACATCTTAAAATATGACAAAAAGTTCCTATAAACATATGTCTAAAAATGCGTCATAAGGGAGCTACGCCCCTTTGAAAGTGTCTAAAAAAAATTTTGGTTTTCGACATTTTAGTATTTAATTTTTCGTCCTCGAACCGTGAAATTTCACATTCAAATGAACTTTTCTCGAAAACGGTTAATCCTATTACAACAAGAGTACCTTTTTATGTATTTTGACCCGAGGAATCATATTTCAAAAATAAAATGCAAAAAAGTTACACAGAAAAAAGTTTGGGACAAAAAACTGATAAGGCCCCCCCGTTTGGCACACCCCTGGTTTAAATAAGTACGTGAAAATGACATACAAAGATGGGCCTTATTAGGATTAATTCACGTGCAAAACCTCGTTAACATATCTCAAAGGGTTCCTGAGTTATTAAATAAAAACCGATTTTTTTAGCCAATTTCAAAGGGGCGTAGCTTCCTTATGACGCATTTTTAGACATATGTTTATAGGAACTTTTTGTCATATTTTACCATGTAACCTGTTAAAATTTCCTACCCTATTTCAAATACACCCTGTATACCAATTTCCACGAAAACTACCCCCCACTCCTCAGGGGGTGAATTCAGATTTTTTTAATTATTAGATTCACTTTTAGCAACCTCGAAAACCCCAATATACGTTTTCACGAAAACTACCCCCCGCCCCTAAGGGGGTGAAATTAGAAAAAAATTATTATCAAATTCATATTCGTCGACCCCAAAAACCCCTATATACTTACCAAATTTGACGAAAATATTTAAAAATATTTACCCCCTTACCCCTGCGGGGATGGAGTTAGAAATGTTGTATTATCAGATTCAATTTCAACAACCTTAAAACCCCCCGTACAGCAATTTTCAAATAAAAAAATATATATTTTCCCCCATTTGCCCCCCTTGCCGCACCCCATGTTCACCAAAAACAATCCTGAGCAAGAACTTTTGGCAACATACCTGTATGCCAAATTTTAAGTCTCTAGTTTAAAGCGTTTTTAAGTTATCGTGCTTCCAAGATTTCCCAGAATGATCTACCGACCGATAATTTTTTTTGCTTAAAATTGATTTATATCGACATAAAAGTCCAAAAACGCAAAAATACGCAAAAAATTGAATTTTTTTGCACGAATACAAGGCTTTCCGAAATCTTGAAAATTTTTAAAAGGGGAAAGCAAAATGAATTTGTTAATGTAAAACAATTCTGTAAATAAATTATAACATTTAATTTTGTTTTTTTTTTACTCTGTACTGTACAAATTTAATAAAAATTAAATAAAAAAAATTAAAATATTTAATCTGTTTCCATACTAGAATCATCTGATTCTCCCTCACTGTCCTCTTCCTCACTCCCACTACCCGATTCTGAGTCAGACCCGACCCACTCTTGATTTTTGTCATCAGAAATCAAAATTTTCCACTCATCCATTTTCTTCAGATCCAAACTATAAAAATCGTTGTATGTTATTTGCTTGTCGCCATCTTCAAACATCCCTCCATATAAATATAGTGTGCTATGTTTGATGGCCAACCCGCAGTTCATTCTGGCCGAAGGTTGGAAAACTTTTGTTTCTGAGGTGGTGGAGGATCCTGTATTGTTTGAGGTGGTAGTGCTTGGGCCAATAGTAACTTTGAATATTCCATCATCAGAAATGGTTGTTTTGTCTATTGTTTCTTTGATTGATTCTATTTCCATCTCGGAGTTTTCTTCATCTACAAAATAAAATTATAAACGTCGGGTTTTCGAGAAAAAATAACTTAAAAACGCAGCGGCGCCCAGAAAGAGATTTTTTATCGCTGAACCCAAATTGAGCATCAGGTCTCGTGTTCCAGAAAAATAAAACTTTGGTTCTTTTCATTTTTTTGGAATCTGACGCGAATGGGAAATTCTGCGATCAAATTCGGATTCAGCAGCCCAAAGCCTAAATGAAACGATATATCACAACACTGTTGTTTTTAGATCTTTAAAACTTCCTGCTGAAAATGACGGGTTTGTCGGGTATAAATGATGCATAAACCGGACTTGAGCGGATGAAATTCACCCGCTCAAGTCTGGTCTATGCAACATTTATACTCGCGCAGACCCGTCATTTTCAATAGGGTGTATTCTAAACAAAGTTTAATTTCTAACCGTTAAAAAAAAGGATATAAATAAATGTGCGAGTAAATGTGTTTCATGAAAAAATAAGTAACTTTAAAAAGATCCGTCTGCCCGTCCAATGTCGTGTTTTTGCAAGGATGATAACTCAACAGGGTGACCCACAGAACACTAGGGGTGACCACAGGTTTCGCAAATTAAGATTCTTTGATTTTTTTTCCTAATTTCCCTGATTAAAATTTAAAATTTGCCCTGATTTTAGTACAACAGGGCCGTAATCAGAAAAAAATCTAGGGGGGGCTCAGCCCCCCGGGTGGCATCCTCAAAAAAAAAAAAACTTTGTCCCTGATGGTTTCAACCAAAACTTGGCGCCCCTACAAAAAATTATTAAATATTAAATTGGCGCCCAAAAAAAAATCCCTCATGAAAAAAAGCTTTGTCCCTGACGGTTTTCTACCAAACTTGGCGCCTCCCTGCAAAAAAAATTGGCACCCCAAATATTGCCTTCAATAAAAAAAGCTAGGTGACAAAAAATACCAGGGGGGGCTTAGCGAAAACGCCAGGGGGGGCTCAAACCAAGGCCAGGGGGTTTAGCCCACCTGCCCCCCCAGTTACGGCCCTGTAGTACACACAAAGTTTTTAAAACCATTATGCATACAAAATTTAAACATGGTTTTGTTTTTGTTAGGATTTATTTTTTATTTTTGGGTCGATAGATTGGTTGAACTTTAGGAATGAATTCTTGTTTAAGTAATAATTTATTTATATAAAACATTTTACTATTCCTTAAAACGACTTTTGTTTGATTAACGCAGTCGTCCCTCCGAAGTGACTGATCGATTTCGTGTTTTTTAGCACTCTTCAGAGCCACATATCGGTAGTAGGGACAACTACGAAAATCAAATCCTTTCCATATATCTCTATATGGAGTTTAAAAATCGTTGTAAGGAAAAGCAAAAACAGCTAGCGACATCTACTGCTAAAAGCAGAGACTGGATAAACCTATCGACAGTCCAAAAAAGGAAGCAGTTATTGGTTTCAAGAACCTATTGCACGCTGTCGATAGGGGGCAGATTAATCAATGTCACGGTGGACATTGCCGCCAATTGAATCCTAAACGCTAGGAAATATCAAACAATTTAATTTAGTTTATTAATTCAGGTACCACTGTAAAAGGTGCCCTCCTAGCGTTTAGGATTCAATTGGCGGCAATGTCCACCGTGGCATTGATTAATCTGCCCCCTATCGACAGCGTGCAATAGGTTCTTGAAACCAATAACTGCTTCCTTTTTTGGACTGTCGATAGGTTTATCCAGTCTCTGCTTTTAGCAGTAGATGTCGCTAGCTGTTTTTGCTTTTCCTTACAACGATTTTTAAACTCCATATAGAGATATATGGAAAGAATTTGATTTTCGTAGTTGTCCCTACTACCGATATGTGGCTCTGAAGAGTGCTAAAAAGCACGAAATCGATCAGTCACTTCGGAGGGACGACTGCGTTAATCAAACAAAAGTCGTTTTAAGGAATAGTAAAATGTTTTATATAGATTTTTTAAATTTGTAAATATCAAACAATTTAATTTAGTTTAATAATTTATTGTGTGGACCAGATTTTTTCTAATTCCCTGATTTTTTACAGTTTATTAAATTCCCTGATTTGTGCTCAAGAACGAATTATCCGATCGACTCGAAATTTTCAGGAAAAATTAAGTTCTAGAAGAGGAAAATCCCTATTGTTTTTAAAAATAATTCCCCCAAAAAGAAAAAAGGAATTGGAGTTAAAATTTAAAAAAAATGAAAAAAGTTTTCCGTTTTTCAAAAAAAAAATTGAAAATTTTTTTTTCGAAAAAACTCTTTCACGGCTTGTTTTATATTTTTCTTACCATTTTCCTCCTCGTCCCCACCCTCCTTATTTTTCCTTCTTCTAGACTTGAGGTCTTTATCTTTTTTACTTGAGTAACTGACAGTTTTCCACATAAGTTTTTCCAAATCTAATTGGTAAAAATCATTATAGAAATTTCCAGCCAAATTTTCCTCATCTTCTTCAATATCAAACACTCCCCCATAGCAATATGCCGACATGTTGTTCAGTGTTGAAGTAATTGGCATACTGCAACGCGGGGAAAAATGAGTTCCAGCTAGTTTGGTGGACTGCCATTTGTATTTGGTACCAGTGGCGTCATTTTCTGAAATTAGAAAACAATATTTAGAAAATAGAAAAAAAAAACTGCTGCCAACAAAATTATACTTTCCCATGTACGCCTAGATTCATAATTTTTTGTAGAAACGATGTTTTCAAAAAAAAAAAATAATTTTTTTTAAGTTTTTTTTTTCGAAAAACACCCTGATTTTTACCAAAAACAATCCCAGCACAAAACTTTGAATAATCGACCCATGATCCAAATTTGAAGTCTCAAGGAGTTCTCGAGTTATCGTGGTCACAAATTTCCCAGACAGACAGACCGTCCGACTGACAGATAGATTTTTTTTTGACGGAAAGGTTCTTTTTTGTATATAAAATATCGAGAAACGTAAAACAATACTTTATGAGAAAGTAAAAAAGCAATATATTTTTTTTAATTAACATTAAACGTTAGGACACTAGATCTAGGAATTTAGGGTCTAGTGTCCCTAATAAAACGTGCAAAAATGTAAAAAATAGAAATATTTTTTTGTTTTTTTTTTCTTAAGGGAAGGTTGAAGTATTACGTAACGCAAATTGTACCATATATACACTTCATACCCCGTTTCTCGCGTTATTAAAGGCTATAAAGATTTAATGTTTTGGGGGTAGCCAAAATGTAAAATCTCTACAGCATTTAATAACGCGAGAAACGGGGTATGAAGTGTATGAATTTTGGTACAATTTGCGTTACGTAATACTTGAACGTTCCCTAAGCAGTACAGTAACTGTTCTAGGAAAAAGTAAAATGGTAATACATTCTCACGTATCAATAATAAATACGTGAAAAACGTAAAAACTTTTTTTATGCAAAAAAGCTGTTCTTAAATACAAAGAACTTCTAATAGAAGTACTTACTATCAGGAACCAACAAAAACGAATCAGTATAAACATGTCCTTTATCCACGTCCTTCTTTATCTTTTCTTTGCTGTATCCTCCATAAATTAAAATTTTTCCGTCATTTAAAGGAACCATACAAACTCCAGATCTAGGTGCGGGTGGGGTACCACTGGGTTCCAGCTTTAACCATTGGTACGTTTCCAAATTAAATGTGTAAACATCGTTAAAGTATTTATAGTCCCTTAAATTATCGTGAAATCCGCCAAAAAGATAAAGTTGTTTTTTGACAATTACCATTCTGTGGCCGCTTCTTGCGCTAGGGCCGTTTGGCGCCGTTATTTTTTCCCATTCTTTTTTGGCAAGGTGGTAAACCCATAAGTCTCTGTAAATCAAAATTTTGAAAATTTTATTTTAAAAATAATTTGTACGGTGATATCCGCGCCGATTCAGGCAGGGCTGAGGGCTTGGGTCACGGATTTGGCTGATTATTTTTTTATGTGTAGCCCCCCGATATTAGAGAAAAACATCTACGGGATTTTTTTCAAAAACGCCCCGTTTTGAAAATATGATTTTTTTAAATTTTTTTTTTTGAAAATTTTTAAATTTCTCGAAAATTGACACTGACGTGCAATAACTCAAAAAATATTTAACCTAGAGAACTGCGGTTTTCGCCATTAAAAAAATCATATTTTTTCTATCAACTTTTAGCAAATTAGTTTTGACAGTTTTTTATTTTTTTTTCAAGATGGTGGCGAAAAATTTTAAGGCCGTTTTTCTTAAAAACTCCCTTTTTTGATTTTTTTTTTTTGAAAATTTTAGGATCAACTAATAATTATGGGTTCTTTGATTAAAAAAATAAAATAAATAGCACTTTTTTGTTATTTCTTCGCTAGAACCAATAATATGTGTAAAAAAAACGAAATTTTTGAATTTTATTCGCAGTATGGCTGCATGTCCTATTTTATTGTATAACAATATATTATATTGTAATGATATCCGCGCCGATCCAGGTAGGGCTGACTGCATGGGTCACGGATTTGTCTGATTCTTTTTTTATGTGTAGTCCACCGATGTCTAAGAAAAACCTCCACGGGATTTTATTCAAAAACGTCCCGTTTCGAAAATATGTTTTTTTTTAATTTTTCTTAAATTTTTTTAAATTTGTCAAAAATTTGATATTGGCGTACGATAACTCAAAAACTATTTAACGTAGAGAATTGCGGTTTTCACCAATAAAAAAATCATATTTTTTTCTATTAAATCGCACTAATTTATTATCGATAGTGTTTTGTTTTTTTTTAAACGACGGCAAAAAGGTGGCCTTAATTTTTTTTGCCGCCATCTTAAAAAACAAAAAACTATCGAAACTGAATTAATGCGGTTTAATAGAAAAAAATGATTTTTTATTGGTGAAAACCGCAATTGCCTAGGTTAAATAGTTTTCGAGTTATCGCACACCAATATCAAATTTTTAAAATTAAAATTTTAAGAAAATTAAAAAAAAAACATATTTTCAAAACAGGGCGTTTTTGAATAAAATCCCGTGAAGTTTTTCTCTAACATCGGTGGGCTACACATAAAAAAATAATCAGCCAAATCCGTGATCCAAGCCCTCAGCGCTGCCTGAATGCGCGCGGATATCATCTACGGTATTCTTGAAAAAAATTGTGTGCAAAGGAATAATTGTTTAAACTGTGTAAAATGTAATAATATGCCAGTTGAGGATTTAGGGGAGTAGGGCATGGGCATGGCCATAATTTTAAGACAACTTTGTCATTTATATATTTAAAATAAGTTATGCTGTCAACAAAAGAATACTTTCCCCTGTAGGTCTAGGTTTATGGAAACATTTTTTGGAAAAGGAAAAAATATTGAAAAGTAAATTTTAAAAAAATTCAAAAATATTGTTTTTCAAAAAAAAAAGTTGATTTTTGTTTATGTTTACCCAAACCAATCCAAGCCTAGAACTTTGGATAATCAACCTATGGTCCAAATTTTAAGCCTTTAGCTGAAAGCGTTATCGTGTACAAATTTTCCGCACAGATAGGTCGACCGACAGTCAATTTTTTTTTATGGAAACGATCTTTTTTGTACATACAACGTCGACAGGCGTAAAAAGAATATTTTTTTCACTAATGCAAAACTTTTCTTGGGGAAAGTAAAAATGATCTCTAAAAATCATTGTACATTGAAAATGTTCAATTTTTGGTAATTACCTGTAATGGTAAAATTGTGACTGTGTAGGGCTAGCAAACTCTCCTCCAAAAATCCATAGCTGCCCTTTATTTGCTGAGGTGACTATCATTTGGTGACCACATCTTGGTGGGGGGCCTGCAGGGGCTTTTACTACTGTCCAGGTATTGTTTGGGATGTTGTAGAAGAATAGGTCATTGTATACAAATGTCTGAAACAGAAGAATAAAAAATACTGCTGCCAACAAAATCTTTCCCTATAATAAAAATATAAAATTTTATAAAAATAAATCATTTTTTGAAAAAAATCAATTTTTGAATTGTAGCCATCCATAAAAGACGTCCGCAGTTGGGGGGGGGGGTGTTAACAAAACCGGGCAGTAGCGGACAAGGAGGGGGGGGGGGTCAAGCCATTTTCGGACGTACACTTTTCTAAATTCAATGATAAAAAAAGTGAAAATCTGAAAAAAAAAGGGGATACCCTACTGCGTTTTGGACGTCCTTTTAGAGGGGGGGGGCTCCTGAAAAAGGGACAAGCAGGGGGGGTGTCTGAAATTCCGGAATTTTCGCGAACGTCTTTTATGGACAGCCCCATTGCAGTTTTTTCGTACTATGTATATTATATGTGGATAAATGAATGTGGAAGGTACTATAACTATTTTTAAAAATGTTTGTGTTACCTTTTGACCATTGAAAAATTCTCCACCATAAAGTATGAGTTGTTCTTTGTCTGGATGACCTACAAAAGAAAAATTTAGTCTCCTTGATGGAGGATCTACTACAGTTTCTGTAACTTGCAGCCTTTTCTTTTCTTCCTTTTCAATTTGTGCCACTATGTTTTCTATATCATCCTAGAGAAAAAATTGATTTTAAGAATATTTCAACTTTAATATAGGTAATCATCAAGATGGCTGGAGTATAACTGTTATACAGGGTGTCTCAACGAAGCTGAGTCGGACGATATATAGTAAAGTATCCACTTTAGAGAAAAAGTTTAATGGGAAAAGTTGTATGGTTTTAAAAAAGGCACATTTTAAAAATATTTTAAAATATACAGGATGGTCCTCTTAGGACCATTTATGTAACATCTGACTTTTTTTTTAATGGAATGGTATATTTTTAATATTTCTCATTAAAATACCTTTATTTTGATATCATATTGTATGGGTCTATTATTTATAGTTTTTGAGATATATATATTTTTTTGAGAAAAAATGCATTTTTAGTGATAAGATAAAACCTTCTCCAATTTCTTTATTTTTTGACAAAAATTAATAAAATTTTGAAAGCTTATCTTATCTTACTTTATGCGCAAAAAATTTTATACAGGAATGCTATATTTTTTATTCACTTGTTAAATGTAGAATAAAATTCTGCATAAAATGATATAGAATACTTTATAGACCCCTTTAGCGGTTTTTAAAATAATTGAGTTTAAAAAAATAAAGTTGTCAATTTCAAGAATTTTATTTTATTTTTTTTTTAATAAAAAGGCCGTGGAATTTTTTAAATCATTTTTACACTAGGATAATAATTTTTTTAAAATAATTAAAAAAAAACTTGTACTCAACGTTAACGAGAACCATCTTTAAAATTAATAATTAATATTTATAATAATGTGAAAGTTTAATTTATTGTAATAATGTAAAAGTTTAATTTATTGTAATGTTGTATGTTTAAATGTAAACATGAATTGTAATGTATATAAATTTAGTAATGTTGGAGTGCGCACACAAGCCACCGGCTAATAGCGCACTATAAAATGTACATGTAATGTTAAGAATAGAATTATGAGTACTCTGAATAGATTAGTTATGTACAAATTAAATAAATAAATAAATAAATAATTCAGTTTAAAAAAATATTATTATTATTTTAAAAACCGCTAAAGGGATCTATAAAGTATCTTATATCATTTTATTATTTCATTCTACATTTAATGAGTGAATAAAAAATATAGCATTCCATTTAAAAAATGGAGTTTTTTATGTTTGAAAACCCAAAAGTTTGAATATTTATTTTGAATGCCCTGTATAAAATATTTTATTTTTTGCACAAAAAGTAATTAGATACACCTTTTTAAGATAAGCTTGCAAAATTTTATTAATTTTTGACAAAAAATAAAGAAATTGGAGAAGGTTTTATCTTCTTACTAAAAATGCATTTTTTCTTAAAAAAAATTATATCTCAAAAACTATAAATAATAGACTCATACAATATAATATCAAAATAAAGGCATTTTAATGAGAAATAAGATGACATAATAAAAATATACCATTCCATTGAAAAAAAAAAGTCAGATGTTACCCATCCTGTATATTTTAAAATATTTTTAAAATGTGCCTTTTTTAAAACCATACAACTTTTTCCATTTTCCTCTAAAGTGGATACTTTACTATATATTGACCGACTCAACTTCATTGACAACACCCTGTATAACTCCAACATCTTGGTAATCATACAGGGCCATTTAGAGAAAATCTGGGCTTGGGTGGAAACTACATTCTATTTGGTTTGGTTGCAACATCCAAACCAAACTACACTATCTATAAAATGTAAAATAATAGTTTGTCTTTATACTTGGGGCCCTCTCAGGCCCCCCTAATTGGGGAAGTTCCCCCCTTCCTCTCCCTGCCCCTGTAATCATATAAAATTTTTGTAAAATATAAATAAAAAGAAATTATATGTTTTTAACCATTATTTAGGTTTGGCAGGCTTAAAAGTGAACCAATCCTAAGTGATAGTTGACAGACTAATAATACTAGCAATAGCAACTGCTTCAAAAAAAAAAAAGAATAGGCCTAGGTATACCAGTATACCTACAAAAATATAGTTGTATACAACAATATTTTTTATGTCCTCGTTAACCTCAACAAGATTTTTAACAAAAACAAAGCCAGCTAAGAAATTTGGATAAGGAACCCAGACAGCAGTGCTGCCAAACTGTGGAGATTTCTCCAAATTGCGGAGATTTTAAAGCTTGGTGGAGATTTTGTGGATATTCCAGGTATATAGTGAAATTTGAGGTGAAATTAAAAAACAAATTGTGTAATATTAGGTAAAAAGTGGTTCATGATGAAGTTTTATATAAATTTCCTCATCAATCTACATAAGATTTCATCAATTTACATGAATGAGATTTTATGCCACTTAAGAATTTCCACATGAAAAAGGGGCAAAGCTCTATATATTTTAGAGATGAGGACCTTTTTTTTAGTCATTAAGATTTTTGCAGGGGTAGTTTTTTTTTTCACGGACACAAAATAGTCATCAAAATTTTTATCAGGGGTAAAGCATTTTAGACTATAGTGTTTTAGAATTTAGAGGTAAGGGGACAAAATTTTTGCAGGGGCAAACCTATCTTTTTTTCATAGACACAGAGAATGTATACGTTTTTGTGCTAGTAGTTAAATTATAATAAGACATACAGAGTCGGAGATTTTGAGGATATCTTGGGGAGATTTTGAACAAAAATTTCGGAGATTTTGACCTTTTTGGTTTGACAGACAGTATGCAAATTTGGACCATTAGCTATGGTCCAAATTTAAAGTATTTAGCAAAAAGCGTTTTCTAGTTATTGAGGTTACAAACTTACCCCACAGAGGCCGATAATTTTTTATAGACAAACTAAAGAATCGGCGCAGGATAGAATGAATGGGAGTTTTATGATATAATTTATATAGAATTTCTGAAGAAAATTTATACTAACCTCCCCCAATGCCTGCAACTCCTTTTTCATCTTATTTGATAATTTCTTTTCAGTTTTTGCCAGTGTTTTTTCAGCACCTTTGCCTTTTTTCTTATCTTTTCCCTTTTTACCCATTTTCTAAATAAAAACACTTTTGACGGCTTAAAATTTTAAGGTTAGGTTTTTAGATGACATTTCTAACACGTGGTTTAAAAGAGCGGCAAATTTAAAAATCTAACAGTAAATTTTTAAGGGCACCAACAAAGTATTAAAAATTATGTATAATAAAAACATTATAGTCTAGTCTATTATATTTTTCATAATATACATTTTTAATACATAATATAAATATGTTATATGTAATATTATTTTATACAGATACCACAGATCTCATATGAGATCTGTGATGCATACATGCAATTAAATAAAAACCGTTGTCTAAAAAATGTACTTTATTTTTAAATAATAATAAAAATAATAATACAAAAGAAAACAATACATATGGCAGTACAAGAATAATAATACTAATAATTTAAAAATACAAAACAATTTAAATAAAACGTTAACTATATTTACAATAACTTACATTTAATAGTACTAATAGTATAAAATGTATTTTTTTTTCTATATACTGTGAGGTCCAAAAGTCACCCCCCTCTTAACTTTTGAATGGGTCGACATATCGACTTCAAATTTGGAACAAGACAACCCAAACTATTTTTATGCATAATTTGATGTATTCAGCTCTTAAAATGTGGACAGTGGGGCCAGGGCTGGACAGAGGCAGCCCGGGCCCGCGGAAACTTTACTTCCGGACCCTTTTCGTCGCCGGCCCCCAGGGAATCCTCCCCCCTGAATCCGTCCCCGAGACATTGAGACATTTTTTTAAATGGAATAGGGGGCCGTGCGATACATCATTTTAAAGTTTACAAAATTCTCTATTTAACTATATATTTTTTTTTTAGTTTTTAACTTTTTTTAGGTTTTAATTTTTTAATTTTTTTTGCTATAAAAGCGACTTTTTAAGATTTTTTTTTGTAAATTTTTATTTAAATCAATTAACTAAGTTTAAAAGTATAATTTACATTTTTGAAACATAAAATGATTTTTCAAAGATTGTTTGAGTTTTTAACCCATTTTGACTGAAATTTTGACAAAAAAACCCATTTTCAACCTTATTTTAAGTCCTCAAAAAAAAAAAAAAAAATGCTTAAAAAAATAAAAAATATATTGTTAAAAAGAGAATTTTATAAGCTTTAAAATGATGTATAACACGACCCCCCTTTCTATTAAAAAAAATACCCCCCATGTCCCCATGCCCACATTTTTAGAGATGAAAATATCAAATATATTCTAAAAGATAGTTTGGGTTGTCTTATTTAAGTGTTCCAAATTTTAAGACGATATATCAACTCATTCAAAGGTTAAGAGGAGGGGGGTGACCTTTGGACAGTATAACAATTACAGTAAAGTAAAATTTAAGGCACCCGCAGTTTTACTCTCATTTTACATATTTTTGTGTAATTTTAAAATAGTACACTGAAAAAAACGAATATTTTGAAGTGTAAAAGTCTAAAAAAAAAATTACGTTTTATGTAACGATTTTTTTTATAAAATTACATGTTCCATACCGTAGAATTAGAGAAAAAAAAAACAATAAATTCTCGGTACTTTCTTCGTAAAATAAATAAACATTCAGGATGTAATATAAAATTACGGTACGAATAATAGGTTATTTTTTTGCCCATATGTATACCGGAAATTTATTTTTTACAGTAAAAATAATGCTAAAAATCATAAAATTACATTAAGCATTCCGGAATTTTATCGGTAATAATTGTGGCAACAAAATAACCAATAATGCGTACCGGAGTCCTTTCTTTCAGTGTATTGCGTAAAAACATATTCATGCATAATTTTTGAAATTGATATAATTAAAAAAAAAACTTGCACAGTAACTATTAATATACATTACGATTTTTTTTCTTTTTGCTTTTGATTTTATTCTATAATTTTATTTTTAACCTGATATAGAGACAGGCATAAAAAACGCCTAAAGTACCTATATGCAGTTAAAATAAGGGCAAAAAATCCAATTATAATTAACTATATACCGTGCGATTATAAAGTGCCGAACACTTTTAATGCAAAACTGGCATTAGCGATGAGTAAAATGCAAGAAAGCTGTGTGCGTTTTATTGGCCACTGAGTTGTTGTATGTAGCAATCACATGGGCTTGTCGCGCACAACTCTAACGTGGATTCAAACGAAGAATATTTTCTTTTCAAACTGTTCAGCACTTTATAATCGCACTGTATAATATATAATAACTAATAATTATTATAAATATTATAATTACTGTAATACATATTTTTTCAAATTGTACGCGACAGTTTTTTTTATCACAGTTAATTTTTCATTTGCAATAAAAATGCTACGGACCGTAGCGGCTTATTACAATTTCCGCGCATTCACCATTTTTTTAAAAGTTTTTAGACTTTGAAAGAGAGAAATAGCTTTTTTATAATAATATTTGTTCACACTAAAACTATTTTTTTGCCCAATTCTTAGGGATTATAGTCTTTGAGAGTTTTAAAAAATTCGTTCTAAACATGTTTAGAATTTTTAAAAGTATAAAATTCAATGTGAATTTTCCATAAGACGTTTTTTAAAAAATAGCATTCGCTATAGTTGTTGACAATTATTAATAACATACTGTCTTTCTTGAAAATATATTTTTAAGCATAACTTCTTTTTCTACTAACAGCGGGGACCTGATTTTTAAACAGGCTCCATTAATATTTGTAAATTTTATGTACCATTGCTGAATACAATTTTAATCAGGATATTTTCCTTTTCAGCTAAAAGCAGTTTTCTTTTCTTGCAGATTTTTTTAGCATAACTTCCTTAAAAATTTTAGCAGTTTCAGCCAATAACGCATTAAAAATATCATTAGTAACCTCATCTTTAACAATCAACTCATCCTTATCATAACAATTCCAGTCAGCTTCTTCAGCATGGGACTCGAGCACCAAAATTTCATCTACATGATCCCTTTTTTTCCTACTCCATTTTGTTATTGCGTTCTCCCTAATCTCAGACTTTGTAATTTTCAGAATCTCTTTAATTTTTTTGTTCATAAGTTTTTCCAAACCTAGCATATCCAATGGTTTAGCAGGGGCTAATAGTGGCTTTTTTGCTACAATCATCCATATTGGTGCTTTTTCTTTTTCGAATTGCTTATAATGCTCTTTTGCTATAGCTTTGCAAATATCAAAAATATATTTATAACTGTCTTTATTTATATTTTTCGAAATTAAATTTAATGTGTTTTCTGAGATGGTAACGTTATCTAAGTTATTGGATATGTAGGCTTTGTGAATGATTTTTGCTGAGTATTCGGTAATTTCATTTATATCTTCGATATTTGAGGGTACAATTGAGACTTTGGGCACAGGGGGGTGAGATGGGGGCGGCGTGTAAGGTGGGGGAGGTTTGTTGGGGATTTCCCGCATATAAACATAGGGGAGTTGTTCTTTTTGTTGTTGTTGCAGTTGTTTAATCTGAAAAAAAATACAATAATAATTTTATACTATCATCAAGAGGTGGACCACTATCGAAAATCTTTGTACAAATTTTCTTTCAAAAATACTTCTAAAATCTCAAAAATTTTAGTAAAAACTTCGACAAAATTTTGAAGATTTTTTCGAAATCTTACGAAAAAGTCCAAAAATCATGGATTTTTACGTCGAAAATCTCGGAAGTCTGTGTAGAAATATTTTATAGCGGCTCAACCCTCGTCTATAATAGATTATTTTTTTAACGATCTGGCAATCCGTTTTTAGTTATCTACACGCAAAAAACGTGACACACAGGCAGGCAGACGGATTACTTATATTCATAATTCATAAATACCTCTTGTTCAATAGCTAGTTGTTTCTTTAAAAGTTCTTCTGCTTCATTTCCAAAACTATTATTCGGAGATTTTATTGGTGATCCTAAAAATAAATAAAAATTATTAATATGAGATTCCATTTTTCAAAAAAAAATACGACAAAAAAAACCGACATTCAGCCCCCCCCCCAAATTCCTCTTATATTATCCATTTACACGGCAAGATATTTATATAAATCAAATTTGGTAAAAATTTAAATATTTTTAAATTTTCTAGGGTTTATCAATGACCATAATATGTATTGGTCGAAAGTTATAGTGTTCGCAGACCAACTGACAGACGGTTTTTTAATATATTTTATTTTATATTTCTCGATGAATTATAGAAAAATATGACTTAAAATATGACAAAAAAAAATAAACTTTAGGTCCCTTACAATTATTGCGAGTGTTATACTTTCTTTTTACGAAAAAAAAAAATAGAAAGAATCCATTGATTTAGATGAAGGGTTAAGTCTCCAACTCTGTGCGAGTGACTAACATAGTTGGCATCCATTTTAAATCCTATTTGATGTGCAAAATTTCAATTGCCAGATTGGTATTTGATATATTTACCAACTATAACAAAAAGTCCTTAGAAATTATTAATTTTAATGCTTTTACCATTTAAAAATAGCGTTAAAAATGGCGCATGGGACAACTTTATGAGTGTGAGAAAAAAGATAATGGCTGCCATCAAGGTGAAACCAAAAATTTTTATGCGCAGAAGGCCAATGTATCATTTATAGAATCTTCTAAAAATGAAAACTTATCGACAAATTTTCGCGAGAACGTGCAGTAGAGAAATTAACTCACCTAATTCTGGGGAAATGGAAGGTGATATCACGTCATACGCAGTAACATAGAGATCCTTCATCCTCGGACTTCTATCGCCTCTAGTTTCTGCCAAAATCTCGTGCACTCTTTTCTTCACGTCTATGGGACTTCTGGGCGACTTCCTGTCACTTTTTGTTGGAGAACTGCTTCCTGACTTTGTAGGGGTACTTCCAGCGGACTTTGGAGTACTACTTCCGGTCTTTGGCGGAGAATATACGGATTTCGAAGGAGAAATGTCCGATTTTACCGAAGAACTGTGCGATTTCGGGGAAGATATGTCCAATTTCATAGAACTACCCGTCGTTGTTTTTTTCGAAGAAATACTTTTAGAAATTTCAGATTTTGATTTTTGTGTCTCCGTCTCATTGGAATACGACTTTTTATTACTGTCTGTTTTTTCAGAAATTTCTTCAGATACAATTGAAGATTTTACTTCTGGAACTTCAGATAAGGAATCGTGCTCTTTTTCTTCTAAAGAATAGCTTTCTTTATCTTCTCTTTTTTCGATAGTTGCTTCTTTTTCTGGATCCTTCATGTTACTTTCTATGACACTGTAACTCAAGTCTAACTTACTGCTAGGTGTAGTTTCGCTGATATCACTAATTTCTGATGTTGTACCATCATTTTGAACAGATTTTTCTTCAATTTCTTCAGTTTTCTTGTCCAATTCTGTGATTTTTGGTTCTTCTTGTACAATACTTGAATCCACTGAAGATTCCTTGCCTTCTGCTATGAGCAGGATAATATTTTCTTTATCAACGGGCAATTCTTCCTCAACATCTGTTTGCTTCAAACTTTCTTCCTCAATTGAGGGCGAAATATCACTTTCAGGTTCGAAATCAACATCTTTTTCTGATATAATTGGGATACTTGGTTCAGTTTTTTCCTCAAAGACAATATTATCCTTAGGTTTGAAAATGTTTTCTTTTGATTCATTAATAATTGAAGAAAGCTGGCTTAAACCAATTGAATCTTCTGATCTCCGAACACTTTTTTCTTCAATTACTGAAGACATTTCATTATTTTTTTCATTTTCTTCAATAATTTTAGACAACTCAGATATATCACTTGTTATTGTATCCAGGTTTAAATTAATTAAAGAATTTTCAGTCCAATTTGATATTATACTGTCTTCAACTAGTATCACAGAAGGTTCTTCAATTTTTTGCTCACTATTTTCACTTACATTTTTACCACTTGTATTAATAGTTTGGTCCAGACTTTTTTGAGATTCTTTACCTATAATCGATACTTCTTCATCGATTTTGTTCAGATTTTCAATCAATTGACTTATTGAGGATATTTTACTTTGATCATTATTTTCCTTAACGCTCACAATTTCAACTATTAAGGAGGAATCCAAATCGACGAAAGATTCGCTCTGATACTCGCTGGTTTCGATAATAATCGAATCCTTTTCATTTTCCTCTGACTTGCTTTTTTCCGTATTTATAACACTGTTTGATTTTGAAAGCTCAGTATGTACACTATCAGTAGAAATAGTAGTTTCTGATTGGGGAATGTTTACTAAGTCAAATGCACTATCAGATACTATTTCTACACTTGGGCTACTTTTTAATACTTTTTTCGATTTTAACCCATACTCCCGGGCGCTTTTGTAAAACCTGTCAAGCGCCATTTCGGATAACAAGTAGTCTTTTTCTTCAACGAACTTTTTAGTCGAATGTCCTGATATAGATTTCCATAACAGGTTTAAAGCTTTTCCCTTGTATCGCAGCTTTTCCGCTGTTGTTTCTGTTGATTTTACTGTTGGTTCTTTTAGCTGTTCCGTTTGGTTTTGGGCGATGATGTTGTCAGCCTCTTTTTCTAACTCTACTATACGGGCTTCCTCGACCAGAAGTTTGCGGTGCCATTCCAGAAGTTCCTCCGCCGCTTTTCGCCGTTTTTCCAAGTCGGCTTGTCTCGCGTGAAGTACTCTGTCGAAAAAAAAAAAACATTTGGTAAAATAAGAGAATTAAAAAAATGCTGCCAGCAAAATAATACTTTTACTTCTAGGCCTAGGTTCAGTCAAACCAAAAACGAAAAGTAAAAATTGAAAAAAAAAATTTTTTGAAAAAAAAAATAAAAATTTCAATTTTTTTTAAAGAAGTTTGTTCTTTAAAAACAAACTAAAATTAAAAAAAAAATTGCAAGAAAAATGGTTTTACCCCATTATGTAATTAAACTTATTTTTTATTTTGTTGGCCATCGTTATTGAGAAAAAAAATTAAAAGAAAACTTATTTTATAAATTAGAATAAGGTATTCTAAAATATAAAAGAAACGTTTAGTATTTTTTTTTTATTTTTATGTATCTTGTTTTATAAAAATACACTATAAAGAAAAGTATTGTTAGAGTCTGTAATTCTTAAATGTTTTATTATCATCTTATACTTGTAATAATAATAATAATAATAATAATAATAAAAATACAAAGAAAATACCTAATGGTCGTCTTACTACTACTAGTAGTCTACTACTGTAGTTAACTATAAACTAAGTGCGCCCGATTACTGTTTAAGGACAAAAATACACTACAATAATTACTATTATTATTTTATTTTTAAACTTTTGTGCAGCACTGTATTATTTCAAATGATGCAGTAGCCGACTTGCCTTGGCTTAAACTCCATTTGTATTATCAATACCTCTGCATTATGTTAAAACTTTTACCAAACCAAGCTTAAACTTTTACTAAACTATTTGAAAAGTCGGTTTAAAACTTATACAAAACTATTTCAACTGTTTTTTTTTATTTTATTGTACTAACTTTTAATGAAAATTGCGATTTTCTCACCCACTAAAACGAAAGTTTGACTAATTTTAAAACATGTATTTCCTCTGTATAGGAAGCGTACAAAACACAAAACAGACTATTGGCGAAATTCCAACAGGATATCTAATATTATCCAGGGTTTATTTTTAATCTACCCAGGGCCGGCAGAAGGGCCGAGCGTAAAGGCAGACAAGTCCAAACCAAAAATCCGAAAGTTTTTTAAACAAAAATTAAAATAATTTCTTTTTTTCACTACTAGCTTTAGAACATACCATTATTTATCATGTTTTCAGACTGTGAAATTAATTTTCTTCACCTATAGCAATAATAATTTTTTTTCTCCTAGTAGGAGTAAATTTTATAAACAATTGATATTTGCCACTTGATTTTCCTTGAACTGCAAAGACATGTCATTGCTTATAGATTTTAATGGACAAAATGCAACAATATTTTGCCATTGGATAAAAAATGAACATGGCAAATGTTATAAATGAATTAATTATAATAGAATGTTATTCAGTAAATAAACAACTTACCGATGTTTTCAGACATTTTAAAAATACCAAAATGCCACCCACTAGAGCTGTCAAATTTCAGTGAATAAATCAATTTATTCATTTGTTTTCAGAAATGGCGATTTCAAAGGCTACTTGTTTTTGCGCAATTAATTAGGATCCAGCAAACATGTAAGTTTATTACTGATATAAAAATGTTAAATATTAAGAATAATTGCGCTAGTAATGAAAAAAATAATATATAAACCACGGTAGAGAAGACTATTATAGCCTCGCACTCTTAAATCGCTCGGCTATAAAAAATGTCTTCTCTACCTTGTAATATAATTACTATTAAAAGGAAACAGGTACGATAAAAAAATTGTTTTTGTCCATTTGGGTCCCTTACCCCATTTCGATTTATACCAAGAACAATCACAGTCGACAACTTTGGATATGGTACCTATGTTCCAAATTTTAACCCTATATTGCACATAATTTTATTTTGCAACGAAAAATATTGATGATACATCTTTTGACTTTTGACATAATTCATAAAATAATAATAATTGACTATTTCACAAACAATATATAGGCCAATCAAAACCTTGCATTTTTAGTTTCTTGACCAATCAGATCAAAATGAATCTAATAATTTTTGCACATGTGCAATTATCACTTGGTTACTATGGAAACCAGAAACTGACAGTTACTGACATCTTAATAAATGTTATATTTTTGCAAAATGTGTTTTTAATTTGTGAAGCTTACCTTTAGTTGATTTATTTTTATTGATAAGCAATATAAATGCTTATTATATTACCAAAACATTCTAGGTATAAACCCTAATTAATTTCAGATAATATATTATATTTTATGCACTTTCCATCTTAAAAGCTTTAAATCACTGATATTCATAAATTTTAATTTATTTAATTGAATCTTGGTAATAAAAACAGGCCACTCAAAACTAATTTAAACACTTATTTATTAAAAATATATTTACAGTAAAGAAGTAAATAATTTACTTCTTTTAAACGAAGGAAATCAAAACATCAAATGACTGCGCTTTATTATAAACCGATCGCAAATTGTTTTTTACGGGCGGAAACAACCGTTATTTTATTTCTTTTCAGTTGAAAACTAAACTTTTTAAACAAAAATAGGGTAAAACTCCTATTTTTAGCGTTTTTTGTTTTAAGGGAATTATTATTGTATTTGGTTAATTTGGCACTTATATAAAAGATAATTTTAAATTGGTCAAAAAATGTTATAAACAACCTAGCGAGATATTGGCGTTTAAAGCAGTAAAATGTTTTTTTAGCATATCTCACATATTTATAACCCGATTTCAAAAAATTATATTTTAAATAAAAGCCCTATAAAAATATTATATACAGTTTTTTGCTAGAATATAATGTTTTAAAGATACAGAATTTAAAATCAAACAAAACACCTAGTTTGAAATTTGCAAAGTAGATGGCTCTAGTGTACAATAGTGCCGATGTTTTGACAGGGTGCTTGCAACGTTTCATCTAGTTTTAAACAAAACCAACACACTAACAAAAAATCGACTTCAGCTAAATTTCAAAGTACGTGACATGATCAAGTGTTTAAATATTTACCAGCAATATTACATACTGCCATCTTTAAATAGATACTCTAACTTGAAGAACAGTGTTTCCAAATGAAAATTAGGTGTCCATAAAGTTTGTATTTTAATTATTGCTGAATATTGCAGGGGTCTTAATGCCAGTGTTCCCAAATAAACACAAGGTGCAATATAGGGTTAGTAGTAGTAAGGGTATATAGGGTTAAGTCTTTAGTTAAAAGTGTTCTCGAGTTATCGTAGATACAAATTTTACGGAGAAACGGATAGCCGGTTCCGAATTCACAATAACTTGAGAACGCTTTGAGAAAAATACATTGGATTTGTAAAGTAGGTTTTCGGACAAGGACAAATGTTCTTTATAAAAATTTGTTGTTGTAAAAGTAAATATCGGTTTTGATTTTTGCTTTTTTTTTTCATTTTGATTTTTTTTTCTTGAAATGTTATTTTTTTTAATGGGTAAGGACTTTTGTTGGCAGCAGTATTTCTGTAAATACAATTGTTTTGTATAAGGCTATTCACATATAAATGTAAAATTTATTTACTTAAATGAAAATGCGATGCAATTTTCCAAGGTTTTTTCTAATAATACCTTTAAAGGTAACTTATTTATGACATAAATACCTTAGTAAACCTCACTATTTAGTCACTTTTAAAATATTATTATTAAAACCACCATTTTACACAAGCAATTAAGTTTAAGATTTTATGTACTGTATGTGTTGCATATATTATTTATTATTTTTTCTAATCTATATACAGAGGTGTTAACATTGCGTTAATAAACTGATTTATGGTTCTATTAATAGTACCGTAAAATTTACATATAATTTCTTGCATGTTTAGCTGAATTGACAAATAACTAAGCTATGTGTAATTTTATTTACACTCTCAAAATTAAGCCTAATTAGGCCAAAGGTTATAATAATTGAAGTCTTTGAAGACTACAACTTTCATAGTGGGTTACGCCATATTTGCAAATATGTAAAAAAACGAAAATTTATTTTAAATCATTTAGTTGGTATATCTTAAAAACCATAAGGCTACCAAAAAAGTGAAAAGAATCATTTTGATAGATATTTGAAGCTTTTTCGGAGCCTAAATTATTTTTATATGATATATTTTTAATAACAGCTAACTTTTTTATATTATAATAAAAATCTGCTAATCTGATTTGAATTTTGTTATTTTAATTATGTTTGCCTTATTTGTGAAAGATTTACTTTTTAATAAGCACATGCGAGAATAAAAAAAATAAATAAATATAATTTTCAGAAATTATTATAGTTGTTACCTACGTTACCAACAAATGTTACCCAGTTACCTGAGGGCTTTCACCAAATTTCAAACTGAATTTGGGAAAACTACCTATACGTTAAATTATTCTTCTGTAGGGCAATATACTACAAAAATTGTTTGCAGTGGATCGCGACTCATTTAGGGGTCGTTTAGGGGACCTAAATTTTTAATGTTGGCTTTTAGAAGTTTTTTTGGACTTGTACCACAACAGTTTTGGAAATTCTGGATGAATTTTAAACTATAACCTTACCCAATATCTAAATAAATACATAATTATAATACTTAATAATTTTTAATGCTGTTGTAGCAGGTTGAAAATACCAAGCTACTATGCAATTTTAAAAACTGTTTGTTAAAAATTCCGTTTCTTAAAGAATAAATCAAATTTTTGTTCCTCCTGAAAAATAGAGCCAATTGCGCTTAATTCCTTATGAAACTGGTACTCTTTAAATAATGGGTGTACTGGGTGTAGCGTTATGCCGTTCTTAAGTTATTTAAAATAGCAAACAAGTTTTATAATAACATATATATGTTATTATTTTTTGCCTAAATCATCTTATTTTTTCCTGCTCGTATTTACAGGGTGGCCACTATTTTTCAGAAACAAATTTCCCTGACTTTTCCCGGTTTTCCAGGCAATTTTTTTGATTTTTCCCTGACCAATAAGCAGAGTATTATTTTTTTATTAGTTTACTTTAGACAATAATTGAGTAAGTATTTGTTTTCTATGTATTTAATGAAAGTAAAAATAAAACAAAATAAAATTATAACTAAAAAAAAAACAAATACAGCCTTCATAAATCGAAAAAAATATAAACAAATAAGACCATAAATCGAAAAAATACGAATTTGTAAAACAAGCACAATATTAGCGCCGCAGACGACAATTTTTAAAGTAATATGCAAAAAAGTAAACTAAGTCTTCACAAATAAAAAATAAAAGATGAATTAATGTTAAAAAACACGAAATAAGGACCGCAGGCGATTTTTTTTAAATCATATGGAAAAAAGTAAATAAGTTATTAATTACGCCTTCAAGAATTAAAAAAAAATACATGCATTTGTAAACAAAGCACAAAATTAGGGCTGCAGACGAAAATTTAAATTAATACATAAAAAAATTCGCAAAAATGTAGTATTTTTTTGCTTGTTTCCTACTGCTTTATAGCTAATAACAATTTCGTAGGTAAAAATATTACAAAATATTGCAAAAAAGCACTTGTTTGGCAAATTTGGTTTTTGACAGGCAAATCTTTTATAAAGAAGTATAATGTAGGGGCCGCAGGCAAAAAATTTTAAAATAATATTAAAAAAGTAATTTTAAAACAAACACAAACACAAACACGATTAATTTTTTTGCAAAAAAGTAGATAAAAGTAAGTTATTAAACAAATTAGGCCCTAGCAAGTTAAAAAAAATAATGCATTTGTAAAAAAAACATAATATTAGGGCCGCAGGCGAAAATATCTACAGGTTTAAAGCTAATAACAATTTCGTGGGTGAAATTATTAAAAAATATTGCAAAAAAAAAATTCTTTAACAAATTGGTTTTTGACAGGCAAATATTTTATAAAGAAGTATAATGTATGTGCCGCAGGCGAAAAATTTTCAATAAATAAGGTTTAAATAGCATTCCGTGGATTGAAAATATTAAGCAGTTTTCTAAAATATGGTCTCTGGTAATCATTAGAAAACTTTTTTTTTATTTATATAATTTTTCTTAAATTTTTGCTTTTTTAAAAATTTTCCCTGACTTGTCACAAAATTCCCTGACTTTTCCCGGTCGGTCAAATTCCCTGACATCCCGGTTTTCCAGCCTGTATTTAAAATCTGTTGGCGGGAAAAAGGGGGATTAATTTTGGTGGCTATAACTTTATTATTATTCAAAATAGAAGAAAAGTTTAAGAATCACCTAAAAGGTAAATAAAAATTACAAAAAAATGTTCTCATAATGTTTTCTCTGTCCCCTAAAATGTAAAAATTGTTTCTGAACAAAACTTATAATTTATAATAGAAGAAAAGTTTAAAAACCACCTAAAAGGTAAAAAAATACACAAACAAATATTTTATAATTGTTTTACATGGCAGGATGGGGAGGAGGCCCCAAAATGTAAAAAATAATTTACTGCGGTATCCATAGAAAATAAAATCATAAACATTATTAATCATATTAATCAACGATTTATTTTTTTTTATGAGAAAGTACTCTCGATCATTCGAGACGGATTTTTTTTTGTCCTTATAGGATAAAATATAAGTCTTACCTAGCAGTATTTTGCAGCGACCCATTATCCACACTCCTCACGTCCAGCATCTCCTGCGGTACCTCATCCACCTCCGAGTATTTGCTTACTATCGAGGTCGATTTGGAGGTGATACTTTTAACTTCCTCGCCTCCTGATCCCAAAAAGGACATCTCCGAGACCACCGACTCGGTGTGACTTAGAACCCTCATGGGCCCCGATTTTGGTTTATCCCTCGGAGTGTTAACCTTGATTTTGGCCAGCATATTATCGGTGGAGAGTTGGGCTTTGATCAAATTTCTTTCTTCTTTTAGTTTTGTGATTCTTTCTTTGGATTTAACTCGGTGGAGATTTTTCAGCCTAAAACACATTACTATTACATTGTAATATTACAACCATTATAACGGTTATTATTAGGCATTATTATTAATCGCAGTAAGTTGCGTTAAGTTGTAATAATGGTGCAGGTTGCTTGCAAAGCAACGTTACACTACGATATTTCAAGAACGCATTGACATAAAGACTTGAAATTTTGACCCAAAGTTTTTTGCCATTTGAAAATCTTTGGTCCAAAATTTAAGTCTCTGTCAAAACGTTCTTGAATTACTGCAGTGTAAAGTTGTTTTGCAAGCGACCTGCACCATTAATACGACTATAGCTCAAAATATAGCAATTTCTTTATGAAGCCATTTATATCCAAACCATTAAGCTTGTTTTTTAACAGGAAAGTTCATATTTAAGCCCGTAAAGTATTTGGTGATAAATTCGCCATTTTTCTATATGAAGATTTTTTTCAGAACATCCAAAAGAAAATTTTGGGGTTTTAGTTTTTTTCTCATCAGCAGACCCAAGTTCTTTTAAGAACAAATGTGCAAGCCAAGTTTTAGACTACCATTTGGTCAGACAGACAGATAGACAGACAGACAGACAGACGGATGGTCGGATAAAATGTTAATATTAGTTATGATTCCATATACTCACACCATACTTCAAAATTGTCCCAACGCGTTTAAAGGTAGGGTTTTTATATAGGTAGTAATATTTTTTATCCAACACTTCACTAAAAATAACCTGTTTACTACGACCATTTCAAATAAGTAAAGTGTCTATCTATTGTTATTACTTTACCCTATGCTTCTCCTAGCAACGTAGGATATTTTTTTAACTTATTAAGAGAAAAACAACTGAAAAAACTACTAAACTATAGCAACTTTAAACAGTGACTCAATCATTACTTGCTGTACGACACGCGCGAATTAAGCTAAATTTCCCACTGAAAATTAATCCATTTAACCCGCACGGGTCAATTTTTATCGTGGGTAAAATCTCACTTAACTCGCTAGTACTGTAAATAACTACTAAATTGTAGCACTGCAGGTAATTAAGCTCATTATATTAGTATTAATAAATATAGTCGATAATAAATAACGATTGAAGGGTTTTACTTAAACAACAGCCGTAAATATATGTAATTTCTCTACCAAAAATAACATCCTTTGAGCTCGTGCATGCACTTTTGCTTTCCCATATTGAACATTTTCAAAATTTTGGGAAAGCCTTGTACTCGTGCAATTTTTTTTGCGTATTTTTGCGTTTTATGCCGATATATTTTATACTGTATCAAAGTGTGGCGCCCCCTAGAATATTTGTTGTTGAAGGCATTTTTTCCAAAATCAATTATTGTATTATAGGGTTCATTCTCTCATAGAACTTAGTTTTGTTCTGAAAATTTCATATCAATCGGATATTCCGTTCTTGAGTTATCGTATACACATATGTGAAGCTCATTTTCAAAACGCAAAAAGTTCAAAAATTCCCCTATTGAGATAGATATGGCGCTTGATACATAAAATTTTGATGTATTGGACTTGTGGCGTTTTGAAAATGAGCTCCTCATATGATGTGATGATCAGTCATCGGCGAATTTCCAGTGCTCGCATAGGCGCCGCGTCGATTCTATCGTTGACGCGAGGTTTTAAATATTTACATTTTTATTTTCTTCGAAAAACACCGATATATTTACATATTTATAGTTAATATGTATATTCAATATTGTTGTGTGTAACAAATTAGTCGTCAAATGTTTCGATTTAGTGACCTTTATAAAAATTTCCCTCATAATTCGGCAAAATTATTCCGTAAGCCTATGTTTCTGTGTTTATTTTCAACGTCGATGAGTCATAACTGAATTTATTCCGATTAATGGTGATGATATTCGGACAAATCTAGTGTTTTTTGAAATATAGATATAACAGGTTGCATACATACACTCTGTGAGTTTTCGCGATGGCGGCAACTAACATCGTGTTTTGTATTATGTTTTATACGAAATAGTGTTTTTTCACATCAGTCGTGTTTGTTGGACAAAAGTGGACTTTTTCGAAATATAAACACATTATTTTGTACCAGACTCTTCAGATACTTTCAATCGTTATTTATTTATTTATTAAACGTTCATTTGTAGATAACCTATGTTTATCTTTGTTCAAATATGTGATAACAATGTTATTATTGTAAGCCAATTTGTTATTAACCTGTTAGAGTTAATTACAAAACATGCCACAAAATAAATATTTATCTGGGGGGTTAACCGCCGGGAAAATCTTTTGTACACCCTTCGGGAACTCAGTAGGAATTCAGGAGAATTCAAGAGGAATTCACAAGGAATTCAAGAGGAATTCACAAGAAATTCAGGGGAAGTCACAAGGAATTCAGGAGAAGTCACAAGGAATTCAGGGAAAGTCACAAGGAATTCAGGGAAAGTCATGATGAATTCAGGGTAACTCATGAGAAACTCAGGGGAACTCATGAGGAATTCAGGGGAATTCATGCATTAGGGGAACTCTTTTGTACACTTTCCTGGTAGCGGTTAAACCCCCATATTTATCCAACACATCATTATAAATACTCGTTTCGGCAGTTATTTTCAACGAGTGACCGTACCGTACAGTAACTGTTATGAGGGAGAAATAATCCTTATAATACGTGTACAGTCTTTGTAAAATCTCGGCAAAAAAAGACAAAATCTTTAAAATTTTAATTAAAATCTTTAATGTCCTTAAAAAATAATGTAATGATATTATTTCTATTTATTTAAACATCTTTAAAATACTTTTAAACCTCCTTAAAATCTTGAAAACCTAGTTAAAATCTCGTTTTTACTTTTATATTTTAGAATTCTAAAATTAAAAGTATTGAAATACACATTTTTTCTTTAATATCCCTAAAATTCTGTAAAATCTGTGTACACAATTTGGAAGAAAGGTTTCGGCTCGAACTGTTGTTGCTTTCCCATTTGAAATTTTCAAAATTTTGGGAAAGCCTTGTATTCATGCAAAAAAAAATTTTTGCGTATTTTTGCGTTTTATGTCGATCGGTCGGTCGTTCTGTCCGAGAAATCTTGTAAGCACGATAACTTAAGAACGCTTAAGCTAGAGATTTGAAATTTGGCATACAGGTATGTTACCAAAAGTTCTCGCTCGGGATTGTTTTTGGTGAACATTGGGATGGGGCAAGGGGAGCAAATGGTGGAAAATATTTTTTTACAACAATTTGAAAATTGCTATATAGGGGTTTTTGAGTTTGGTGAAATTGAATTTGATAATAAAAACTCCACCAGCGGTGATGGGGTAAATATTTTTAAATGTCAATATTTTCGTCAAAATTGGTATGTAGGGGTTTTTGGGGTCGACGAATTTGAACCTAATATTATTTTTTTCTTCTAATTTCACCCCCTGGGGGCTGGGGGTAGTTTTCGTGAAAATTTATATATTGGGGGTTTTGAGGTCGCTAAAATTGAATCTTAAAATAATTTTTTTCCAAATTCACTACCTGAGGGGCGGGGAGTAGTTTTAGTGAAAAGTCCAAACGAAAATTGGTATATTGGAATTTTTGAGGTTGCTGAAAGTGAATCTGATAAATAAAATCCATTTTACGCGCGGAGGTGAAAAATGGTGAAACTCTTTTACTGGGCAGTTTATTTTTAATCTCATTTGAGAAATATTAAAAAAAAAAATGTTTGCAGAAAAATAAACAGAACAGGTGTTGGATAAAACTATGTAAGATGACTTTTTCTCACTTAATTCATTAGTATGGTAAATAACTATTCTTACCTTTCCATTTCATGTTTTTCCTGTGAGTAGTTTATTAAAATACCTCTTTGTTTCTTCTTTAAAGCTGAAGCTTCCTGTACTTTTCCAGTTTGACACAAATTCCTAAAACATAATAAAGTAAAAAAATCCGGTTATATCAAAAACAAATTTCCCAAATTTTCGTTATTTTTAAATCCAAATATATTTGAATGAATGAAAAAGATATTTTTAATTTGTCTTCTAAACTAACCCATTAATATTTTACTATTTTTTAAGGTGTACTCACTTTTTTTGAACTTCTAAGGCTAGTAATTCAGTCTTCATTCTATCCTTTAAAGAATGTTCTCTAATCTTTAAGATAGTCTTCAAATTTTTCAGTCTTACGTCTTCATCTTTAATAAGTTGCTCAAACTGAAAAAAAAATATTTTATTTATTTTAAATCTAATAATGCAAACTTAATTACAATATTATAAGGTATGTTAATGTCTCATTACACAGTCACACAAAAAGAAAAAAAAAAGTCTGGTACTTTTAACGAGATACATGTATTTCTATGTATCTTGGCTAGCTGAATCTGAATTTAAGGTCAAAATAGTACCTCATACGATTAGTTTTCGAGACAATCTCAAAAAACAATATATTCGTTATACTCGAAAATAATGTTTTTTGAGGTTATCTCCAAAACTAATTAGATGAGGTGCTGTTTCGACCTCAAAAAAAATCTTGAGCTTTTTTTTGTGGGGCCACAGAAACTAAAAAAAGGTAAAAAACTTTTTTGGAGACCATTATATTCCTATGTATTTTGAGGCGCTGAACCCTAATTTGAAGTCAAAACAGCACCTCATCCAATTAGTTTTGGAGATAACCTCAAAAAACGTTATTTTCATACTTAAAAATTAAGTTTTTTGAGGTTATCTCGAAAACTAATCATATTAGGTGCTATTTTGACCTCAGATTCGGATTCAGCGGCTCAAAATACATAGGAATACATGTGTCTCGTCAAAAGTACCAGACATTTTTTTTTCTTTTTGTGTGGCTGTATTATATAGACATTTTGTTAATGTACAAATATATACATATACATATATTGCCATTTGTGGAAAATACCCTGCACAGATAAAATGGCCCGTTTTTCCGAATTTCCCCCGTCCCCGACGGCCACATTCTTTTTATCGTGGCTAATACAGGGTTCCCACCAAAAACTGACATTAAATTTTTTTTGTAAAATTAAATTTTTTTCGAAAAAAAAAATCTTTGAAAAATGAATAAAAAAAAGAAAAATTGATTTTTAGCAAAAGTGACAATTTCAATCATAATAAAAAAAATGCAGCGGTTTGAACGTTTGAGGGTTTTTTTTTGAGATATTTTGAGGTTGAAAAAAAAAAACAAAAAATTCTTTTTTTACTCGGCTGCGTCTCGTGCACTAAAAACTAGGTTCGCGTACTCGGTGTGTAATATACTATTTTATCATTGCTCTACGACCATTTTTCGCCAAGTTACAGGCTTTCAAAATCACCTAAAAATTTAGGATGTTTTTTAAATCCTTTAATTTTTGTGCTAGGCTAGGCTATTTAATTTTTCTTAAAAAAAATATATTTTTGTGTTAAATTCCAGGTGCTATTACAAAATTCCAGATAAAAAAACGTGTTTTTTAAGAAAAAATGTTAAATTCCAGGTATTCCAGGTGGAAATCTAAATTCCATGCGTTTTCCAGGTTTTCAAGGTTTTCCAGGATTGGTGGGAACCCTGTAATATCTAACTAGTACTGTAGTATTACTTACCAATTTAAGGGACATTCCCGCAGGGTTCATCAGTTCATAATTATCCGCAATCGTAACATTATTACTTTCCTCTATACTTTTTGTTAAATCAAAATGGTTGGCTTTTGTCAGTTCCAACCCCGTCAGACTGTCCACCATTTGACTATCTTTGGAACTAATGTGGGAACTATTTATAGAATCTAAATCCAAACTAGACAATTCGCCTATATCCGACCCTCTCGAGTAGTTTATTTCGTTTCTTTTTGAAGTGTTTTTGGATATTTTTGAATTTTGCGTGGTTTTCGAATTCTTTGAGTTGGTACTGGATACTGAAAGGAAGGACGTTTGTGTGTCGCGGTTCTGGAGAATAATCCTTTTGCCATCTGTTTCTGATTTATTTTTTAATGATTCAAAAGCCTAAAAAAAGATATGTAACCCCTAAGGCATCGAATTTAACCCCTCGTCAGTGTTGTGGGGGTATGACTTATCCCAACCCCGATAACATCAAGAATAAAATTAAAATTAATGAAGTATGCGAGCTCTTGCTCCCAGTAGCTGAAGATCATGCAATGCGATCGAGTTTCGTCCTGTTCTCTATTTAGCGTAAGTCACTGGTCAGCTTCCGTCTAAACGGTTGGGGTATGACATACCCCAGAACACTGATTACGTAAAGGTAAAACATTAAACGATATTCTCTTTGGATTATATTTTGTCCTGGGATAAAGCTTTTTTAGTAAAATGTCCCATGAAAAAGACCAGAAATATCTCCAAGGGCTTTGGAATGATTTTAGTGGGCTTTCTGAGTCATCATCATGCATGGAACACGCAATTTTACATGCAAAAATTGTATCAATTTTAAAACCAAATAACTTTTTTTAATATTACGTAAAAATTATTACGGTTTTATTTTATGTCCAAAATGATCAAAATTTGCGTTACGTAATACTTGAACGTTCCCTTGGTTCTTAATTTTTTTTTTCAATAAAGTTTATGATAAAAATTTTATTGTTTTATTTTATTAAGGTATACATAATTAAAGTATATTAAACCGGCAAAAATTTTATTTTTTTCTAAATGTAGGACTTTCCTTAATGGGGTATGTCATACCCCACAACACTTACTGTGTGATTTTTTCCACCACACTGACGGCGGGTTAAGTATGATAATCTCATAATGAGATACTGTTTAACACGTTGACTGCGGTACAAGTCCCCGTGGACTCGTAAGTAACGTTTTTGGTATGCTATGCGAAATTCACGAAAAACCCGTAATTTTGTACATTTTTAACTTATTTTAACGCCACAACTATGCATAGCTATGGTCTGTTTTTTCAAGCAAGATAGTAAATTAAAAATCGCACAGTAAATATTTTTACAACAGGTTTGAATAGTATAATATACATATATACATATTATGTTTGTGTATAGAATATAGTTATTTTTTATGAAATAAACTACGCAGTATATTCGCACATCCAATATTCGAATCTGTTTTGAAAATATTCACTGTGCGTTTTTTACACCATGTTTAAATTTCTAAGAATAAATTATATTTTGATTTATTTTATAGTCATTTCTTTATTTTCACTGCAATTAACCAAGCCACAATTTTAACACGGTAAAAAATACAAAAAAAAATTGTTGAAAATTAAACCTGAAAGCGACATTGACATTTGCACGGAAAACGTCAAGCGATAAGCTTTTATCTGTTGCCAACCCAAAAGAAAAGTACAGACCTATTATGGGCCACGCAAAATGCGTGTGATTATGAGCTTATAAGAGTCGCAAAATAGAAAAAATATATTGAGTGTTCCTACCTTTTCCACATTGGATAGCTGACATAACGACTTATTAAAATCATTTAGGAGATGAACTTCAGCTTCAAATTTCAAATGAATATCATTTGAATTAACCTTCAAAAAAAAATAAAAATAAAAAAATAGTGGTTTTCTAAAATTTGGACATGCCTGATGTTTTAAAATACTAGTTTTACTTCCGAGCGACCTCCGAGAAGAAAGGTACGTTATGACAAAAAAAAGTTTTGGATTTATCCGTTTTAAGGTTTTGATGTCCGTCCGTCCAAACTTTAAACCTAAGGTTGTTGGAAATTTTCATAGGGTTTTTTTGTAAAATTCGATGTAAAAACTCGGTAAAATTTTATTTATATCATATATAGTTTAAAAATCAGTGCATTATGAAATAAACCATTTTTCAAATAAATTAAAAAAAAACCATTTTTAACCCTATTTTAAACCCCCAAAAATTGTCTCGAAAAATAAAAAAATATATCTGGTCAAGTAGAGAATTTTAAAGGCTTCAAAATGATGTATCACAAGACCCCGCTTTCCATTTAAAAAAATACCCCCCATGTCCCCCCTCCAATATTCTACAAGCTAAAAATATCAATTATATTCAAAAAGATATTTTAAGTTATCTTATTTACGAGTTATAAATTTAAAGTCGACACCTTAACTCGTTCAAAAGTTAAGATGGGGAAGGGTGGCTTTTGGGCCGCCCTGTATATAAAAATACATACCCTGGATCCAATATCTTCAATCTTGGGCCTTAAAGATATGTTTTTAACACTATGATTCACCCTTAAATCCGCCTTTGGTTCTTTCAGCGACAACATTGTCGATATTTGTGCGCCAGTGTCCTCCGATAAAGTATTTATATTCGAATTAGTTTCTTTTAAGGACGTTAGAGAAAAAAAATCCTTACTTTTACTTATAGAACAACCTTTATTTAAAGTATCAATAGATTTTTTCGTCGACTGTTTACTTTTTGAGCCAGTAAAAGTAGGAATATTTGAACTCTCCTCGGGTACAGTTAGTTCTTTAGCTGTGGTCACATCTGTTGAACTGGAGTATGAAAACCGTTTGCTGTAATTGTTAATATTTCCGGATAGGATCGATTCCCTTGCACTTTTAGACCTGGGCGACGGTTCCAAGAGACTAGATTCTAAATCACTTTCTGAGTTATAGTCTGAAGAATAAGCACTGACACTTTTACCAGTTGGTGTTAAATGTTTTATCTCCATGCTAGGTTTTAAATAAGTGTTATGTTTTAGAGTCTCAATTTCAGTGCCTATTTTATTCAGGGTGCTTTCAATGTTACTAGTTTTTGATTTTAGTTTCATATTATTTAATTTTTCCGTGTTAATAGTTGGATTTTCTGAAGTATATGTAAAAATTGTGTTGTTTTTTTGTGCATTTTTTTGTAAGGAAAGTCCACTTTCAGTGGAAATTTCGGGAATATCTTTTGAAGTATCAGACTCACTGTTGTAAGTTTCAGTCTTAGTTTTTGAGGATTTTAGTCTGGAAGTATGAGGGTTTAATTGCAGATGTTCAAATGCCTTAGGATCCAAATTCATGTTTTTATGAGAAACATAAGAGCTTAGATTCGTTGTGTTCGGAATGTTCTTCTGTAAATTTTCTTTAATGTCCTCTTTAACTACAGTATAAGGTTTTTGTTTGGTTAAAACGTCTTCCTTTAAAGAACTTTGTACACCAACATTATGTGATTTAGGATACATATTCGTTGCAAAATGTAACTTCTTTTTTACAGTGTTTATGAAGTTTAGAGGATCAGCATTGGCCAGATCAGTAATTTTTGCTATTTCATGCTTACTTTGCTCAGAAGTTTGTGTTTCTTTAGTATCCTTTGGTTTTTGAATTTTTGGGCTAACAATACTTGAAATACTTAAAGGTTTTAAATGTTCTTTAGTGGAATGAACTTCTTCTAAACATTCTAAATCGGCTTTAGAATTTATGAGACTTTTATCAAATTGAGATCCTTTGGTGGAATGCGGAGTTTTGTTTTTTAAAGCTTTTTGTTCAATATTAGTTCTTGGACTTAAGTAGTTTTTTTCTAATTTTTCGTTACTATGTTTTATCTTACTTCCTAATGGTTTAGAGTTCAAATTAATTTTTGGACTCATAAAGCTTGTGTCGCACTCAGATTCTACAACTGGAACTTTTAAAAAGTCTATGTTGGAATTTTCACTAAAATTTTCTAAAGGTTTTAAAGGAACAATTTCATCATTAGCAGATCTTAAAGTTATGTTTGATATCACATTAATGACCTTATTGGAATTGTTGTTAACTACAACATTTTCCTTGGGTTTGACTGTGTTTGTGTTTTTGTTGGTAATTCTAGAATCAGTCTTAAATCTTTCAGCAGACTTGCTTTTTTGATCTTTATTAAAATTGGGCAAGCTCAGTGCTGGTTTTATAATTTCCGGTTCCATTTTTAGAGGCTTTCTTTCTTTTGATCGAGAACATCTGCTATCTACGGTTACTTTTTCTGTGGACGGGGAAAGACCGCGTACAGCAGTGTGTGGCTTTAAATAATTAATGTTTTCTCGAGATACACTTCTTTGACGACTTATCGGTATATCCGACATCATAAATGTTTTACGATCTCTAGATTGAGATCTTTCTCTACTTCTTATCTAGAAACAAATTAAATAATAATTAAATTAAAAACAAACCGTGAAGATATGTTATACCACCCATTTTTTCATAGACCTTTTTTTTTGAAAAAACATTTTTTTTTTCAAAAAAACTTTAAAAAAACAATTAAAAATCTTTAAAAAAAAGGGATCTTCCCATCATAGAACTTGATTTTCCTGAAAATTTCGAGTTGATTGGATTATTCGTTCTCGAGTTTTCGTGTCCACAAAAAATGTGATATCGGACGGACAGACGCCGTCATTTTGAAACACATTTGATGAGCTTATTTTCATATTACAAGTCCATTTCTTAACACGTTGGACTTGTTGCGTTTAAAAATTAAGCTTATTTAATTTAATTATATTTTATTCTTAAAACGCAACAAATCCAAAAAGTTAAAAAATGGACTAGTTGCAATAGCAAAATTAGCCCCTCATTTGTATCTAAGAAATTTTTGACTAGGACCTTTTTTGGCGATTTTGAGAAATTCGAAACTAGTGTATATTTTTCTAGCGTTTACGCCCTGTGACTAGTATAATAAACGATAAAAAATATAATTAGGTAATTTAGGAAAATGCTAATTGGGTATGAATCTTTATAACTACAAAAATTACGGCGAGTGCTTTTTACCGCATCTACCGTAGGTGACCTGCGACATAATTTTGCTTTCCCATTTTGAAAATTTTCAAAATTTCGGAGCCTTGTATTCGTGCAAAATTTTTCAATTTTTTATTGTGTATTTTTGCGTATTATGTCGATATAAATCAATTTCGAGCAAAAAAAATTTTCGCTCGGTCGGTCGATCGGTCTGTCCGGGAAATCTTGTGGGCACGATAACTTAAGAACGCTTTAAGCTAGAGACTTGAAATTTGGCATACAGGTATGTTACCAGAAGTGCTCGCTCGGGATTGTTTTTGGTGAACATTGGTATGCGGCAAGGGGGGCAAATGGGGAAAATACATTTTTTTTACAAAAATTTGAAAATTGATGTATGGGGGTTTTCAAGGTTGCTGAAATTGAATCTGATAATATAATTTTTTTACCTCCACCCCCACGGGGGTCGGGGGGTAAATATTTTTAAATATTTTCAATATTTTCGTGAAGATAGGTATGTATATAGGGGTTTTTGTGGTCGAAGAATATAAATCTGATAATATTTTTTTTCTAATTTCACCCCTGAAGGGTGGGGGGTAGTTTTCGTGAAAACTGGTGTATTGGGGTTTTTGAGGTTGCTGAAAGTGAATCTGATAATAAAAATATTCTAAACCCACCCCCTGAGGGGTAAGGGGTAGTTTTTGTGAAAATTGGTATATTGGGGTTTTTGAGGTTTTTGAAAGGGAATCTGATTATAACAAAATTCTAACTTCACCCCCAAAGGGGAAGTTTTCGTGAAAATTGGTATACTAAGGTTTTTATGGTTGCTGAAAGTGAATCTGATAATAAAAAAATCCATTTGACGCGCGGAGGTGAAAAATGGGAAAGCTCTTTTACTGGAAAGTGTATTTTTTTCTAAATTTGAAAATAAAAAAACAAAAAATCCAGAAAAGTTTATTTTTCATGATTTTTTTCGAAAAGGCAAGTTTTACCATATCCCGTTTTTTTAACGATAATTTTAGACCACTTTGAGGTCTTCAGTTCAAAGCGTTCGCAAGTTATCTTGGTCACAATTTTTCGGACAGAATGATTGCAAGACAGACTGACAAACAGAAAGAGAAACAGATTTTTTTGCGAAAATCGTTTTTACACATAAAACACGGAAAAGCCTAAAAAAGTAAAAAATAAATAAATAAATAATATTTATCAGAAACTTCCAATAGGCTAAAGACTGTGGTCTTTCCACCCTTCCTGTTATCATACTACTCACAGCGCCTGCACTAGCATAGCATATTATACACTGTATAATATACAGTACTTTCGAATTTTAAAGTTTTTTCTAAAATCATCCTAGACAAAAAAATTCTTTGTTACAGATTTGTTACTTGAAAAAATAAGCAACTTTTTTTTTAAATGTCTGTCCGTCTGAGTGTTTGGGCGGACAAAAAGTCCGATGTCACGATTTTTGTGAACATAATAAATAATAATAATAAAATAATTTATTCCACAATAATGAAAATTACAATACATAAACAAGATTTAGCTTAAAATATGTACAGCAAAGAACATTGAATAGAAATTTTTCAAAACATTAACATAAAAATAAAGATTAAAATAAAGTTTAAAAATAATTATACATTAAATATTTAAAACTTACTCTGGAACCTAAACCCATGGGTTTGAACATATTGGTCATATTAATTTAATGTATATGGTTCTATATCACATATATACTTAAATAGTTTATTTTTAAAAGATTTTTGAGTTCTAATGATTTTAAAACTTAAAGGAAGAGTATTAAAAAGACTGATGGATGAATAGTATGATCCTTTTTCATATAATGCTAGTCTATGTTTGGGAACATTATAATCACAAATTCGGTTTGAAACTGGTTCTGCAGAAACAAACAAATGTTTGTTTTTATGAGAAATAAAACGCATTTGTATATATACAAACCAGTGACAGTGAGAATGTCACAATAACTAAAGAAGAAATAATCCAATCAACTTAAAATTTTTATGAAAAATCAAGTTCTACTATTGTTTTTAAAAGTACACCCCCCAAAAACAAAAAAGTTATGGGGGGTTAAACTTTTTTAAAAAACTATCATTAAAATTTTTTTATTTTTTTTACGTTTTTCGCAAAAAGTAAAGAAAAAAAATGTTGAAAAAGTTTTTGTTTTGAAAAAAAAAATTTTGAATTTTTTGTTTTTCAAAAAAAGATCTAATTAAAAAAAAATGTTAAAATTTTGTTTTTAAAGTATTTGGGAAAATGCAATATACCATTTAAATTTTAAAAACTGGAATGTTTGGAATGCAAGATCGCCTATAGAATACACAAAAAATTTTACCTCTTCTCTTCCAGGTTGTTAGTAAAATGTTAACATTACTGTGAATAGTATATGTATAATGGAATGTGTAGCATTACATATCATCACTTGTATTTTAATAAATTCTTGAAATAATCATGAGTGTGTGACAAACCACTATAAAATTTTAAAATGCCCAAAGATTGAAACATGCTCTGTTTTGCAAAGATTCAGTGTAAAAGGAAGAAAAACTCTTAATAAATTTCTTAATAAAGATAAAAATAATTTCTTACCTGAGGCCTTAAATATTCATTTTTTTCTCTGGATTTTGATCTAGCTCGGCTAACTTCTACATTTCTTGCCACCAACTGCTTCGATTTCCTGTGAAGATCATTTAATTTCTTCCTTATATCTTCTTGGTTTATAGTTTCTTTGACGTTTTGACTTTTTAGTTGTTCGATACGTTTTTCTTTTTGTTTCCTCATATATTCCCTGGTTTCTCTGACATTGTAGGCTTTTTTCTTTGGAGATTCTTTTTCAGTGACTTCCCTTGTTTTTTTCTGCGTTGGGGGTTCATGGGATGTGGACCTGTGACTTTGTAGGGGGATTTCTTTGTGTGTGATGGGTTTTGTGCTTGGTTTTTGTTCTTTTTCTACTTTTTCCACTTTGTCATAGGCTTTTTTCTTCGGAGTTCCTTTTTTATCGACATCCGTCGTTTTTTTCTGATCTGGGGGTTCACGGGATGTGGACGCGTGACTTTGTAAGGGGATATCATTGTTTGTTATGGGTTTTGTGCTTGGTTTGTCTTGTTTTTCTACCTTATCCACTTTGTCAGGCTGCTTGTTGTTCTCTTTGTCTTTGATAATGCCTTTCACGATAGCTTTGTTGGCATCCAGTCTTTGTTGCCCTTGATTTATTAAAAGTTGTAACGAGTTTTTAAATCTTCAATTTGCTTTCTATCTTGGTCTATTTTTCTCTCCATTTTTTTACACTAATTTACTTAATATTTACAACACAGGACACAAAGTACAATACCTATTCTAATTGAATATCATTTGCTTTACATTTTATCACATTTAGCCGATTTTTTTTGTGCATCTATCAAATAAACTCGAACCGTTACAAACATAACCCTAAAAAATTAAAAATGTCAAACGAATACCGAAAAAACCCGAGAAGGGGCTACCGGGAGGAACGTATTCC
>OY294046.1:34858331-35181467 GCA_958510825.1 Brachypterus glaber
GGCTTCCCGTTTAGTAACAATTGTTACTAAACGTATTTAAAGTATATTCTGAGGATGTCCTACGGATCGTATATCCTGGAGATGTCGGAAATCCCAAAACGGATATTCTGGGGATATCCATTGTTTAAACCTGTGCTATCTGGGAATACAGGTCATGTCTCGGGTCATGTTTAAAGTTATAAACAAATGCAGCAAAAAGACAATTAAAACACAGTAGAAGTCGAAAAATGAACAGAAACAAACACCGATCTGACAGTATAAACAAACTACTAATAATTCGTCATCCCAGTATTGGTTTGTCATATCTCTATTTTCGGACATTTGAGATTTTTAAAAATGGGGCATTTCCGCAAATAAAGGTTATCATTTTCGGATTCAGGGGGCCAAAATAACTAGAATATACTTGGTTTTTAACGATAACAGATTTCCATAACGTTTTTTTCCATAATAAAAAATATATAAAAAATCGCCATAGAAAAAAAAAACGGTGCGTTTCCGCAAAGAACGATTAATATTTTCGGATTCAAGGGAGCCAAAATAACTAGAATATATATCGTTTCTAATTATATCAGATTTCCATAACGTTTTTTTTTGCGAAAACAATAGAACTATAAAAAGTCGACATAGAAAAAAAAAGTGCATTTCCGCAGAAAATGATTGTCATTTTTAAACACACGAGGGTCAATTTAGTTAGATGGTAAGTAATTTGTAACGATATCAGATTTCCTGCAAACGAAAGTTGGGCCTTAAGGTTTCCTTTGGCAATCTTCCAGTCCGCACAAATTCATGGCAGGTACATAGCAGGTACATAACCACTGTTCTATGTGATGTTGCAGCCATGTAGTTTTTATAGTCCATGTACAGTCCTTGGACTTTAACAATTCCGCCTCAAATTGTGTATCAGGTACATAACATGTAACATATCAGCTACATACCAGGTACATAACATGTTATATAACTTTTGCAATATGGATGAGAGGTATCAGCCATGTCGTTTTTATACTCCTTGATATGTAGCAGAAACATACCAAATACATCATAAGTTATCCCTTGCCATATGGATGAGAGGTATTTAATACATTAAAATTATATGGGTGATATGTAACATGGATGTTTAAATTCCCCCGTACCCCGTTGAACGGCAAATATAAACTTCCAATTTCGAATAGGTAAATGATACACAAATATGAAATACATATTTGTGTGCCACTTACCTATTCGAAATCTAAAGTCGATATCTACAAAGGTCCGGTCGAAGTCTTAATTTTGTTTATTTTGCAAAATAAAAATATATCTTAAACTAACACTCGGTTGTCCTGCCAGGTATACATACAAAAAATTAAAACTACATATTACATATTCTGAATAATATATATTTTAAAAAAGGTGACTGTTTGTACATTTTTTTTTAAAACGTATAATAAAATAAACATATTTTGAAAAAAAAAATATTAAAATTAAAAAAAAACGTAATAATGCAAAATATCGAGGGGTAAATCTCATACAAATTCGCGTACACCAAATTTTGCATTACCCAAGATTTGGCAAGATTTCGCGGGATTTGGAAAGATTTCGCGGGATTTTGCAACATTTTGCGGGATTTCGCAAGATTTCTCGCAAATTCTAAAAAAGAAACTAAATAATTCATTTTACATTTTCAACTATAATATACTTAGTATATATATTATACGTTTTTGCGTTAATTACATACAAAAAAATAATTCATTCAAAATCTCTAAGAATAAAACAAATACAGCGCCACACAAAAAAAAATGGAACTCCAACGGACTCGACTAGTCAATTCCTATATATTTTGAGCCGCTGAATGCGAATCTGCAGTCGAAATTTAAAAGTTTTTAAAAAGACCTCAAAAAACCTAGCGAAAAAGTACAAAAATGATGTTTTTTTAAGTTTATTTTGAAAATGGGACCCAATTTTTAAACTCCGACTCGGATTCAGCGGCTCAAAATACATAGAATTTGACTAGTAGAGTCTGTCGGAGATCCAACTTTAGTTTGTGTAGCTGTGATATTAATAAAACATTTTTTACAACTTTTCCAGCAATATTACCGCGTCTCACTGAAATATGACATAAGTAGTACTTCTGGTGTACCACATCTATAATATGGATACTTTTGTTTCGGCAGTTTAAGAGTTACAATATGATGTTAACCTATGCTACTGAGAGTAGCCGGTGAGGGAACATTCAAGTATTACATAACTCAATTGTACTAAAATTCATACACTTCATACCCCGGCTCTCGCGTTATTATAGATTATAGAGATTTCATATTTTGGCTACCCCCTAATAGGGGGTGTGTTAGGGGGGTAGCCAAAATATGAACTCTCTACAGCCTTAAATAACGCGAGAACCGGGGTATGAAGTGTATTAATTTTGGTACAATTTGCGTTACATAATACTTGAACGTTCCCTAATACACGTGGTACCAATGTAAAAAAAATACCGAGAGTTGCTGGTGACTCTCATGGTAGCCAACGTGTTAAATATTTAAAATTTCGGGGAATTTCACAAGATTTCGCGAGGGTTGTACACAAGATTTCGCAGGAGATTTAGCTCGCAAAATACATTTAGAACAAGTTTAAGTTTTCTTCCAGTACACTCAGCCTTTTACAGTAGGGATCCCAACTCCTCGAGGATAAATAAATAAAAAAAGTATATCTCTTTTTCATCAAAGCTGTCACATAGAACCTGATAATTCTCAGCAAACGGCTTACCCATGAATATAGATTAACATACCACAATGACTTCAAATGTTCTCCATTTATTTTATCTGTTCGTTTTTATAGGTAATAGGTACCTTTTTTGCAATTAATTGGGAAACATTTTTTGTGTTGGGATGCATCATCCATCCCATGGGATGTCACTGACGTCATCATTTCCAACAAACGACACAACTGCATATTCCATTTTACTAAAAAAGTATAATCCATTATAATTTGAAAACTTATTTTGAGGTTAATTTTAAAAAAGTATTACGATTATGTAGATTATAAAACTTGAATAAACTAATAATTAGTTTTATTACTAACCTATCATAAAACACTCTTCAAAAAATAGCTTTTGCAAACACAAAAACACTATTTCCACAACGGTTAATTATGACGCCATACTCTACTACTATAATTTGACCAATAATTGGTCAAAGGATGTAGGCTAGATTGCTTGGCGGGAACTTCAAAATTCTAATTTCTATTTCCATTGAAATCATATCTCTGATTTCTGTATTTTACAAGATATTACATAATTAGTTATACCACGAATGCGGATACTCGTATTCAACGCTTATGGGAATTTGTCGATTTCCAAAATAACTTTAAAAAAGTAAATTTAGTTAACTTATTTGTGAGATTTATCCGAGTCGAACCAAACTGAAGTTTTAAACAAGCAATATTAAAAAAAATCATAAAAAATTAAAAAAATATGTTTTTTTAAGATTTTTGAAAAACGAAAAATTATTGAAAAAAATATAAATTAAATTTTTCAAAAAAAGTTTTCAAGAAAACTTTTTTTTCAAAATTTTTAATTTTTTTATTTGTTTTTGTAGAATTGATTTTTATAATAAAAGTAATTTTTCCTGAAAAAAATACGTTAATAGGAATATTCTTTCAGCTTTTTTCGATTTTATTTAAACTTTATCCCTCCATAACTTTTTTGTTTTTGGTGGGATTACTTTCAAAAATAATAGGGATCTTCACCTCGGACAACTTGATTATTCCTGAAAATTTCAAGTCGATCGGATTATTATTATTATTAACCTGTACATATGGTAAATTCATAACATTTTATGTTCTCATACCATATATATGATACATAACATGCAATATTGCATGTTATGTATCATACATATGTATGTTACATCTTATGTAATATGGCACTTGTTACCTAAAAAATCTTTCTTTGTGATGTTGCATCCATGTATGTGCGGACTGGGTTAATGCGGGTCAATACCCAAAAACTTAAAATTCAAAATGGCGAAATAAAAATGGCCGATTTATTTTTTAAATTTTTCCCAAATTAACGAAAATATGGCACAAAACAAACAAAAATTAAGAGGAAAATAACCCATAACAGAATGGGTTGAATCCCTCAATGTTTGTTTGTTTTGTTTGCCATATTTTCGTTAATTTTGGCAAAATCTAAAAAATAAATCGGCCATTTTTATTCCGCCATTTTAAATTTCAAGTTTTTGGGTATTAACCCGCATTTAGATTGCCAAAAAAACCTTAATACCAAATTTCAGCTAAATCGGACCTAATGAAATTTTTTTTCAAAATTTTCATTATTTTTTTCGTATTCAGCGGTGCAAAGAATAGCACTATACAAAAAACTGACTTTTGTGACTTTTTTTTCTACGACCAATTTTGATATTTTTTTTCTATTACGATTTTTCTTTCTCAAATATTAAGGGGAAAATAACCCATAACAGAATGGGTTTTTGTTTGTTTTGTGCAATATTTTTCTTAATTTTGGCAAAATGTAAAAAATTAAATCGGCCATTTTTATTCCGCCATTTTAAATTTTAAGTTTTTGGGTAATAACCCGCATTTAGATTGCCAAAGGAAACCTTAATACCAAATTTCAGCTAAATCGGACGTTTGAAAAAAACTTTGAACCACTCTAATGACGCGAATTTTTTTTTCAGATTTTTCATTATTTTTTTCGTATCCAGCGTTGCATAAATAGCACTATCCAAAAAAAAGTCCAAACCCAGCGAGATATATTAGCATAGAAATACCTTCAAAATTGTATTTTTGGTGAAAGCGCAATTTTTTTCCTTATGGATGCCCCCCTTAAAATGAACCAAATCCGCCCCTGCACAGAACACCCACCCACCCACGGGGTACTATCATAGTACCCCACCAGCTCTTAGTCTATTATTTATATAGCCTGGATCGAAGTAGCCATTTACCGGGGGCATGCAAAAATTAGATTTTTAAAAAACTCTTTTTTCAAGTAAATAGACACTTTAAACTATTGTTCATCAAGCGGAATGTCATGTCGACTCTGTTAATACTCAGTGAGTCACTTTGTCATGGTCCATGACTCATGGAGAAGGACTTATTTTTTTTAAAAATTGTTTCTCTTTTCAAAAAACAAATAGATAATACAAAAATATAGTGTTTATTTTATTAATTATTCGTTTTTTGAAAAGGGGAAAAATTTTCAAAAAAAAATTAAAGTCTTCCTCCATGAGTCATGGACCATGCCCAGAGGTGATACTTTCATTACAATAACAGGGTCGGACAACAGGAATTTTAAATAATTTCTAATTTTTGGTGAGTTTCTTTAATACATACCTATGCTGAATAAGATTATGTCTGTATACAGACATATAATCTTATTCGACATGGGTATGTATTAAACAAACTCACCAAAAATTAGAAATAATTTAAAATTCCTGTTGTCCGACCCTGTTATTGTAATGAAAGTGCTTTTTAACTTTGTAAGAACTTATGTCATACAATCAATAACAAGCCAGTTTTCGCCAAAAATATTATTGTCCCCTACACCAATATTAACAATATTTTACCTAAAGCATCGGTGCTGAATTTTTTTGGTATTTTTTTTTTAATTTAAAATTCTGTTTAAAAGTTTTAGGGGTACATACAAACAGACGGTCAGAGGGACGGACGGACAAACATGTTTTTAATACCCTCTTTTTTACATTTTCCCGACACATAAAAATAATAAAATTAATGTTAATCGCTTTGCCCACAAAGAACATTTTGGACAAATCTCCCCCAATATTATAATATCTGTTGTGTCTTGTAGAGCGTTGTAATGATAGATTTGGCTTAAAGAATTCTGATAAAGTTGCATTACCTTATATTCCGAGTTGTATTCTGTATCCATATAATTTTGCATTTTGTTATGTTAAAATGTCATATGATTTTGCGTAACTTTGGTGTTACTAACCTCGCCCAAAGGGAGATATTTGAGACGCGTAGACAAAATGGGAATACCAAAAAAATAATACCTTACCTACTTTTTCATTGGATTGAATTTTTGAAAAATTAAAAACTAAAAAAAAAGCAAAATTCATTTAAAAAACTTTTTTGGTCTATAATAAAAGTTGTGTACAGCTACTATAAATCTACTCTAGTAGAAATTTAACTTTAGAAAACCTTTTTTTTTTCTTTTTTGTTACTCAATATTTTGCTCAATTTTTTTGCTCATTTCGTTTTGCTTTAATGCTTTTGCTTAATATGTTTTTGCCTAAATCTTTTTACTTAAAATGTTTTTGCTCATTTTTTTTTGCAGATTTTTTGCCTTATTTTTTTTTTACTTAAAACCGAGGGGTAAACCGCTGACAAAATTTTGTACACCTTTAGGAGGAAATCTTCAAAGATTTCCTCCTAACCTTCAAAGATTTCCTCCAATTTGTACACCTGAATTCCTCTGCGGTTTACCCATCGCTTAAAACTGAGGTGAGTCAAAAGTCCCTGTAAAAAAATTTGGAAGTCTTTCAAAAAATCTAAAAATTCCTAGTAAAATTTTCGAAAATGTCGGTAATTTAAATCGATGTCGAAATTCCGACAAGATTTCGAAGATTTATCAGATATCTAACCAAAAAGCTTAAAAATCATAGATTTTTATGTCGAAAATCTCGAAAGTCACACAAACACCTTGAATGTTTATGTCATCTCGCCTTGCTTAAAACTTTTCATGGTTAAAATTTGTTTTGCTAAAACTTTTAATTTTTTTTTGTTCGAAAAATTTTCAGGACATGTGTTTTGCTCAATTTTTTCAATTAACAGACAAGTTTATATAAGAGGCCATACTTATAATACGTAGAGCATTTGGGGGGAGGGTGGTGGTAGTGCTTAGCGTTTAGAAATAAAAACGGTTTGTTTTTTAAGCAAAAAACAGTTAGGACGATGGGGGCTTAGCTGCTAGCGTTACGTATTTATAGCCTATAAATTATAGGGTATGCAAGTCTCAGTCTATATGGGAGAGGGTCTTCTTCTTCTTCTTCTTCTTCTTCTTCTAATTTTCTTTTACCTTTTTCTTTCGAAATTTGTATTTATACTATACAGGGTGATAGTAACTGCCAGGCCAAAATTTAAGAGGTGACATCCAAAAATACGCAAAAAAGTTTCTATAAAGGGTGGTCCGGAAATGAGCCCTAGGAGCTACGGCCCTTCGAAGATGACATATTGAATGGGGCACAAATAAGAGTATCAATAAAATTTTAATGCTGCAGGGTGATTCTTCATTTAATACTGAGCAAAAAAGTATTCTTCACTAAAACACCTAAATTTAATATTAAATGAGTTTTTAACATAGCCTTTTAAAAAGTAACGTTTTTGGTGGCACAAAATTTTATTTCCTTTTAATTGCATTATTTTTTTGAAAACGGTTGCTCCTAGAGTGTTACAATATAGGGCATTTTTTATGTATTTTTACTCAAGCAATCTATATTTTTTACAATAAATCCAAAAAAACTACAGATAAAAAAGTTTGGGGCAATAATTTGGATAAATTAAAAAAAATTAATTAACATAAACTTATTGTCCTTATTAATACTAGTATACTTGCAAAGGCTCGTCGCCCTAGCTTAAACGGTAGCAGAGTTATTAATTAAAAACCTTATTTTTATTACAATTTTTAAGGGCCGCGGCCGGCCGTAGCTCCCTTAGGGCTCATTTCCCGACCAAACTTTATGACCTTTTTTTTATATTTTTGGATGTAGAATCACCTCTTAAATTTTGGCATGCCAGTTATTGATCACCCTGTATATAAATGTGGTATTCTTGACTTCAGGTCACAGTAAAGTGTTCTGGAGTTACTCCATCCCCGAAATCATTTTGTTATTTCTAACTAACAAAAAACTTCTTACTTTGTAATTGCGCAAACGCTAACTTGTTATCTTTAAACCTAAACTTAGCAAAGAATTATCTCCACGTTGTACGTTTCAAATTAAATTCATCAACATTTTTTACAATATTATTCAGTGTTCATATTACCAATTTAAGTTTTTTTTTTGTTGGACTATGCTTTTAAAAGCATACATACAATTGTATGCATATTATACAATAAAAATTTTATTAGCTTTATGTACCAATATTACGCACAGAAATCATAAAAAATACAAACTTAAAAAAAATACCAATAAAGCCTATATAATCTGTGATATAATTGTGAAAGTCCTGTAATCGTCCCAACAAACACTCACTTAAAACCTAACGTAAACTGCCGGCTGCCGGCTTCATTGGATGAAGCTCGGCGAAAATAAAAACGGACAAGTTTGTTTTTTTTTTGGGGAGAGGGGGTTACATTTTACAAAACGTTACGTGGACGTACCACATAACATTCGTGAATTTTACGTTAGTCACAACCTGATATTTATTGCATATCACGCCTGCGTGCAACATGCAGTTAGGGTGATATCACGAGTTACTTTTGTTCGGTTCTGCATATTTTGTTTGGACTTTTACAAACTTAAAAAAAAATACCAATAAAGCCTATATAATCTGTGATATAATTGTGAACGTCTTGTAATCGTCCCAACAAACACTCACTTAAAACCTAACGTAAACTGCCGGCTGCCGGCTTCATTGGATGAAGCTCGGCGAAAATAAAAACGGACAAGTTTGTTTTTTTTTTTTGGGGAGAGGGGGTTACATTTTACAAAATGTTACGTGGACGTACCACATAACATTTGTGAATTTTACGTTAGTCACAACCTGATATTTATTGCATATCACGCCTGCGTGCAACATGCAGTTAGGGTGACATCACGAGTTACTTTTGTTCGGTTCTGCATATTTTGTTTGTCTTAATTTATTTATTTATTTATTTATTTATTTATTTATTTATTTATTTATATACGGGACTACCCCATTACAGTTTACAATTCTATTATAATTATAATTAACAATTATCAATTATAACTAAATATTATAAAGTTTATTAAATTATTAAAATAACCTAGGCAAAATTAAATTCTTAAAGCTATTCAGAGAATGTCTAAATACATCAATGTGGCAATCGTTTAAATACTTAAGAGCTAGATTTAAAGCAGTTTTTGAACTGTAATTTGTGCGTTTCATATCAATATAAAACGTTACAGAATTACGAATACCAGCCCTAGGGACACTAAACTTTATTAAATTAAATAAATCAGGGCTATCCAACAATCCATTGACCAATTTATAAATGAAGCACAAGTGCGATAACGTTCTTCTCGATTGTAAGGTCTTTAAATTGGTTAAGTCTTGGACAATTGCATAGTCATGAGCCCTTATAACATAATTTAATTTAAATGCTATAAATCTAAGAGCTTTATGTTGCACTCTTTCTAACAGTTTAATATCATTTTGATAAAAAGGTGACCAAATAATGGAACAATATTCTAGATTTGATCTAACTAATGCTCTATATACACTTTTTATACTATTAGTTGAAAATTCCGATAGGTTTCTTGTTACAAATCCAAGCATTTTACTAGCTTTAAAGCAAACAGATCGTATATGGTCAGAAAAATTGACATTTTCATTAAATAAAATTCCCAAATCTTTAACAGAAGATTCATACTTTAAAAGTGAGTTATTTAAATTATAATACGAGTTAATTTTTTTGGAACCAGTAAAAAAACTGATAAAACAACATTTACCAACAATAAGTAAAGTAAGTCTTACGGCTGATCAAAAATAAGCTTACTGTGTGACTTCATAATGAATTTTTGTTATCTGGGGGGCGTATTTTACGTATGAACCTAAGGGTTATTATTAGACCTAGGAATAAATAAGACATTGGTCGTATATACCAGTACTGGACTTTTATAATAATAATTAGAATTTTAGTATATTCTGTTTAATTCAATTATTATTGCAACAAGTATGCTGTAATAGGGTGTACCTTACTTTTTTATATTAATTTTTATTCTGGTGTATCTGGAACATCCTGAAAATATGAGGGTTATCAAACTTCTCTAAGGGTCCCAATTGGAACCCTAAAATCGTAAATTACGCAAAAATCGTAAAAAATCGTTGAAAATGGGCTGTACTTTTTGCATCAGTGGAAAATTTAAAAGCCTTAAAATCTTAATTTGTTCCTTTTGAGTGTACAAAATTATGTGCCAAATTTAAAAATAATCAAAAGTTTCTATCAGGTGCCAAAAATCCGCAAAAGTTTCCACTAAAACACTAAATTTGACAAATTTCCACCATAAATGAGAGAAACGCTAAAAATGCATTTAAAAAATATATTAATCTGGACTTAACTTAATTTTATTTAATGTATATTAATAATACAAAATAATTTAACAAAAACTAAGTGAGCTAAGAGCCAAAAAGGCCTCTTATTTGGCCCTTTGCTCGTTTTGTTTTTGTCATTTTATATATTATTAATGTGGATTAAATAAAATTAAGTTAAGTCCATATTAACATATTTTTTTAAATGCCTTTTTAGTCTCACATTTATGGTGGAAATTTTTCAAATTTAGTGTTTTAGGGGCAACTTTGACTGATTTTCGGCACCTGATAGAATCTTTTGATCATTTTGAAATTTGGCACATACTTTAGTACACTCAAAAGGAACAAATTAACATTTTAAGGCTTTTAAATTTTTCACTGATACAAAAATTTTTGTTAACAAGCATGTTGAGAAGCATGTTGCCCAACATGCTCCCTAGTGAGCTTAATGTATTACTAATGTTATTACTTATTATGTAGCAGAATATATTTTTAAACATTTGTTACTAATTATAATAAAGATGAAACAATTTTTACTCTATTACCATATTGATGCGCGTCCGAACCTGCATTTTATCCGATTTTATCATTTGTCCTATTTCTTCCGAGATCTGGTTATTAAAAGGGCCATATATCCCATTTTGACTTGTGGCCACAGATATAACACCCGGTTCTTGAAATTTAAAATGAACAAATGCCCCAGATATGATCGATAATATATTAGCACTACAATTACTTACCTACTGCTTTAATTTAAACGAAATTTAGTTTACCATTTGCTTTAATTATTTTAGTGTTATTACGACCAGAGGCTTTTTATATTACTGTAATTATGTATAATCAAAACAAAATATGATTATCAAACTTCTCTAAGGGTCCCAAGTGTACAAAATTATGTGACAAAGAACCCCGCACAAAACCCCGTGTTTTTGGCCTTCGGCTAAATTTGCTGGAAGTTATATATTTTATTAACCTTCATGTCCTTAGTAATTGACCAGAATTTCAGCTTAATTGTATGTACAGTTTTTGAGATATCGAGCTTTAAAATTGGTGATTTAGAATTCAGGAAAATTTTACACCTGTTAAAATCTTGTGCTTTTTTAATGTCAGTTTTTTTATGTATGATTAAACTTAATGGTGCAAATTGAAGGTGTTTAAATGCTTTATTTAAATGTGTTATAACATTGCCCACAGAGTGTTTCCCTTTTCCGCGGCAATAGCCCAAAACAGGCGATATAATAAATATGTAAAATGCTAATTATTAATTTTGGTTTAATATTAAAAAACTGAAAATATAACGGCTAGAATTTCATAATTTTTATATTTTTTATAGTTTTTGAGTTACTGAATAAAAATAATTGAAATCGAAGCTTATTAGAGTACTCAACGTCCTTCTGTTTGGGCTTGATGGGGTTAATCCACATCAAAATAAATTAACCCGATTCGATCAGCTAAAAGTTTTAAATTCTCGCTAAATCTTACAAATAAATATAATTTTAGAAAAGGTATTGCTAAAGTAAAGTAGGTAAACCAATTATAGAGCCTACATTGGCATAGTGGAGCAAAGGGCACAAAACGTTGAACTGTTATAAAATTACTTATTTCTGTGTTTAAGATAATCGCAGTTGGCTTGCAATGGAGGGAGTTAAACCAAGTTAACTAGTTTCTCAAAAGTGATTTAAGCGTGGTAGGAACATGGGCGGATTTAGGGGGGTATGCCCCCCGCACCCCCAGTGAGATATATTAGCATAGAAATACCTTCAAAATTATATTTTTGGTGAATGAGCAATTTTTTTCCTTATGGATGGCCCCCTTACAATGAAATAAATTCGCCCCTGGGTAGAAAAAGGGGTACCTAATTACTTAAATGTTTAAAAGGAAATAAAAATATGAATCTAAAAGTTAATAAAAAACTAGTTAATTGCTTCACCTTTGTGTGCTCTATCTTAATAAAATTAGTTATAATATAATTTGGTAATCAGGAATATCTGATCTTTGGATTCAATGGTTCATTGGTTTGAGGAATATATTTTGAAACTATAGGTATCTTCCTATAGGAAGTCTTAAACCCTGGGTTTTATCTTTTGCCCAATTATCCAGTTTCTATCCAGGTTGAGAATTAAAAACTTCTAGCTGATTAAATCGAGTTAAACTATTTTTATGTGGTTTACCCCAATCATGCCCAAACAAAAGGACTTTGAGTACTCTAATAAGCTTCGCTTTCAATTATTTTAGATTCTTATTTTTATTTTAAACATTTAAGTAATTAGCCTATCTATAGGCTTAAATTACTTTTGAGAACCTGGTTAACTTGGTTTAACTGCCTCCATTGCAAGCCATACTGCGATTATCTTAAATACAGAAATAAGTAATTTTATAACAGTTCAACGTTTTATGCCCCTTGCTCCACTATGCCAATGTAGGCTCTTTAGTTGATTTACCTAATCTACTTTAGCAATACCTTTTCTAAAATTCCATTTATTTGTAAAATTTAACGAGAATTTAAAATTTTTAGCTGATTAAATCGAGTTTATTTTGATGTGGTTTACCCCCATCATGCCCAAATAGAAGGACTTTGAGTACTCTAATAAGCTTCGCTTTCAATTATTTTTATTCAGTAACTTAAAAACTATAAAGTATATCAAAATTATGAAATTCTAGCCGTTAGATTTTCTGTTTTTTAATATTAAACCAAAATTAATAATTAGTATTTTTAAAATTTATTAAATCGCCTGTTTTAGGCTGTTGCCACGGAAAAGGGAAACACTCTGTGGCCAATGTTATAACACATTTAAATAAAGCATCTAAACACCTTCAGTTTGCACCATTGAGCTTAATCATACGTAAAAAACTGACATTAAAAAAGCAAAAAATTTTAACAGGTGTAAAATTTTCCTGAATTATAAATTACCAATTTTAAAGCTCGATATCTGGAAAACTGTACATACAATTAGGCTGAAATTTTGGGTAATTACTAAGGACATGAAGATTAACAAAATATATAATTTCCATCAAATTTAGCCGAAGGCCAAAAACACGGGGTTTTGTGCGGGGTTCTTTAAAAATGATCAAAAGTTTCTATCAGGTGCGGAAAATCCGCAAAAGTTGCTCCTAAAACACTAAATTTGACAAATTTCCACCATAAATGTGAGAAAGGCTAAAAAGGCATTTAAAAAATATATCAATCTGGACTTAACTTTATTTTATTTAATGTATATTAATAATACAAAATAATTTAACAAAAACAAAGTGAGCTAAGAGCCAAATAAGAGCACCCAAAAAGGCCTCTTATTTGGCGCTTTGCTCGTTTTGTTTTTGTCATTTTATTTTATATTATTAATGTGTATTAAATAAAATTAAGTTAAGTCCAGATTAACCTGTTTTTTTTTTTAAATGCCTTTTTAGCATTTCTCACATTTATGGTGGAAATTCTTCAAATTTAGTGTTTTAGGGGCAACTTTGGTGGATTTTCAGCACCTGATAGAATCCTTTGATCATTTTGAAATTTGGCACATACTTTTGTACACTCAAAAGGAACAAATTAAGATTTTAAGGCTTTTAAATTTTTCACTGATACAAAAAGTTTTGTTGACAAGCATGTTGAGAAGCATGTTTCCCAAAATGCTTAATGTATTACTAATATTATTACTTATTATGTAGCAGAATATATTTTTAAACATTTGTTACTAATTATAATAAAAATAAAACAATTTTTATTCAATTAACAAATTGATGAGTGTCCGTACCTGTATTTTATCCGATTTTATCATTTGTCCTATTTCTTCGAGATCTGGTTATTATAAGGGCCATATATCCCATTTTGACTTGTGGCCACAGATATAACACACGGTTCTTGAAATTTAAAATGAACAAATGCCCCAGATATGATCGATAATATATTAGCACTACAATTACTTACCTACTGCTTTAATTTAAACGAAATTAAGTTTACCATTTGCTTTAATTATTTTAGTGTAATTACGACCAGAGGCTTTTTATATTACTGTAATTATGCATAATCAAAACAAAATTATAAACGACTAATAAGTGTATCCGTTGACACCTATTTAGAAGTAATGGTGTTGGAAATTTTAATAATTATATACGAGGGGTCCTCGAAATCCCGTGTACCTTCTCGGTCGAAATCTTAAAAACCTACTAAACCGAAATCCTAAAATCCTACTGGAATGCTTATCAAAATCTTGTAAAATCCAGTGGAGCTGAGGTCCATAAACACGACCGAAGACAGAAAAAAACTTACCTACGAGTAGCGCATTACGCTTTTCTCACTACCAAGGAGCAAAAATCTTATTTTATTAATAATATTTTTGATATTTATATGTTAGACAATTCAAGAAATAATTTTTTTATGGAATCTCTCTATAAAATTAGAAATAGAAGTCTTGTGTCTACATGTCCTCCTGCACAAGCACACTTAGTGTCCTTGTGCGGTAAATCGTCTTTTCCTACGAGCGTGCGGAAAGATCACTCTTTCCGCACGCATATGGGTGTGGAAAGAAAGCCTTTTTCGCACCCATAAATATTGTTCAATTTCTTAATTGCGTAGTGTTATTCTTGTTATATTTATTCAAAATATTATAGAAATATTTAATTTTTTACCTCTTAATTGATTTTCTTGTTGAAAAATTATAAAAATAAGATAATTTCGATTTATTTGATAAAATATAAAAGTATATTTTATTTTAACCCTGCTGGTAGGAAAAGTATTGTTCCTAACGCATGCGTAAAGAGGCTTTTCTGCACTCGATTGCTTGCCTGAACTCCGCTACGCATTGTTCAGGAAAATGAAATCGAGTGCGGAGAAGGGCCTCTTTCCGCACTTGTTAGGAAAATAGCTATTTCCGTCTTTAGTTACGGTTTTGTTTGTATTGATTTCATCTACCACTAAGTGTGCTTGATATAGTACTTTCCATTACTGTCGACTTTTTGATTAAGTAATGTCAACTTACCTAGTTGGTAGTGAGAAAAGTATTTTTTTAGGAGATATTAGTTCTGTTAAAATTATCTGTTAAAATTATGATTATACTAATTTTGTGTGTTTTAAAAAATTATAGAAAATAGAAGGAAATCTTCTACAAACCCCAAATTTCCTGAAAAGATTACTTAGATAATAAATATTTTTACCAATTTTGAAATTTTTTTTTATAAATATAAAATTTATAGAGGGCGCCACTTCTTAAAACCTTATCTAAAAAAAGTACAAAAAAAGTTCAATAAACTAAACTTTTAGAAAAAGTAACTTTGATATAAGTATTAATACATAATAATATATTCAAAAGCGATTTCGAAAAAAAAAAACATTTATAAAAACGTAAAGAGGCAGAAAAACTGCAAATTTTTGATTGCTTCGTACCAATTTTGAAAATAATCCTTTCATAAACAAAAAAGTTATATGGGGCCGTCTATAAATTGAGTAAAGCAATTTTTCAAAAAAATTGACCCCCTCCCACCCTGTGTCACAAGCTGTCACATTTACTAAAATCCCATTCCCCCAGGGTGACATGTAACAATATCCAAATTAGTATTTTTTTTTCTTATATACTTTATGATACAGAATTTAGGGTTATAGTTGCATAATGCAAGTTGTAAAGGCATATCCACAGGCTCGCATAACAATATCGTACATAAGAATGCGATGCCGTGATTGGCTTGATGTGCCGCCATGTATATTGTAAGCCAAACACGGCATCGCATCCTTAGGTTTTAAGTTCTTATGCAAGCTTCTGGATAGGCCTTTAAGTGTAAAAATAATACATAATACATAATACATACGAAGTTAGGGAATGTTTAAGTATCACGTAACGCAAATTTTGATCATTTTGAACCCCCACCCCCCCTGTAACGCTATTTTCCTATACCATTAACATGGGCGTAACACTCCAAAATGACCCCCCCCCCCTAGGAGCGTTACGTAATACTTGAACGTTCCCTAAGAGGTACGTACAAAAAAAAGCTTCTTCTTCTTCTTCTTCTTACTAGTACGCGCACGAGATCAGAGCAATTATATTTTGCGAAGTATATCAAGAGAAAACGCAATATACTATCCACTGTAAAGAGCATGCTATGGAATACCAAGCATTACATGTCTTCAGGGCTTGTTATTTATTATAATAATATTTAGTTACCTAATCTAGGAGACCATCTGTGTATACACAAGAACTCATTGGACTCCGCTACTGCATGGGAAAAAGTTATTATATAAGTATATTTTTTTCTCATGAGGACATAGTTTGACCACTTTGTGTAACACCACACCTTTAAGAGTATATGTGGACATACATAAGAAAAGGACCTCGTTTGTCGGTGTTGGTTTAACCCAACAAAGATTGACCCGTGATTTATCTATTTATATGATATATGAAATATATATGAAATATATATGAAATATTTATGATATTTTACTATTACTAGTCCAATTAAGTTGTTTTTGCTAAAAAAGTTGCAAAAACATTTACACGTTTTGGCTTATTAGACGAAATTATTAGTAAAATGTAAACAATTCGCTAAAAAATAAAAAGCATAATTTCTGCATATGCTTTAGCTTAAAAGCCATAAACAAATAAATTGGAAACTACATGCATTTTAAAACACTCCTTACAAAAACCTGTAAATCTGTATGAATATTTAGAAAGTAGTAGTTAGTAGTAGTTAAACCTTCTTAATAAGAAGCGATTTTTTGAGTCAAACTTTTTCGGTTTTATTTTTGAGAGATCCCAGCTAACTAGAATATAAAGTTTTTTTTTTCAGATTTTGAGGAAATTTATATTAATATTATTATAATTACTACTAGGGGGGTACCCCCTGCTCGCTTCGCTCACCAACCCCCGCTACGCTCGGGGATAGTAAAAGTTCTCGGCTGGGATCATTAAGTTCTCGGCTGGGATCATTGAGTTCTCGACTGGGATCATTGTGTTCTCCGATGAGATCATTGATATCTCGGCTGGGATCATTGAGTTCTCGGATGGGATCATTGAGTTCTCGGATGGGATAATTGAGTTTTCGGCTGGGATCATTAATAAAAGATGGCGGAGGAGGAAAAAACTATTTTATATAATAGACCGATTATGAAAATGTCCGTCCTTCTGTCGATCTGTCCGTCTCTGTCCGTATGTCCGTCTGTCTGTCACGTTTTCTTGTGAGAAAAAATAATCGGATTTATATTTGAAATTTTGAGGAAATATAAATCTTGGTAAGGACATGAAATTAAAAAAAAACAACCGCGAAACACATAAAATTTTAAAAGTTATGTAAAAAAATCGAAAATAGTGGAAAATTGACCAACTTAATTTTTTTAGAAATAAAACACTTTTATTAAAAATATCAATCGTGCCAAAATTGAAAAAAATCTCTCAGAAACAAAATTTTGTTTTTAAAAAGTTAACGAGAGGCTAAAAAAATAAAAAAAAATCCAAAAAAATAGAAGTGCCAGTGAGATAAATATATTTTTTTTAGAAAAAATTACTTTTATTAAAAATCATATTAAATTCAGAAAAAAATCCCTCCAAAAACAAAAAACAAAAATCACTGCGAGCAGTATATTATAGAATGCGAAGCATTAAAAATCTTCACGACTTGTTTTTTTTTTCGTTCGCCATACTGACAAACAAGTCACTTTTCTGATGTTGGTATATATTTATACACATATATGTATGTATAAAAATACGCACCCGTATACTTTCTCTAATTTCTTAAAATCATCACCTTTGACAACAGCTAAATCTTTTTATCCAAATCTAAAAATCTTAAGGACCCTTGACTGGTGTCCAATATGTGTTAATAGATTTTTAGTTCAATCTCTTATTAGTAAAACTTATAATAAGGATTATTTTTATTAAAACTTTCTTATACACATTTGTCAATAATAAGTTAATAAATAAACAGATATTCTATTTATAATATAAACAATATAAAAATTAACTATAGTTTATAAACTAACAATAGAATCTCAGGCCCCCATTATTCCCTAATATTATTTTCCTACCTTGGACCCTAGCTAAACACAAAAAAATGAGGACTAAAAAAATGAGCCCTTGATTAACTAAGTTAGCTCCGCAGGCGATATTTTTTAAAAATTCTGTTAATTTTTGCCGTTTTTTTTTAGTCTAATGTTGTAAAACTCATGTTTTAAAAATATAAATTTAAAATAAAACTTAAGAAAGCTCTAGCGCCGCAGGAATTTTTTTTACAATTGTGATGATCTAAAAGTCCAAACCAACCTTTATATAAACTTTTTTTCATATTTTTGAACATTACGTCTTAAAATTATGTTCCCTATTTCTAAATCACCCTATATAAGGTTATTCAGAAATAGGGTCAATAATTTTAAGGGAAAAAAAGTTCTTATAAACATATGTCCAAAAATGCGTCGTAAGGGAGCTAGGCCCCTTTGAAAGTGGCTAAAAAAATCTGTTTTTATTTAATAACTCAGGATATAGCAACGAGGTTTTGCACGTATACTAATTTTAATAAGGCCCATATTCTTATGTTATTTTCATGTACTTATTTTAACCAGGGGTGGGCAAAATGGGAAGGCTTTATCAGTTTTTTGACCCAAACTTTTTTCTGTGTAACTCTTTTGTAATTTTATATTTGGAATATGATTCCTCAGGTCAAAATACATAAAACATGTACTCTTGTTGTAATCGTGTAGGATTAACCGTTTTCGAGAAAAATCCATTTGAAGGTGAAATGTCATGGTTCGAGGGCGAAAAATGAAAAAATTAAATGTTGAAAGCCTAAATTTCAATAGTGCAGGGTGAATATACATCAAAAACTAAAAAAAATACCTCATATACAGGTACTTCCAAAAATCAATCCTAAGGCAGTTACGGTCTCCTAAAAATGCACCATATTTAAAGAGCCATGGCAGCTTTAAAACCCATTTTTCGACCTACATGTATTGAAACTTTTTTCTTAGTTTTTGATATAGAATAAACCTCCACCGTTTAGGTGTTCAACATTTTAGTATTTAATTTTTCGTCCTCAAACCGTGAAATTTTACCTTCAAATGGATTTTTATCAAAAACGGTTAATCCTGCAGTATTATAACAATTACCTTTTTTTATGTATTTTGACCTGAGGAATCATATTCCAAAAATAAAATTACAAAGAAGTTACACAGAAAAAGGTTTGGGTCGAAAAACTGATAAGGCCTCGCCGCTTCACACACCCCTGCTTAAAATAAGTACATGAAAATAACATACGAAAATAGGCCCTATTAAGATTAGTTCACGTGCAAAACCTCGTTGCTATATCATAAAGGGTCCCTGAGTTATTAAATAAAAACATATTTTTTTAGCCTCTTTCAAAGGGGCTTAGCTCCCTTACTACCCATTTTTAGACATAAGTTTATAGGAACTTTTTTCATATTTTCCTATGTAGAATAACCTCTTAAAATTTATTACCCTATCCCAGATAGCACAAAGTGATACTATGGACGTCCAATGGACGTATGTCCATAGGATGGACATCCGTTCAGAGTCCAGACGACACAACTGTGGACATCCATAAGGTGTCCGTTCAAACCATCCATCCAGCATCCATAGGGCTTGCTTTTTTGCTTACTTAACTGGTTTTTGCGACAGTGAAAAACTGTTATTTAACTTGCAATGTTTGTTGTTGTTCGTTTAGGGCAAATCTGCCAAAGGCTTTTTCGACCACTTAGAATATATTTAGTAAGCTAAAATTTGGTACACATGCTCGTCTGACAATACAATTTTATAAAACTTACCCCCCAACCCACCACCCTTAAAATTTTAAAAATCCATTTACTACCCACGAGATAATTTAAAACTAAAATTAGGTTACATACTCATCCAGTGATAACCAAATTTTAAAATAAATTTTACATCCTCCCTTATCTTCCTATCACCCCCCATATGCGTATAAGGCTAAGTTTACCCTCTCTCTGTTTCACCCACTTAGAATAAACGTAGAGAGCTGAAATTATGGGCGTACAAAGGATGTAATTAAATGGACGTTACAGTACAGTACATCCATTATTAGTCCGTGGACCAATGTACTTAAAAGGGATCTAAAATGGACGTCCATTGGACGACCGGTGCTATATGGGATGGATTTCTTAATAACTCTGTATATATATATATATATATATTATATATATATAATTATATATATATATATATATATATATATATATATATATATATATATATAAGGGACACAAGTCTCAGCGTTACAAGACGTTACATGGGGGAAGGCCCCTCCCGGAGGGGGATTAAAATTTGTAAAATTTTGCGGTACATATTTATGACTTCTTGGTTAAAGATATAAAAAATATATCTAAATATAATTAAATATTTCGAATACTTATTGAGGTCTGTGAGCAAATAGCAATTTAATTATAATTTAATTTAATTATATATTTCGGACGACTTTTTTAAATTAGGTGGGCGTAATTTTGAATTTAAATATAACTTTTACTATATACATTTATTAAATTATATTTTTTTTCACTATCTATAATATCAGATTAGAAGCCCGCCTTGGTTGAATATTTTAATTACTATAATCAAATTAAATTAGATTTTTTTTCAATTATTTTTTTGCATAATATTTGCCAGTTATAGATTAATATTTTGAATCGCCTATTTTTAATTATATATTTAAATAGAACTATTTTAATATTAAAATTTAATATAAAGAGTAATTGTGACAGAAGAGAAAATTAAAAAAAATCCCAGCGGTTTCTAGCCTGGTGCCTTACCAATAATATCTATTTTTCACTACTAGCTTTACAACACACCATTATTTATTATGATTTCAGACTGTGAAATCAATTTTCCTCACCTATAGCAATAATAATGTTTTCTATCCTAGTAGGAGTAAATTTTATAAACAATTGATTTCTGTTACTTTAAATGTTTCAGTTCTTTGTACAATGTTTACTAATTAAACCCAAGAAAACAGCTTTAAATAACTTTTTATTTATACTTATTGCCAAATAATACAATCAATAATTAGCTAATTATTATGAAAAAAATTGAAAAAAAAACTAAATTTTTAAACGTCAGTTCAAAGTATTTATTTGAGCAAATGTCAAATGTCAAGGCTACTTGATTTTTATGAAAATTTCAAGAAATATCATTTCTGTTAATAATTTATTGTATTATTTGAATAATAGTAATAATATACCAAGGTAGAGAAGACATTTTTTATAGCCGAGAGTATTAGCGTAGCAGCGAGGGATTTAAGAGTGCGAGGCTTTTCTACCGTAGTTTATATATTACTTTTTTCACTTCTAGCACTATTTAATTATTTTTATTCAAATAATAAAATAAATTATTAACAGAAATTATATTTCTTGAAATCGCACTGATTCGAATATTGGATGTGCGAATGTACTACGTAGTTATTCTATACACAAACATATCGATCGCGTAGAATGAAAAGCTCGGATATTTTTTTGACATATTGAATTTTTAAACTGACATTGAATGTGAACGTCAATAGTTTTATACTATAGGGGGGATGAGATCACAGATAATTTTTTAATTACCGATAAATAAAAGCAAAACCAAGGTAGCTTCTTTAACGAATATTATATCTAAACTTTATTAAGCAAAGGCAATGTTAAAAATCATTGAATTTTTGCCCGTCCAATAAAAGTTAATTGAAATAAAATAGTTATTTTTGTCCTAAAATAATTGTAAAAAATACTTATTTCGCCGAAAACAATCGGGAACATTTTTTAAATATACTATTGCGTAATACAGGGTAGGGTGATCATTCGAAAATAATCCACACCAAATATCTCGCAAACTAAGCACAAAATGAAATAATTGTTAATTTTTATATTGTGCTTAGTTTACAAGGTATTTGGGGTGGATCGTTTTCAAATGACTACGCAATAGCACATTTTAAAATTGTACACGATTGTTTTTGGCTAAATAAGTATTTTTACTATTTTATAATATCACATAACCTCTATTGGAGGAGCAAAAATTTGATTATTTTTAACAATTTAAAAATATTTTTTAGTTATTTTGGAACCAAAATAACAATTCAATACTATTAATAAACTTTTATCAGAGGGGCAATTATAATTTTTTTAATTGCCATTTTCGTTTCCAGCGTCCAAAAATACCTAGAAAAAACAAAGTTTGGATTATAAAAAACTAACTTTATTTTTTTTTGTGGTCCTGTGTTATCGATAAAATAGTTTTTCGTATGTATTTCGTAGCTTTGTAGATTTTTTTTCAGTGCACTTCTTTGGTTTATTACGGATTCTCTCAAGTTATGCAAGATTTTCATCCAAAAACTTTCCCAACCCGCGGGCCCGATAATCACCAAAAAAAAAATTGAATCGGGAAATTTATAGTTTAAGTTGTGTACCGACAGACCTACAGACAGATTTTTTACTTAAATGTGTTTTTGCATATAAAGCCATAAAACGAAAAAATGGGCAATTCAAAACATGATTTTTTTACCAATCCAAGGACTGCTTTCCCGCTACTTCTCGGACAGTAGGTATTCCGAGATTTTGGTGGAAAGCAAAATGTAAAGCAAAGGACATGGCACAATTTATAGGGAATTTTGGCCCTCGGTGAAATTCGCTAAATTTTTTATATGTTTTAGTTTATGCTTTTTAAAAAGGAATTAGGAACGTTTCAAGCACTTTGTATGTACAGTTTTTTTTCTATAACGAAAATAAAAAAATATTTTTGCCCCAAACTCCTCATAAAAATAAGTTTAATTAGCTTAATGATTAAGAAAAAATCTTGATTGGTATAAGTCAAACTGATGTCTGTCAATTTTTTTATATATTATTTATTAGTAATATAAAATTAATTTAGCATGGCTTTTAGAGCCTTTTTTCAAGTAAATTGCTTTGTATGCAACCGTCAAGGTGGTCAACAGCAGATGCCCCTAATGGGAGGAAATGAAAACATTTTATTTATTTTTTTATAAAAATGTCCTAATGTAATACTGTGAAAAAGAATTGAATCAAGGACACATGTCTTTTGATAAGTACAACACCATATTCTCTTATTTTAAGGCTAACATCTTAAATGAAGAGCGCGGATTTCCATTCAAAGACCCGCGCCAGTTATTAGGTTCATAAGAAATGCTAGTCCAAAAATAAGAGAATTTGGCTTAAAATATAATCGAAAGATGCATTTTCTTGATTCATGGATTCTTTTTTTTAGTGTTCATATTTTAAATCATATCGAGGGCTTCATAGCAAATCGAGGGCATATCTGCTACATGTTAACACGGTTGATACAGCCCTGTTATGAAGCCCTCGGTATGATAGTTATATTGGATAATTTATTCTATGCAGAAACACAGTATTTCACTTTCAACTTAGTTTTTCTGTTCTGTTTTACTTCTTATTTTATTATTTTATTAAGTTCTGGAGTTTTAACATGGGTTCCAGTACATTATATTACAAAAACACATATTCAATTTCTTCTATGTAGAATTTTGGAAATAATTGTTTTTTTTTGCCGTACAAAAAATAAGGGATACACTTTCGGCATTAAAATCGCTTATTATTTTACAAACGATTCCCTTAAAACGTATTTATATTCTGCTTTTCTTCTTATTTCATTCTTTAGTTCAATTTTATATACGTTTTAGTACTTTTTACCAGGTTAGCAAATAACTTATTTCACGTATTTCACTAATTTAGTCCTTAAGAAGTATTTCTGTTGCACTTTTCTTCATCATATTTAATTATTCTGTCCAATTTCAATATGTATTTCATTACTTTTTCCCAATAAAACTGACAATTTAGTCTAAAAAACTTCAAAAATACGTCAGAATATCCTTCACTGACAAGTTGTCAAACGAAACAATGCCTACTAGAAAAATATTTTTATGAGGAGTGTAGGGCAAAAATATTTTTTTATTTTCCTTATAGAAAAAAAACTGTACATACAAAGTGCTTGAAACGTTCCTAATTCCTTTTAAAAAAGTATAAACTAAAACATATAAAAAATTTAGCGAATTTCACCGAGGGCCAAAATTCCCTATAAATTGTGCCATGTCCTTTGAATACTGACAAAATTTTAAGTAAAATATATTTATTTTTGAAAAATAGGGCTTACAAGAAAAATATATGCACATGGTGATATAATCTCCCCTACATTTTTAAGTTTTGACAAAGACATTTAATGTCAGTGACAAATTTATTGAAAACCGATATACGAGCTTTTCATTCTACGCAATCAATATACTATTTAAACATGTTGTAAAAATATTTACTGTGCAATTTTTAATTTACTACCTTGCTTGAAAAAAGAAGCCATAATATGCAAAGTCCAAATGTTTTAAAACAGTTATGGAAAAAGGAACAAACACACAATTTTAATTTATAAGGATGGAAGACCTTTAAATTGGTTTGTCATAACATCGAATGAATTATATAAGTTAAAATAAGTTAAAAACATATTTAATTGCTACAGGATCTTTTAAAAATTACGTAACACAAAACGCTAAAACAAAATATAATAATGACAATAATAGAGGAAGGGTAGCAAATGTGGGTTAGGTCTTGTAATATGGGCTAGGTGGGTTTCTCAGCTATCCGATGCAGTTATCTGCATCCGACTATCGCAAATCGTAAATGGCGAACTTCCACAGTAAAGATTCATTAATTAATTCATACATTCGTTGACGTTTGAGAATTTATTTTTATTTTCCGTCCTTTTCAGCAAGCCACAGAACTTTTTTAGGTAAGTTTATAAATTCCGTTACCTGATAGATAACAACGTTTTCAAAACCATTTCTGCAATAAATTAAAGCCACATAATCGGGCTTTGATGTGTGCTTATTAGTTTTCTTCTAATTACTGAGTTTTAGACATAACCTCTTTTGTTGTATACACCGAGTATTTTTGCAATTTGGACCATCCCTGTGTTTCTACACTGATTAAACTGTTTATTTGCGTCAACTAAATATTTGGTTTGGATATGGCCAATTAAATATTTGGTTGGGACAAATAAACTTTATGTGAGTCAAATAAATTTTATTTCTGCCAAATAATGTATTTTGTTCCCATTAATAAATTATTTTGCAATTAAAATATATGAACTAAAACCTCAAGATAATAACAAAGAAATTTATAAAGTTGAATATATTAACAACTCAAAAATAATATTTGAGGAACCACATCACAAACGCGAAATTCCTCAGTGTTCAAAATGCCAAAGGTATGGACATACTAAAAGCTTTTGTTACAGAAGCCCACGTTGTGTAAAATGCGCCGACAATCACCTAACTACTGCATGTCCGAGAAAAGAACAAAGTAATCTTGTTAAGTGTGTCCTGTGTGATGGAAATCACCCAGCTAGCTATAAAGGATGCAGTGTCTACAAAGAACTCCAAATTAAAGCTTTCCCGCCATTAAGAGAAAGAAGATTACCTATAAATTTAGGCGCAGTCAAATCCGGAATTTCCTACGCACAAGTAACACAAGACCAACAAAATGATAATACTAGCCACCAACGCGAGCAACCACAATTTTATCATAATCAACATCAGCAACAACAATTTAACCAACAACAACCAGGTGCATACACATCAAACGACATGCTGGAATTAAAACAATGATGAAGACTTTAATGGAGCAAATAAGCACCATGCTAAACCTATTAACTACAGTTGTTTCTAAAATTGCTTAATGGCGAAATCGGTGAGAATAGCAGTCTGGAATGCCAACGGCCTGGCCGCACATGGTCAAGAAGTACAAACATTTTTAAATGATCAAAATATTGATATAATGCTAGTCTCAGAAGCACACTTTACCAACCGAACATATTTAAAAATACCACTGTATACTATTTACGATACTAGGCACCCAGATGGTACCGGCCATGGCGGTTCTGCTATTATTGTGAAAAACACAATTAAACATAACCTTGCTGATAAATATAGTCAAAACTACCTTCAAGCTACCACTATAACTATAGAAGATTGGAATGGTCCATTAACTATATCGGCTGTTTACTTTCCACCTAATAAAAGGAATTTAACTGTGAAAAAGGATCAGTTCGACAGCTTTTTTAAAACTCTTGGTAATCGATTTATTGCTGGAGGTGATTATAATGCCAAACACACTATATGGGGATCAAGATTGACTACACCTAGGGGCAGAGAACTACTAACATCAATGGAAAGCAATAATCTCAATCATTTATCTACAGGAGAACCAACGTTCTGGCCAACAGATAGAAGAAAGCTTCCAGATCTAATTGATTTTTGCGTGACAAAAGGTATACCAAGGAATTTTTTGAAAGCTGAATCAAATCTTGATTTATCATCTGATCACTCCCCAATAATTATCACATTAAGTACACAAATTATAAAAAAAGAAAAACAGCCATATCTACACAATAAAAATACGTCTTGGGACATTTTTAAGTGCTTGGTAAATGAAAACCTGTCGTTAAACATTCCACTTAAAACAGATTATGATATAGAACATGCTGCAAGAAACTTAACTGAGATAATTCAGTCAGCTGCTTGGAACTGTACCCCAGATATAGACTCTAATGAAATAAAAAAAGAATGGCCCTTAGAAGTTAAACAAATGATATATGAAAAACGTAAGCTAAGAAAATTATGGCAAACTACAAGATCTCCGCATGATAAAGCCAAACTTAATAAGTCAATTAAGGCTATAAAACAAATTCTAGTTGAAACCAAAAATAAATCCATCCAAAATTATCTAGAAAAACTATCTCCATCAGAAGCGTCAGATTATTCTCTTTGGAAAGCAACCAAAAAGCTTAAGCCAGCTCAAGCTTTTATTCCACCATTACGGCGAGAAGATGGTAGTTGGGCAAAAACAAATACCGAAAAAGCTTATATTTTCGCTAAACATTTAGAAAAAGTCTTTGAACCATTCGAGTCACAAATTACACCAGAAGAAGAAGCAGAAATAGAAACCTACTTAGACTCACCGGAACAACTAGAACTACCTATTAAATTTAAAAACACTGAAGTGAAAAAGATGATACGGTCACTCAAATCTAAAAAATCTCCAGGCTATGACCTAATAACCGATAAAGTTCTTAAGGAATTACCACATACAGGTTTCCAATATATAACACAGTTATTTAATGCAATTCTTGCCACGGGATATTTTCCAATGCAATGGAAAGTAGCCCTTATTAAAATGATTCCTAAACCTGGAAAACCCGCTGAAGAACTAAAGTCATATAGACCAATTAGCTTACTTCCAATAATATCAAAACTGTTTGAAAAATTATTTCTGAAAAAACTTAAACCCTTTTTAAAAAACAAAATTCCAAATCATCAGTTTGGCTTTAGAGAGCACCATGCCACAATAGAGCAAATTCATCGGGTAGTGAACAAAATAAGGCAAAGTTTTGAGAATAAGAATTTTTGCTCAACAGTTTTTCTCGATATCACGCAAGCCTTTGATAAAGTATGGCATAAAGGACTGTTATACAAATTAAAGAAAAGTCTCCCTCATAACTTCTTTCGTGTATTAAAATCATATCTCAAAAACAGATTTTTTCAAATAAAAATTGATGACATATATACAGAATTATATCTAATTGGAGCTGGAGTACCGCAGGGAAGCGTCCTGGGGCCATATTTATATCTAATCTTTACAGCAGATCTACCAACAGCAGCAAACACTACTACAGCTACATTTGCCGACGATACTGCCATTCTTGCAGAACACGAAAATCCCATCACTGCCTCACGCATTCTTCAAGAACATTTAAATAAAATTCAACTGTGGTTAAAAAAATGGAGGATTAAAGCGAACGAGTTAAAATCTGTTCAAGTCACCTACACCCTAAGAAAAAGGACCTGTCCTGCAGTCTCTCTAAATAATCAGCAAATACCCCAGGCTGAAGATGCCAAATACCTCGGAATGCATCTTGATAGGAGATTAACATGGAAAAAACATATATTCAATAAAAGAAAACAGCTAGGACTCAAATTTGGTAAAATGTACTGGTTAATTGGCAAAAAGTCGCCACTTTCCCTTGCAAACAAAGTTTTACTGTACAAGTCAATTCTAAAGCCTATATGGGCATATGGTATCCAGCTTTGGGGTACAGCATCCAGTTCAAACGTCGATATTCTTGAAAGATTCCAGTCAAAAGTTGTAAGAATTATGGTTAATGCCCCATGGTATGTGCCAAATAACATAATTTCAAGGGACCTTAACATATGCTCTATAAAGGAAGAAACAACAAAGAACAAGATAAACTACCGTAATAGAATCAGAAATCATCCCAATGTGCTAGCAGCTAACCTAGTTCAAAACATTAATCAAGTGTCTCGACTAAAAAGACTTGCGCAAAATATTTAAATCTAATATATATGTATACATATATGCTGTATGTATATTTGTTTAATAAGTAGGGCTTTATCAATGGATTTGCCCTAACATTACATTACTAGTTCATAAGATTTACTTATTGTCCCCGGACAGATTGTAAATATAAAGGAGTTTAAATAAAAAAAAAAAAAATTAAAATATTTGTTTACAAATAATTTAATTGACCATATCCAACCAAATATTTAGTTGACGCAAATAAACTCTTTTATCAGTGTATTATGGGCTATATAGAACTATGTATTTAAGCCTAGAATTTTTCTAGGAGGCCAAGAAAAGATCAGCAACAGCCAAGAATAGAAGAAAATGGAACGAGGGCGATATGGAACGCGCTATAATAGCAATGAGGCAGTACGAGATGAGTACCTTCAAAGCTTTAAAAATGTTTAATATACCACGTTCTATATTAGGAGTTATTTGATTTATTATTTCATTTTAGATATAACTTTTATACTTTTAACTTATTGCGACCAATAAGATTGATTGCCACTTCAAATCTAATATTTATTACACAATTTTGGGGGGAGCCCATATTTAGGGCCAATTTCAAATCAACACAAAAGTGCACCTTCTCACTTTTTACGAAATAATGTTTTTTTTATTTTTTTTAATCAATATGAATTTATAACAGGTTGTGACTAATTAATATAGCTATCATTGGGGACGTTTGGTATTGGAACTAAACTTTTATTTATTTTTTTACAAGAAAAAATAAAATGGGTAGCCCATATTTGCTTCCTTTCCTCTATAAACATGTTCATCAGTCAGAAATATTATATAAAGACAGTTTTAATATATTTATTATTTTTTCCCCAATTTAACTATAATAGTTATAATTAGTGGTTATAAATTTTATTTTATAATGGTAGAAATGTAAACAGTATTTGGTTAAATCGTAACTAGTACAAAATTAAGATTATTTTTGAATAATTTATCAATTTACAAAACTGTAACTCAAAATTGACTAAATTTAGTCAAAAATTGGAAAATAATCTTAAAAGCAATAAAAAAAAATACGTATTTCATGTATAACCGGAAGTTTTGAAAACTTTAAATTATGTCAAAAAATTGCATATATTACTCTGATAATATATTCTAAAATTCATTAAATTAGAATAAAAATCATCAAAAAAATCTTATACATCTGGTGTAACCGGAAGTGCTAGAATCTTAAGAATATGTCAAAAAGAGCCCTATAATATGCTGATAATTTTGCCAAAAATGTACTAATTTATGTAAACAATTATTGAAATTTATGAATGCGACAGGTAACACAGAGACACCCCCTTAAAAGTTGGCTCCAAAAAGTCAGTTACAGCCGGTGGTTCCCTCTACTACTAGCTCACACAAGTCCTGGACTTAGGGAAAAACAGTAGGAAAACAAATGTTAAAATAGGACCACAAAGAAATAATTTTTTTAATAACATTATTTTTTTTTTGTAACGAATCAATTAAAAAAATAGAATAAATTTGTTTATGCTAATAAGTAGTTTATCTAAATAATCTTAATAATAAATCATTTCGTTCTAGAATAGCAAATATATTTTTTGTCATTCATAATTTTATTAGTTGGTAAAAAAGGGCCCATTTTGCCAATATCCCGAGTAAAAATTTTAAAAATATTGGCAAAAAGGGCCATAATGGCCTAGTTGCCTGGCTTGTAGCCTCCCCACCCTTACTCCTACCCCATTTTTATATTGTATGCACAAAAATAAAAAATCGTCGATTTAAATTTGTTTCTGTTTTTTTTTTAATATCCGTCCGTCCGTCTTTACGTTTGTCTGATGTCAAGATTTTTGTAAACACGATAACCCAAGAACGAATAATCAGATCAAATTTTGAAAGTATTCCCCTCAAAAACAAACAAGTTATGGGTGGTTAAACTTTTAAAAAATCGAAAAAAGCTAAACGAAAATTCTAATTAACTTAATTTTTTCAGGAAAAATTACTTTAATTATAAGAATCAATTCTACCAAAAGAAAAATTGATTTTTTTTTAGTCCGGCCACACAACTATAGTCCAAGGCCCCCAGGGGGCAGGGGATAATTATTTTTAAATGTTTACAATTTCTTGTGAAAGTTGGTGTATATGGGATATACAGCAACACGTTTTCAGTTTTTTTTTAAATACGCTGGTTATGGAATATAGGTGTGAAGCTGGACCATAGTTATGTGAATCTGGACTATTGTTGTGTGAAATTACGGTACTTAATTTTTCGTCCTCGAACCGTGAAATTTCAAATAATTTTTTTCTCGAAAACGGTTAATCCTACAGTATTAGAACAAGAGTACCTTTTTTTATGTATTTTAACCTAAGGAATCATATTCCAAAAATAAAATTACAAAAAAGTACACAGAAAAAAGTTTGGGACAAAAAACTAATAAGGCCCCCAGTTTCGAACACCCCCGTTTAAAATAGTAAAATGTACATGAAGATATCATAAGAAGATGGGCCTTATTAAGGTTATTTTACATTCAAAACCTCGTTGCTGTACCTCAAAGAGTTCCTGAGTTATTAAATAAAAATCGAATTTTTTAGCCACTTTTAAAGGGGCTTAGCTCCCTTTCGACGCATTTTTAGACATATGTTTATAGAAACTTTTTTTCATATTTTTCTATGTAGAACACCCATTAAAATTAATGACATTATTTACTGGACATCCTCTATAAAGTACGGGGGTATTTCAGGTTTGCTTCGCGATCCTATAAAACTACAAAGCCGCTTCGGTGCGGTTTTGAAGAAATAGTACGGAGAGATTCTGCCGTGCTAAGCACAGAGGTGGTAACTTACTTTTTTGTCAAAAATGCCTTATGACTCCAAGATAATGTAATAACAATCGATGAATATTTTTATCATAAAATTACTAAAGCTGTCGTATCTTCTTTAAACTTGTCAATTACTAAGAGAATTTGCCGTATCTATTGTAACTTAAGAAGTTAAGATAAAATGCCTTAGGGCCACTTGCACCAATGATGGTTTAGCTTTAAACTTGGATTAAATTGACGGCCAACCAATCAGAGTGCAGCATTTTTAACTTAAACTTGGGTTAGCTGAGATAATCCTATACCAAAAGTTGGTGCAAGTGGCCCTTAGTATAATACTAATAATTAACGAGATAAGTTTATTTTGCTTTAGTAACGGCAAGTTACGGCAAATGTCCTTAGTAATAGTTATGGAAAACAATCGGGACTTTCGTTGACAATATATTGTTAATAATTATTATATTATATTATAGTTATAATTATTAATAATTATAATTATTAATAATTAATAATTATTAAATTGCTTTATCCAGTGCAATCTCTTATTATTTAAAATAATTTATCTTAATAAGTATTTTTTATAACAAAAGAAAATCAAGGTACGTAAAATGATATAATATTCGCTAATAAACCTTTTTTTCTTCATTTTGTTCATAAATTTATAAGTCAAATCTCCTTAGTATTACAAGTTAAAAATAATAAGTTTTAAAGTGGTAACTATAAAAATTCCTATTTTACCGAGTATTTTACTATTTAATTATCCAATAATTAACATTTTTTTAACATTAACAACTAATAACCTTTTATATTTCTGATTTAAATCAAATTTGAAAAATTTTTGACTTGGAATATAATTTTTAGTGACTGAGAACATTGAAAATTAAAAACCGTTAATATCTCAAAATGGCCAAAGTGCAAGTTACTAATTCTGTGCTTAGCACGGCAGAGAAGCGCATCGGTGGTCTATACACGGTTTTTTGCAGTCTTTTGGCATTAAGTAAAGGAGACGATTCTACATCACAAAACACGAGAAACCAGCACAGGAACATAGGTTCGGAAACGAACCCTAAGAAAGTTACGACCCTTTAAAGTTGTACTAAAACTAAGGTTTTTAAATAATAACTCTGGTACCCTTTGAGCCGGAGCGACGAGGTTTTGCATGTATACGTATTAATAAGGGAAATTACATGTTTGTTTAACCTCGTAATATTCTACTTAATTAAGCATCCCCTAAGTCCAGGACTTGTGTGGGCTAGTAGTAGAGGGAACCACCAGCTTATACTGACTTTAGAAGTTATTAGGCTTGCTATGTACAGACGCTAGCCACTACGTTATACCTCCCATGCTACGCTATGCCTCCCATTACTTTGTGTTAATCTATTTTTTTTAATCTGTCCAAATCATGCCCTGACGGAAAAATGTGTGAGGTTTGGCACATTTTTGCCCCAAACTTTTTTATACATATACATATGTATTTTTTATTTTTTGTAAAAAATATTGATTCCTTGAGTAAAAATACATAAAAACTGTCATACAGTGTAAAGTTACATTTTTTTGTCACCAAAAATGTTACTTTTTAAAAGACTTTTTACTCATTTAATGTTAAATTTAGGTGTTTCAGTGAAGAATTATTTTTTGCTTAGTTTTAAATAAAGAATCGCTCTGCTGCACTAAAATTTTATTGGTGTTTTTTTTTTGTTCCCCATTCAATATGTCCATCTTCGAAGGGCCTTAGCTACCTTAGTTCCTTTGTTGGTTTTCCATGTTTTGTGATGTAGAATCATTCCCATTGTTTAGTTCCAAAAGACTGCAAATACCGTGTACAGAGTAAGGGGCCATAGCTACGGGACCTCTTTTGTTGTGGTTTCGTTATTTAATTGTTATTCAGCATTGTGCTAAAAAACAAAAAATATTGCAATATTGGGATCGTATGTTTATACTTTTCCAGATTTTTCATATTACATTATTTGTGACATGAAAAATTATTATTTCGACATAAAATAATATAATTATTATCTGCTTGACATGTACCTAGTAGGTACTTTGCAATTAATTCTCGCTTAAGAAATTTGATTGGAATTTGATTAAAATACGTATAATATGAATACCCATTAATCATAACCAATTAAAATTATTTTTTTTTAAATTTAATTTACAAAATACCGTGAATATAGTATAAATATCGATATTTAAAAAGAAATTACAATTTTATATAAAGATATTATAAAAATTTTATAGAGAGCCGTCCAAAAGTCACCCCCCCCCCTTTAACTTTTTAACTTGAGATATTGACTTTAAATTTAAAACTCCTAAATAAGACAACTTAAACTATATTTTAGCATATATTTCAGCTATTGGAATGTGGACAGGGAGGCATGGGGGACATTTTTTTAAATCGTGTCGCATCATTTTAAAGCAAATAAAATTCTCTATTGGACTGTATATTTTTTAATTTTTTAAACATTTTGTAAGGTTTTGATTTTTCAATTTTTTGTGCTAAAAAATACGATTTTTTAAGTTTTTTTTTGTATTTTTTTATTTATGTCATTAAAAGTATAATTTACGTTTTTTCATCATGAAATTGGTTATTTTTGAAAAATTGTTTGATTTTTTTAGAGAAATTTTGACAAAAATACCCATTTTTAACCCTATTTTAAACTCAAAACAAAAATGTTTAAAAAAATAAAAAAAATATTTAGTGTAATGGAGAATTTTATAAGCTATCAATTCAAGAAATGAATTCTCTGCACTTAGTAGGAGATAATTTTTTAAGTGTCACTTGATTTTCCTTAAACTACAAAGATATGAAATTGCTTATAACACTAGGCAACAAATCGCAACTTTTTTTTTCCCCGATCGGACCTTAGAAAAATTCCAGCACCTAAAATTTTTGAGATATAAGTTCAGGTAATAATGACGTTTTTTTAAATATCTTTAAAAAAAAGAGTAGAATTTTTAAAATTTTAGTGTATATTAAAAAAAATACGAGGAATTCAAAAATCTATATGTCAAGAACCTACTGTCAGAGTAAGTACGCGAAAAAAAAATAAAAAGGTTAAAATGAAAGTGCAGAGTTTACTTAATTGCTCATTTGTGGCAAAACTATCAAATTTTTTTAAAAACTTTATAGAACTTAATTTGTAGATTATAAAATTCTCTACAAAAATATTTATAGTAATATTTTTTTATTTTGCTTAGTTTGTTCCTAAAAAGTAAATAAAGGAAAAAGATATAAAATTAAAGTACACAGTGTAAACTTTTTTCCCGAGCCCAAAAAATATATTTTGCTTATCAATTTAAAGGCGCAGAATCCAAATTTGAACTTAAAAATTCAGAACGTCTTATTTTTTAAATTTTAGTACATGCAATTATGCCAATTTAAAAATAATTTATAAAACAAAATATTGTGTATTTTTATTTGTTTTTTTAATGGTTCTACATCATAAAAATGTTACTTTATTAAATAAGAACCATAATACGTAACATTTTTTTAGTTCATTTTTGACCCCCTAGTAATGATTTTTGACAATTTTTAGCATGAGTACGTGGCGATAAGCTTGTCCGCTTATGCACCCTTCTTCTTACCCTCCACCCCTACTTAATTTTGTCACATTATCCATTTTTTTGTTTTTTTTCATAATATCCCTATTTATTCTACCTATGAATTTAAAGTTTCTATGTTTTAAGTTGGGTATTTTTTAACTAATATTGAGTCGCCGAATCCAAATTTGTCCTTGGAATCTTTTTGTCTCCCATGATTTTAGAACAAAAGAGGGATAAAATAATTATTTTTAAGGTAATAGAAATATTCTGAGGCCATTTTCGGTTTCAGCGACCCAAAATTAGTTAAAAAACATATGAGTCCAATCGGGGCAAGAAACTGTGTTGCCTAGTGTAATTTGTATTGTATAAAATTTAACAATATTTTGCTATTGGATGAAAACATACATACCAAACATTAAAAACTAATTTATTATAATAAAACACATTGTTAATTGTCATCCATTTGTTTTCACATATTTTGAAAATAGAAAAACGCTACATTTACTATCAAATTTTTTTGAATATAATAACTCATTAACTTGTTTTTTTTTTCGCGGTTAATTAGACCCAGAAAACATTTTACTTTATTACACTAGGCAACACGGTTTTTTTCCTGTCATATGTTTTTTGACTAATTTTATGTCGCTGAGACCGAATCTGGCCTCAGAATGTTTCTACTACCTCAGATTTATGAGAAAAATGAGACAAAAGTGGTAAAAATCATTATTTTAGCCCTGGATAAGGCGACTCCATATTAGATTATGGAAACTTGAATAAGTAGTGATACTAGAGAAAATATATTTTAAACAAAAATTGATCCTGTGACACAACTAACTAGGGGTGGGGGTGAGGAGAGGGGTGCATAAGGGTACAAGCTCAATGCCACGTACTCATGCTAAAAAAAGCCAAAAAGCATTACTATAGGGGGTCAAAAAAAAACTAAAACTATTTTACGTAATACGGTCCTTAACCCTTTGAGACCCAATTTATATTTCTTTTTGAATCAACTTTTTTGAGTTGTAGACTGGTCACTGGCGATCACATAGTGTTTTTTTTGTTATGTAACAAATATTTTACATAGAAATCAAAAAAAGTGTGACATATATGACCCAGTAGGTAACTTAGTCGGGTTATATATCATCGCTTCCCTTGTAAAGGGGCTTATCTCATTTTTTGTGATTTTTCAGGAGAGACAAAATAATGTTTAACAAATATTTGAGATGCTACTACAGGCAAAACAAATAATACTGAAAAAATAAAAATATATTTTTTAATCGCTTGTATTCCAAAGTGACATTTTTCGGTTAGAAATATTAAGTTACACTTTTGTTAAGAGTTTGTCTTTTGTTTTATTTTGGCCGGCGGCTGTCCGCCAAAGTACTTTTGCCGTCCCTTATGGAAAATTGTTAGATAACTGACATAACCAAATTAAAACTTATTTTACTTATTATTTTTGCCTTTTTTTGTTAAAAATATGTTTACTAGCGAATAAAAAATAGCGTATGATACACGGACGAGAAATATATCTCGGTCTTACGAGGTTGTGAATCTAGGCTCACGCCTCGATTGAGGAGATTGCATGTGGCCGAGAAACATTATTTCTCGTCTTTGGATCGTAATATACTATTTTGGGCTCGGGAAAAAATTTTGCACTGTGTGCTTTAATTTTATTTTCTTTTCATTTATTTACTTTTTACAAACAAAGTAAAATAAAAAAATACATTTGTATAAATATTTTTGTAGAGAGTTTTATAGTCTACAAATTAAGTCCTATAAAAATTTTGTACATATTTGATAGTTTTGCCACAAATGAGCAATTAAGTAAAATCTGCACTTTCATTTTAACTCAACTAAGCAAAATAAAAAAATATATATATTTGTATAAATATTTTTATAATCTACAAATTAAGTCCTTAAAAAATTTATACAAATTTGATAGTTTTGCCACAAATGAGCAAAGTAAACTCTGCACTTTCATTTTAAGCTTTTTATTTTTTTTTTCGCGTAGTTACTGTGACAGTAGGTCCTTGACATATAGATTTTTGAATTCCTCTTATTTTTTATAATACACCATAAAATTTTCAAAATCCCCCACTTTTTTTTCAAGATTTGGAAAAAAACTTCATTATTATTTCTGGACTTACATCTCAAAAATTTTAGGTGCTGGAATTTTTCTGAGGTCAGACTCGGATTCTACGCTCTAGAGTTAGTAAGAAAAATTTACTTTCCGATCGGGGCAAAAAGAGATGTTGCGTTTTGTTGCCTAGTGTTATTAATATAAAAATAACTAAATTATAAGAATAAATATGCTAGCATTGAAAATAATAATATTTAAACTACGGTAGGGAGGACTATTGTAGCCTCGCACTCTTATAGCCCTCGATGCTACACATCTCGTAGTAGTATAATACGCTCAGCAATAAAAATCTATTTTCTGCCTTGGTATATAATTACTATTTTTTAAATAAACAAAGTAGATACCTGTTTTCTGCTACATCTGTTTAAATAGAAATCTTAAAAAAATATTCTTCAATAGTATATTTTTTTATGCTACAAGGCAGGTATTTATTTATAGACAATATGTATGTTTATTAACGATTTATTCATGATTTTACTATACTATAAAATTGTCGTCTAAGTATACGTACCATAAAATATTTATATACTGGGTGTCCCAACTCTATTTACCCATCGATTTTCTCAAAAAACAAAAGAGATAATCAAGTTCTGTGAAAACCATCCTAAATTAGACAACTTAAACTATCTTTTAGCATATATTTAATACTTTCAGATCTTAAAAGGTGGGCAAGGGGCACAGGGCGACGTTTTTTTTAAATGAAAAGGGGGGTCGTGTTATACATCATTTTAAAGCTTATTAAATTCTCCATTTAACTATATATTTTTTAATTTTTTTAAACATTTTTTTTGGGTTTAAAAAAGGGTTGAAAATGGGTATTTTTGTCAAAATTACTCTAAAAAAATCAAACAATTTTTTAAAAGTTACTAATTTTATGATGAAAAACATAAATTATATTTTTAAACTAATTTTAATTGATATAAATCAAAATCTCTTTAAGTTTTCGAGAAAATTGTTGTGTAAATAGAGTTGGGACACTTGGTATTGTAACTACAACAGTTAAACTGTTATTTCCTATCGTATTTGCTTTTTTTTACCAAATCTCAAGGAAAAATATTATGCATTAATGTTTATATATTTTTTAAACCTACAATAGGAAAACTTTTTAATTTTAACATTAAATATTAATTCACAAGGCTATTTTGACGTCATCAGTCATCAATATAACATTTTTTATTTTTTTGTTTCAATATTTTCTTAAAACATTTTGGCTCTTCTTAAAATTTTGAGCGATATTCATATGATACATATTCTGAGACTTAAAGTACTTAACCACTTCAGTCCCAGGTCTGGTCAAAAAAATTATAACTTAGTTTTTTTTCTTGATATTTTAGAACTTTATCAAATACATATTTTTCTTTAATAAATATTTAAAAAAATAACAGTGGCGTAGAAGTTTTGTAGATTTTAAGGTACTGAAATAATTTTAAAATGTTTCCAACATTTCCTTGAAAGTTGGTATAGGGGTTTTTGAAGTCGCTAAATCTGAATATTATATTAAAAAAATTCTAACTCCATCCCTAAGGGAGGGGGAAATAGTTTTTTTTTACAATATTTTCATAAAAATTATTGAGGTCGCTCAAACTAAATCTGATAATAAAAAATTCTAACTCCATCCCCGGGGGCGGGGGGTAGTTAATTGTAATTGTTTACATTGTTTTCGTGAAAATTGGTATATAAAGGTTTTTGGGGTCGATAAAACTAAATCTGTTAATAAATTTTTTATAACTCTACATAGTTTTTTTTTTGAAAAAAATCCATTTCGACACATATGGCAAAATTGGTATTGAAGAGGTTAAAGTAAAGTTTATTAATCCATTGATCATATGTAGGATATAATATAAATATGATAAAAAAAGTATAGTAATATACAGGAAATAATCAGAGCCGGATATGAGCAAAACATTTGGGGGTTTAAATAGTCTCATCTCCCATTATCTAGTAAAATACATTTTTTGATTTAAAATCATCCTTAATTTTTTTCTGGTTTAAGGCCTATCCAGAAGCTTGCATAAGAACATAAAACATAAGAATGCGATGCCGTAATTGGCTTACAAGATACATAGCGGCACATTAAGCCGATCAAGGCATCGCATTGTTATGTACTATGTTGTTATGTGAGCCTGTGGATATGCCCTTAGCCTGTAATATGTAGTATTATGTTTGTATGTCTGTCGATCTCTAAATCTTACATATGACTATGATACATTATTTTTTATAGTTTGCAATTAAGTATCTATAGATATTGGGACATTTTTATAAAGTTAATATTTACAAAATTTAACAATATATTGCTAAAATAATAATCAATTTAATAGATACTCATTACATTAATATAATGGATGGAATTCCATCAAACTATATTATTTACAGTCATCAAAGCCTGCTTTGATTTGATGGGATATTGCAACATTTAATTAATAAATAAAACCGATTATATTATATATATATATATATATTATAAATCTACGCAATAAAGAACATTAGCTTGGGCCAAGTATAGGATTTTCCTAAAATAAATAACTTATAAAACAAAACATGTGCAGACATAACTGCCTTGCTAAGCTGAGAGGTCCTATCTGTGTATGTTAAACCTATGTAGATAGGACCTTTCAGCTTAGCACGGCAGATAAGGAGAGGATTTTTTTTTTAATTTTAATCAAAATTACAGAGTACCAAAAGTCATCTTTGTACGCTGATCGGCATTATTCATTTTAGAAGTAAAGTCATTAGATTGATTGATGTATTTTTGAGCGCCATCTTCAATACAATACAATACAATACAATATAAGTGGGGCTGTGAGGCATGGTACTGCCTTTCAAATCACTGCAACCAATGAAATCTATTGTGAATCCCCTTTGCAATTTAGTCCACATCAAACTTTAGGCTTTCAAAGAAGCCTAAGAGGTTTTTGGGGGCTACTTGGGATATATCTGCAGGTCTTGGGAATACCTGTTCTAGATATCGTAGCCTTTTGGAAGCAATGACTTAGCAGAAGCACATAATGTGTTGGGCCGTTTCTAGTGCTTCTGAGCATAGACGGCAAATGTCGATTTCCCATTTTTTTAAGATGATATCTTAACGGGCAGTGTCCGGTTAACAGCCCTGTTTAGGGCTTTAGGTCCACCTTGCTGAGATCGAGTAACTTTCTTGTTCGTTCAGGTTCATATTTTATGAATATTTTGGGCTGTCTTAGGTTTTGGTCTTGTACCGTAATTAATACGTTCACTGCCAACGGCTAGTTTTGACAGCGGAGCAATGGGTATGGGCAAGGGAAAAATAGAAAGAATTGATTAATGTTGTTAGGGGCGCCAGTTACTTTAGCTTTTACTCCTTTAGGTAAGTAACAACCTAGTGTAAATACTTAAGCTTTTCAGTTTGAGAAAATATAACCCCTAAATAAAATAAGATAATTCATTTGAGAAATTTATTATAAATAAACTTAATGAAAGCACATCAAGTAATGTATTAATATATATAAAAAATATGTGTAATTATATTAAGATATAATTAAAGAAATCTTAATAAAAATTACTAAATTCAGAAATCATTCGACTTAAATGTATAAAGAAAACATGAAGTTCAGCAAGCACCAAGAAATGTATGTAAACAGCAATCATTTCTTGCAGTGTATAAAAGTCATGCTTAAATTGGAAATCATTTAATCAAAAGTATGATATTTAATAATTAATAAATAAGATTAAATGTTTAAAAAAAATAAGTACCTAAAAATGAACAAAAGCCAGAAGGGCATATAGTATTAAACAATACTATATCAGATCTGATAAAGTTTACAGTTATAAGAATATTGAAATAAAAGAATTTAAAAATATGAAATATTGCTTTCAAAAGTTTTCAGAATGAGTACTTAGCTGGTTTCTGCAAAATCCATGAGGTATGAATTCCATCGTCTCCATCTGTACAAGTCTCCCCTATGCTGATGAATTCATTTCTCAAATGAAAGAAAAAAAAATATAGGCTGTCCCATCTACTTTGGAAAAATAATCTTCCAGGATAAAATGTACGATTGAAAATGTTGTCCGGGATAAAATATACTTTTGAAAATTATGTCCAATGTAAAATTGTCTGCTAGACGGTTACATAGAATTTATCTATGCCGAAAATTACAGAACCATGTTCCAACAGAACATCACTCCATGCGGAGAACTTGTATATCAAATATACCAAAATAAACTTCAACTTAAATTAATGTAATTCCATATTAATGGTATAGAAATGGTGAGTAATTAATGGTAATTAATTAATGGTCTAGTAATGTAGTAATAATGGTGCTTAATGGTGATTAATTAATGGTGCTAAAACAATAATTATATCTTAGAAATATTCTAAGAAACAGAAAAACTTAACTTACATGTCATACTAAGTCTTCGATGTCCATCGAAACGTTATAAATGCGTAATTGTAGAAAATAACCGTTACAATATCTTCCGCATTGTTTAAATATTCATTTTCACTAACTTTAAATAAAAATACATGAAGGATTACTTCGATGATTACAGAAAATAAACACTCGTCAAAATGACACCACCATTGTATTCGAGTTGCATCAAGAAGGAGCGAAAATCGACCTTATTCACTAGTATGAACCCTTCAGGTAAATAAAATCCTATTTCTGAACTATTAGCGACATCTATGCAAGTCATTATCAACTACAGTTTTACCGTATAGGATTCCTAATAAAGGTAACGAAAACTACACCAAAAATAATAACAAAAAGACTATTTCCTAATAAATCCGTATTAGTGATATCTAACCTCAAAATATTACTCTAAGAAACAAATATAAACAATACTTATTGTTTATCAGCAAAACTAATAAAAATACGAACAGAATACTAAGTGTCCTGTGAACTAAGTATAAACAAAATACTGAATCTAAGTGAGCAGTTCCAGCAAACTATTTTCAACAAATTCTGGATTATCCCGAAGGAATAAGCATACACAACTTTCCAGGAGAAACAAGCTACAGATGAAAGCCAGTGAAATCCAACCCTCAATAGACTCTGAAACATATAAAAACCAGGTAAGTCCATAGACAAATGTATTATAGAGAAATAAGTCATATGATTCTTTATTATTAAAAATCATATTCTAATTATGTTTTCTTTATGTTATTTTCAGGTAGAACTATGGAATAGAGACTTATATGGTTAGAATTCAGTTCCTGCTACAAAATAGTCCCAGATACAAAATAGTTCTGTACGTACGTAACTATTTATATACAAAATAAACATAAATTATAACGTAAGTAAACGAATAGTTTAATTAACCCTTGCTATATTACAAAGTGACGATTTATGTCGTTACACATGCCCCCTCCAAAAATAATAAAAATATTTAATATACAAAAAATATTTTTATACCAAACTCTAAAACTATTTAACTTAAATAGCTAAAATATATACTATATTTTATTTAATAAATCAACAAAAAATACAATACTTTATGTAAATCATTTGAAATACTACTTGATAATTAACAATAGCTAAGCTTGATAACTACGTGTATCATCCGCCTACTCTTATGTAGAACATAATTTTGGGACTTTATCGGTGTGTGTCATAAACAGGTAATTGTCATAATCAGGTAATTGTCATAATTAATTTTGTTTTTCTTTTTAGCTAAGTTTTATCAAGATTAAAAAAAAAATAGAAATAAGACTTGACTACGCGCATCAGAATCCTCTTCTACAAAAAATATATTTATATATTTTTTTTTTACTATATACAAAAGTTTTAGGTACCCTTTAAATATTTTCAATACATTGATATTTTTTAAATATCATTCCGAATGATACTAAGAATATATTCTTATTTAATCAAATCTAGCCAACTGAAATGTCACTATTCGATCCAAAATATTTCTTTAGATCTTTAACATGCCAGTCGCCTCTATGACCATCTGCATTTTCCAAAATATACACTAACTTTGACTTTTTCGCAACAACTTTGCAAAGTATGTACTTTGGAGCAAGTTTTGCAGCAAAACTTTTACTAGCATCTGAGAGTACTTTGTTTCGTCTCCAAACTTTTTCACCTATCTCAAAATTTACTTCACGCTTGCGCAAATCATAAGTACGCTTATTACGTTCATAAGCTTCATGTAAATATTTCTTTACATCAACAAAAATCTCTTTAAGATTTCCCAAGTCTTGGCTATACGAGTCTCTGTCACAAGGTTCTAATTTAACACCATCAGTTGATGTCATTTTGCCATAATAAGTTCCTGTGATAGGTACATTCCTCCCAAAATTAAGAAATGCCGGCGTATACCCCGTAACTTCATTTACAGACGTTCGTAAAGCTAGACCTATTTTTGCTAAATTTTTACACCATTCTTTTTGATTATCTTTTATATATGATCTTATAGCAGTAGAAATTGTGCGATGTTGCCTTTCCGTCGGATTATTTTGACTATGGTAAAGTGCATTAAACCAAATTTTCTGTACATTATATTCATCTGCTAATTTTTTAAAAACTTTACCAGCAAATTGTTTTCCATTATCGACAATTAAAAATTGACAGACTCCGTAAACTAAAAAAACTTCATTCTCAATGAATTTACATATTGCATTTGCAGTAGCTTCCCTTAAAGGATGTAATAATGTATACTTTGTAAACCAGTCTGACACAACTAAAAGATAACAAAAACCTTTAGAACTTCTGGGAAATGGTCCCTGCAAATCACATGAAATAACTTGCCACGGATAATTTACTTCTTTTTCACGACCCATCAATCCAAAACGTGCAGAATTACTAACTTTTTGTGATTGACAAATATTACAACATCTTACATATTTTAAAATATCTTTACGCATTTTTGGCCAAAAATATGTTTCTGAAATTCTATGAAAAGTTTAAAAAAATCCCATATGAGAAGCTAATACATCGTCATGACATTCTTTTAGTACTTGTTTACGACATTTTTGAGGCACTAACAATTTCCACTCTATAATATTACTTTTTACTTTTGTCTTGGTCGGTATGAACTTATAAATATTATCATCAATAACTTTAAATTGCGGATATGAATCTGGACTCTTAACAATTTTTTTCCTCAACTGAATATAATATTTATCACTATTATAATCATTTACATTAAAATTAATTAAATTTACATCTGGAAAAATTGATTTTTCTGGTTCTATTCTATCAAAAGCTCTGGATAACCCATCAGCTACTACATTTAATTTACCTCTACGATATACAATATCCATATCATATTGCTGTAATTTTAATGACCATCTAGCCAAGCGACCAGAGGGATCTTTCATATTACTCAAATATTTTAATGAAGAATGATCTGTAATTACTGTGAATTTAACACCTTCAATATATGGTCTAAACCTATCTATAGCAAACAAAACAGCTAAACATTCCTTTTCACCTACAGAATATTTTATTTCACTACGTGTTAAAGCTCTACTAGCATAAGCTATTACTTTTTCTTGACCATCTTGCGTTTGTGTTAATATGGAACCGAGGCCAACTAAAGAAGCATCACATTGTATAACAAATGGTAAAGAAAAATTGGGACTTGCTAAAGCTGGAGCATTTATTAAAGATTCCTTCAACAATAAAAAAGCTTTTTCTGCATCAGTATTCCAACTAATGGCTTGTTTTTTACCTTTGCCCTTCAAAAGTGAATTTAATGGACTAACAATTGTTGAAAAATTCCTAACAAATCTACGATACCACGAAGCTACACCTAAAAATCGTTTTATTTCTGTACTATTTGTTGGTCTAGGATAGTTTATTATTGCTTCTACTTTTTGCGGATCGGTTCTTAAACCAAAATTATCAATTACAAAACCTAAATACTTAAGTGATTTTCTAAAAAAATTACTTTTTTCAAAATTTATTGTAAGATTAGCAGATTTTAATTTTTCATGTACTATTTGAAGTAATTTAATATGTTCCTCAAAAGTTTTTGATACTATTATAATGTCGTCAATATAAACAAATATATTTGGATAAAAGGAGAAAGGAAAAAGTTTATCCATTAATCTTTGCTGACTTTGTGTTCCATTTTTGAGTCCATAACACATTACATTAAATTCAAATAGTCCCCTACCAGGTACGGAAAATGCAGTTTTTTCTTTAGCAGTTTTTGTAAGTGGAATCTGCCAAAAAGCATTTTTTAAATCTATACTTGATATATATTTTGCATCGCCTAATAAACTTAAAATGGAGTCTATCCTTGGTAAAGGATGTGAATTACCTTTTGTAATAGAATTTAATTTACGTCCATCAAAACAAAAACGGTATGTACCATTAGTTTTTTTTACTAATAAAACTGGTGAATTAAAATCAGAATAAGATGGTGAAACTATATCATCTTTTAACATTTTATCTAACTCGTCCATTTTGAATATTTATTTTTCAAAATTAACTTTAATTTACTCAAAATATTTATTTTAATAATAAAATATTTATACTGTACCACAAATTATTTTTTTTTTGTGTACACTGCTCAACAAAGTTTTTGCATACTTTGGAAAATTTCCCAAATATGTCAAAAAAATACTAAATTATTATTTATCTCAATTGGACAAATTAATAATTATAAATAGTCTCCAAAACTACAAAATTAGCTAATATTTATTCATATCCTTCGCATAAATAAATACCCTATTATCCATTTATTTCTATTGAATAAAAGATAATTTCTAGAAAAACTGAACCCACGCCAAAATTTCTCTATTCCATGTTATTCCATAAAATTCAGAAAAAACATAAAAAACACATATCTGATATATCTTATCAGATTAACTCTAATTTGACTTAATTTTCAACAAAAAATATTTTATTCAACAGTTATATGTAGGTTTTCTCAAAATGAACTTTAAGTTACACTGAAAAAAAAATAAGCTTCAGATTTTTATAAAAAATACACTGAGAAAAATGGAGTAAAATTAAAAAAACAAGTGTTCTATCTATCCAAATACCACGTTCTTGGGCGCCAATATTAGTGTACCGTAATTAATACGTTCACTGCCAACGGCTAGTTTTGACAGCGGAGCAATGGGTATGGGCAAGGGAAAAATAGAAAGAATTGATTAATGTTGTTAGGGGCGCCAGTTACTTTAGCTTTTACTCCTTTAGGTAAGTAACAACCTAGTGTAAATACTTAAGCTTTTCAGTTTGAGAAAATATAACCCCTAAATAAAATAAGATAATTCATTTGAGAAATTTATTATAAATAAACTTAATGAAAGCACATCAAGTAATGTATTAATATATATAAAAAATATGTGTAATTATATTAAGATATAATTAAAGAAATCTTAATAAAAATTACTAAATTCAGAAATCATTCGACTTAAATGTATAAAGAAAACATGAAGTTCAGCAAGCACCAAGAAATGTATGTAAACAGCAATCATTTCTTGCAGTGTATAAAAGTCATGCTTAAATTAGAAATCATTTAATCAAAAGTATGATATTTAATAATTAATAAATGAGATTAAATGTTTAAAAAAAATAAGTACCTAAAAATGAACAAAAGCCAGAAGGGCATATAGTATTAAACAATACTATATCAGATCTGATAAAGTTTACAGTTATAAGAATATTGAAATAAAAGAATTTAAAAATATGAAATATTGCTTTCAAAAGTTTTCAGAATGAGTACTTAGCTGGTTTCTGCAAAATCCATGAGGTATGAATTCCATCGTCTCCATCTGTACAAGTCTCCCCTATGCTGATGAATTCATTTCTCAAATGAAAGAAAAAAAAATATAGGCTGTCCCATCTACTTTGGAAAAATCATCTTCCAGGATAAAATGTACGATTGAAAATGTTGTCCGGGATAAAATATACTTTTGAAAATTATGTCCAATGTAAAATTGTCTGCTAGACGGTTACATAGAATTTATCTATGCCGAAAATTACAGAACCATGTTCCAACAGAACATCACTCCATGCGGAGAACTTGTATATCAAATATACCAAAATAAACTTCAACTTAAATTAATGTAATTCCATATTAATGGTATAGAAATGGTGAGTAATTAATGGTAATTAATTAATGGTCTAGTAATGTAGTAATAATGGTGCTTAATGGTGATTAATTAATGGTGCTAAAACAATAATTATATCTTAGAAATATTCTAAGAAACAGAAAAACTTAACTTACATGTCATACTAAGTCTTCGATGTCCATCGAAACGTTATAAATGCGTAATTGTAGAAAATAACCGTTACAATATCTTCCGCATTGTTTAAATATTCATTTTCACTAACTTTAAATAAAAATACATGAAGGATTACTTCGATGATTACAGAAAATAAACACTCGTCAAAATGACACCACCATTGTATTCGAGTTGCATCAAGAAGGAGCGAAAATCGACCTTATTCACTAGTATGAACCCTTCAGGTAAATAAAATCCTATTTCTGAACTATTAGCGACATCTATGCAAGTCATTATCAACTACAGTTTTACCGTATAGGATTCCTAATAAAGGTAACGAAAACTACACCAAAAATAATAACAAAAAGACTATTTCCTAATAAATCCGTATTAGTGATATCTAACCTCAAAATATTACTCTAAGAAACAAATATAAACAATACTTATTGTTTATCAGCAAAACTAATAAAAATACGAACAGAATACTAAGTATCCTGTGAACTAAGTATAAACAAAATACTGAATCTAAGTGAGCAGTTCCAGCAAACTATTTTCAACAAATTCTGGATTATCCCGAAGGAATAAGCATACACAACTTTCCAGGAGAAACAAGCTACAGATGAAAGCCAGTGAAATCCAACCCTCAATAGACTCTGAAACATATAAAAACCAGGTAAGTCCATAGACAAATGTATTATAGAGAAATAAGTCATATGATTCTTTATTATTAAAAATCATATTCTAATTATGTTTTCTTTATGTTATTTTCAGGTAGAACTATGGAATAGAGACTTATATGGTTAGAATTCAGTTCCTGCTACAAAATAGTCCCAGATACAAAATAGTTCTGTACGTACGTAACTATTTATATACAAAATAAACATAAATTATAACGTAAGTAAACGAATAGTTTAATTAACCCTTGCTATATTACAAAGTGACGATTTATGTCGTTACAGTCTTTCCAATATCGAGTTTTTATTTTGGTTTCCCATCCCTTAATTGCCTCTACCTGATGGCTTTTGTTAAAGCCACAGAAAGGTTCAGGGCCAATAAATTGAGTGCATGCTCCCTCTCTCGCGAGAGAGTCCGCAGCCTCATTGCCCTCAACACCCTCGTGTCCTGACACCCACATCAAGGAAACCTTGCGCGCCATTTATGTCTATATGCAGACTTCTCCTAATCTGGAGACTTTGAATAGTATCTAGTTGAAAACTTGCATGTCTCAAGTAGGTACAACACAGACGTTTTTGCATTGTAAGGAGCAGCTCTAATATTAAAGTTAACAGAAGAGGGTTCGTTGCTTGTACACTAGTTTAGGTCTTATTTAAAATTCTTAACGTTTTACTTATTAATAATAAGTTATTATTATGTAATATTATTATATAATGAGCTCTTTTCATAAATATTCTTTCTTGTAGTAAACAAATAGGATTATTTTCCAATAAAACGGTGTTTTACAGTTAAAATTTTATTCACTGGGGGCTAAGATATCTTAGCCCCCATATATAAATTCCGAGCTGTAGATAAATTTTAAAATTTCATCCATATCAAGTGGGGATCCAAGGGAAGGGCAGTCAGGGCGACCACTCCCCGTCAATAGACTGAGTTTTTAAGGAAAATAGCCAATTTAAAATCGCCGATTTTTTAAAGAAAATAGCTACAATTAGACATTTGTTGCCCAAAAATATCTAAAACTCATGTTTTTAGTTAAAAAAATACTATATCCATATCAAGTGGGGATCCAGGGGAAAGGCAGTCAGGGTGACCACTCCCCGTCAATAGACTAAGTTTTTAAGGAAAATAGCCGATTTAAAATCGGCGATTTTTAAAGAAAATAGCTAAAATTAGACATTTGTTGCCCAAAAATATCTAAAACTCATGTTTTTAGTTAAAAAAATACTATATCCATATCAAGTGGGGATCCAGGGGAAGTTCAGTCAGGGCGACCACTCCCCGTCAATAGACTGAGTTTTTAAGGAAAATAGCCGATTTAAAATTGGCGAATTTTTAAAGAAAATAGCTAAAATTAGACATTTGTTGCCCAAAAATATCTAAAACTCATGTTTTTAGTAAAAAAAATACTATATTCCCAACCTAAGTTAATTAAAGATTAATAGTTCAGCTTAAAAAACTTTATCAGGACTTAAAAAGTTGTGATATGATAAATATACCATAAAATTTCAATATTTTTTTAGTAATATTCAGGAACTTAATTACACATGTTTCCGGAGTTGACGGAAATGCCTTTCTAAATAAACATATTAAACGAAATGAAGAGTTGCTCACGTGCACCTTTTTAAGACTCCGGCTTATTTAATTACATACTTCAAGAAAAATCTCGCATTAGATTTTTTTTGAAAAATTGTTATAGCTTTTTATTAAAACCTTTCTATTCACTTCACTTATATTTATAGATATAAATATATTTGTCCTCAAATCTGCCAAAGCCTTTTTCACCCACTTAGAATATACTTAGAAAGCCAATATTTGGTACACATACTTAAGTGGGTTGACAATACCATTTTATATAAAATTTGCAATAAATTTTACGTCCCCCCTCGTCTCCCCATCACCCCCCATACGCGTATAAGGCTAAGTTAACCCTATCTCCATTTTAACCACTTAGAATACACTTAGAAAGCTAAAGTTTGGTACACATGCTGCATGTGTACCAAATATTGCCGAAAATCAAAAAATTAAAAATTCCAAAACACTTTTTTTAAAAATCTCGTATTTGTCATTTGTATAAATATCTAGTTTTCTAGTTATAGGTACGTAATAGGTACTTAATTAAGAAGGGTTTTAACTTTAAAACCTTGGTTTTATTTAATTTTATTTGATTGTTGAATTGTATGTCGTCACTCAAAGTGCAAAAGGTCGTAAGTATGTTTTACTATGTTCTTCTAAATTGAAGAAAACCTAAATGAAATTACATGTAATTTTATTTAGGTATACAGGTATATGTATAAAAAATTCACACTTTACAAAGTGTTAAGTTTAATATCCACGCCATTCAGAGACACTACTCAATTATGGCGTTTTATTAAAATGCCACAATTTAGCAGCAAAATAAAACAAAACTAAAATTTAACATACGACCTTTTGCACTTTGAGTGACGATATGCAAAAAGGTGATTTTTGTAAAAATCTGTTTGTTGGTCGGCCTCTGGAAGAAATGTGCACGATAAGTTGAGAAAAAAAAATGAACAAATTAATTCTTATCAATATACAGGGCGATTCAAAAATAAGTTCAGAAATTTTACTACATTAAAAAATATGAAAAAAAGTTCTTAATAAGGTTGGTCCGGAAATGAGCCCCAAGGGTACCTACATCTGTAGTTTTTATTTAATATCCCTGGAACTACAGTAACGAATATTTGCACATGCCTTAACATTGATAAAGGCTAGTATTTTATGTAATTTTTATTTGGTAATTTTAGCCAGGTACGTGGAAGTGGACCAGGGACATATTATCGACAAAATATGTTATAAATACATTAAACGTTACTCTTTATGTAAAAAGGGTCGTAGCTTTCTTACGGCTCATTTCCGGGCCAACCTTTAGAGGAACTTTTTTCATATTTTTTAATTTAGAATAGCACCTTAAAATATCTAAACTTATTTCTGAATCACCCTGTATTCTAACATTAGAATTTACACATTAGACTTTATTAATCTTAAAAATCCGTTTAGCGATATCTTGTATATAAAAAGAAATATCTGTCTGACAGATATACAGACGTATGTTTTGATCCAGATTTTAATTAAGAGAGATTCAAAAAGTCCAGTAAGGTAAAAAAAGCATGACCAATTTTTTTATGGACAGGCTATTTATACGTCCGACGTATACAAATCTAAGTGTACGTCCTGTATTCTTGGCGGATTTTTAGGGTTTACAAAGCTTTTAAGGTATTTTTCGTCAGAATAGTAGATACTCCTCGTTTTAAATGGGGGACTACTGCTCCCCCATTAGCATCAAAAATACCAAGCACTCGTAAAAACCGACCTAAACCAAAGAGTTAGATTATGTTGGTTTTTTTTACCTCGAGCATGAATGCAATAATTGGCAACTATTTGCCGAAGTAATGTAAAGGTTATCTTTATCAAAACTAACTGGTTTAATCTGAAACCAATCAGATTTTCCTTTAGTAATTGAAATACCGAATAAAAATATACTTAGTTGTGGCACGAAGATTAATTCATTACTAATCAATTTGCGCTTTCATTCATACTGGGTTATTTAGAAACAAGTCGTGAAAATGTGTAATGCTACGCATTTCATTATACAGGGTTATTCAGAAATAAGTACAGAAATTTAAGAGGTTATTCTACGTTAAAAAATATGAAAAAAATTTCCTATAATGTTTTGTCCGGAAATGAGTTCTAAGGGAGCTACGGCTCTTTAAAATTGTAATAAAAATAAGGTTTTTAATTAATAACTCTTGTACCCTTTAAGCTAGAGCGACGAGCTTTTGCATGTATAATAGTATTAATAAGGGCAATAAGTTTATGTTAATTTATTTTTTTTTATTTTATCCAGAGGCCTAGACTGACAAAATATGTGAGGCTTAACACTTTTTTGCCCCAAACTTTTTTATGTATATTTTTTTGGATTTTTTGTGATAAATATAGATTCCTTCAGTAAAAATACATAAAAAAATGTCATATAGTGTAACACTGTAGGAACAACCGTTTAAAAAAAAATGCAATTAAGAGGAAATAATAATTTGTGCCACTAAAAATGTTACTTTTTAAAAGGCTATATCTCCTTTAATATTAAATTTAGGTGTTTTGGTGAAGAATAATTTTTTGCTTAGTTTTAAATGAAGAATAGTCCTACAGCATTAAAAATTTATTGGTGCTTTTTTTGTTCTTGATTCAATATGTCCATCTTTAAAGGCCGCAGCTCCCTTAGGGCCAACCTTTATATGAACTTTTTTTCATATTTTTAAAAGTAGAATCACCCCTTAAATTTCTCGAACTTATTTCTGAATAACCCTGTATACTCTTCATAGTGGATGTTTCATTGCATTTTTCCAAATACTTAAACGCAAGTTAACCCTATATTGCACCTTGTTCCCATTTGAAAACCCTGGGCATTAGGACCCTTGATTTTTTAATAATTAAACTGCTATACACTCAAAAATTTACCATTTTAGTTGCTTCTGGCTATGTTTGATGAGCTGATTTCGGAACCCTTTTCTGTTTTTCTCCATCGACTCGTTTTTTTTTTTTTGAGATATATCTCACAGTGGTTTTTTTGTCTATAGTTGTAGTAAAAAAAACTAATGACTAATTAATTTTTCTTTTACCATGGATTGTAGTTATTGAAAGCAGAACAACAATATTTTGAATTATTAAATGTTTATTTAATGTTTATTTAATGTTATTCTTATAAATTAAAGCGAGGGAAACAGTTTTTTTTTATTTTTCGTTTTGTTTTTTTCATAATTATAATTATAATTAATTCAATTAATCGTGCTGCTCTTCTAAAAATAAATAAAATACTTCAATATTTTTAATAAACACTATGCACTGTATCTCAAAAAAATGAGCTGATCGAAAAAAAATGGAAAAAGGTCCCGAAATCAGCTCATCAAATATAGCCAGACGTCATCGGCAAATAAAAAAAATCTTTTTTTGTAGAGCAGCTTTATTATTGAAATACATTGGCACCTAGTTTTTACTTGGGAACGCAAGTCTTCAAGTTGGAGTATCTATTGCCAGTAATAATTTAAACAGCTGCGTGACATGATCAGCTAGCTGATCATGTCACGCATTATTGAGATTAGTGTCTTAGTGTGTTGGTTTTTGTTCAAAAACGTGCTTTTGAGTTTTAAAAATTCTAAAAACTGTTTCTTGATTACCACCTATAATTTGTAAGCAAGAAGATATTAGTATTTTTTAGTTTTGTATTCGTTTTTTTCTTTATGTGCACAATGTATCCGGTTGGATTTCGAAAAAATTGTATTAAAAAAATCAAGTTTTTTTATTATGTTTTTGAAAAAGAAAAAAATTTGAAAAAAGAAATAAAAAAATAATAAAAACATACTGTTAGTAAAGAATTTCAGGGGGCTTATGTAAAGATAAAAACCTCGATAAAAACTTACAAAATATCAAAATTTATGGGAGGGTTTGGACTTTTTGGCTAGAGCGTCTACATGATAAGCCAACTAGCCAAGCTAGCGTGAGTTTCGATTCGATTCTCACTTGTCTTTTTCATTTTATTAATAATTGAAAGTTGGCGAAGGCGATAAGTGAAGCGGACGCTCCCTATAAAAACTGGTTCGAAAGGCACTATAAGCTGGTGGTTCCCTCTACTACTAGCCCACACAAGTCCTGGACTTAGGGGATACTTAATTAAGTACGAGGTTAAACAAAAATTCAATGTATGTAATGTAATCCTATTATGACATACGACCTATCAGAATTTAGCCATAAATATTATTTTATAAATATAGATTTTTAATTACCTTAATTTGACATGGTCGGTTATACATCATAAAACACAAGAATGTTATATCCACAATAGCATTTATTACATCCATTAACTGGACTATTAATTTTTAAATTCCAATCAATTAATGGTAATTATCAAAAGAGGCATTGCATAACATGTTTTTATTTTAAATTCTATAAACGAAACTATGTGTTCAATAAAAAATAAAATGTTTGTTAATTAAAACAATCCTTTTCTATACAAAAAAAGTTTCAACGATAACCCAAAGCAGGTAGTTCTTGGGACAGTGTGGCCCCAGACAAGTAATTTAATGTGGCTGGCTTTCAACGTGTTAAATAAGTTTTTTTCCATGAAAACTAGGTTATGAAAAAGTTACACATAGACTTTTAACTCAAATAAATATATTGTACATATAATATTTGACAGTGTTTTATTAAACATTCTACCTTAATGTTATTAGGTTGGTTTAAAAAATATTACTTTTTTTCAGTATGATATTCACACTTAGCGCAAGAATAATGCGTTGTTGTCGGGTTTACGATAACAAATAATTCCTAACGAGTTTTTATTTTTTTTTTCTTTTGTTCTTTTTAAATAAACTTGGTACACAGTTTTTTATAATTTCTTTTCATCATTTTGCACTTTTTTAAACAAATAATATTTTTCTGATTTAGCCCAAAACTTACATTTAAAACGATATCCTACTTTGAAGTGATAATCTTTATTTATTTGTTAAAAAGTTATAGCAAATAAACTGGCCACAGAGCTGTAGTATGTAGCAATCACATGGGCTTGTCGCGCACAACTTTAACAGAGGCGTGGCTTCAAACGAAGAGTATTTTCTTTTCAAACTGTTCGACACTTTATAATCGCACTGTATACACGGTGTATTTGAAATAGCGTAGAAAATTTTAACAGATGATTCTACATCATAAAATATGACAAAAAGTTTCTATAAACATATGTCTAAAAATGCGTCATAAGGGAGCTACGCCCCTTTGAAAGTGGCTAAAAAAATCGGTTTTTATTTAATAACTCAGGAACCCTTTGAGATATATCAACGAGGTTTTGCCCGTCAACTAATCCTATCAAGGCCCGTTTTTTTGTGTTATTTTCATGTACTTATTTCAACTAGGGGTGTGTCTAACGGGGGGGCTTATCAGTTTTTTGTCCCAAACTTTTTTCTGTGTAACTTTTTTGCAATTTTATTTTTTAAATATGATTCCTCAGGTCAAAATACATAAAAAAGGTACTCTTGTTGTAATACTGTAGGATTAACCGTTTTCGAGAAAAATTCATTTGAATGTGAAATTCCACGGTTCGAGGACGAAAAATTAAATACTAAAATGTTGAAAACCAAAATTTTAATGATACAGGGCGAATTTACATTAAAAACTAAGAAAAAAACCTCATATACAGGTACTTCCAAAAATCAATCCTAATGGAGCTATGGTCTCCTAAATATGCACCATTTTTAAAGGGCTATGGTAGCTTTAAAAGCGTTTTTTCGACCTACATGTATGGAAACTTTTTTTCTTAGTTTTTGACGTAGAATAACATTGCATCATTAAAATTTTGGTTTTCGACATTTTAGTATTCAATTTTTCGTCCTCGAACCGTGAAATTTCACCTTCAAATGAACTTTTCTCGAAAACGGTTAATACTACAGTATTACAACAGGAGTACCTTTTTTATGTATTTTGACCTGAGGAATCATATTTCAAAAATAAAATTGCAAAAAAGTTACACAGAAAAAAGTTCGGGACAAAAAACTGATAAGGCCCCCCCGTTTCGCACACCCCTGGTTTAAGTAAGTACGTGAAAATGACATACAAAGATGGGCCTTATTAGGATTAATTTACGTGCAAAACCTCGTTAACATATCTCAAAGGGTTCCTGAGTTATTAAATAAAAACCTATTTTTTTAGCCAATTTCAAAGGGGCGTAACTTCCTTATGACGCATTTTTAGACATATGTTTATAGGAACTTTTTGTCATATTTTATGATGTAGAATCACCTGTTAAAATTTCCTACGCTATTTCAAATACACCCTGTATAGTGTCAGTTAATCTGGGATTTCTTTTTTTTTTTCAATGAAACGTGGGGAGGCAAAATTCAATTTACTGCTTGCACTTGATAAGTGAACATTATTAATGCTAATTAAATCAGTGCCTATTAATAAGATGATTAAAACACGCAATCCTAATAAATGGGTTACTGTTTGGTCCGGCCATAAATTAACGCACGTTTATGCAAATCGAGGTGTAAATTTGTTAGCGCTGCACGTAATTTGTTGCTCAACCTAAAATACTGAGAAGTTCACTTTCGAATAAAAAAAACTACAACTCTTTTTTTTTGTCCATGATGGAAAAAAAATAAAATAAGTATGTGTGAGTAAGTTAGACCTAGTTCCGATTGGTTAAGATGCAATTTTTGGCATTTGTGAGGCTATTTTGATCCAAAAGTTCTGGGTTATTAATAAAGATTTAAAGATTTTGATATGGGGTTTTCACCATTGTTTAGTTAAATAGTTGCTTAAGTGCCTAACTTTGCATTTTTTTTTTGTGTTTTTAATATAAATAAAGTTTGAAAATAAGAAAATTTTACTTAATTTCAATCATAAAAACTAAGTATTTGAAGTAAAAAATTAAAAAAAAAGACGACGTTAAGCACTCAAGGAAGTCTTTAACTTTATAATAAAAAAATATCTTAATACATTTATTTATAACTGATAATTTTGGACACAGACATCAACAAAAAACTAGACTTGCAATCTCCCTCTACAGAAAAGTGACGCCGGTATGTTGGCCGCCATTCTGTGGAAAATGATTATATTGTCTTAAGCTTGATTTGGTTGACTGTTGGCAATCCTGTCTGTCGCGGCAATGCACAGTCGTATGTGGCTTCTTCTTATTTCAGAGAAAGTTAAAGCTATAAGACAATAAAATCACTAGATTTTCCACAAAATGGGGGCCAACATACCGGCGTCACTTTTCTGTAGAGGGAGATAGCAAGTCTAGTCTTTTTGTTGTGAGGTCTGTGATTTTGAGATCAAAATGTGGTCTGCAAAGTCGAAATATGGGAGTCATAATATAATATATATATATATATATATTATATATATATATATAACTTTTTTATTTGAAAGGACCCTTAATTATTGTTTATCAACACCTCATTATAAATACCCCATTATTTTATAGTATATTAAAGCTAGTTTCATTATAGAAGTTTTAGGTCCATGACAAAATGGCAAAACTGTAATAAACTTGAAAATAACGAAAGGTTTCGTTTTTAATAAAATATCTCAAAATTATATATGGATATGCATATTGGATACGAAATAAAATAGAGTTTGTCGGCATTGTAATTTTGTGAATTTACCAGAAATAGTGCCATAAATTTCCTCATTATAACCAAAGAATTATTGAAGAACTGATCAGAAGAAATTAGAGGGCATTGTGGGAAACTTGATTTTTAAGATTATCTAGAAAGCAATGGCATATAGTTCCGAAATCGAAAGGAAGTCAATTATGGGTTTGATCGTGCGTAAAATTGCACAGGCTACGTGATGGATTGATATTGTTTACCATAAATAATCAACCTTAGCATCCAAATAGAAGTTTCATTGAAATTATTTATTTGTATTTTATTTTTAAAAGTGAAAACTGGACACTTTAGTAATATTTAGTAGTATTAGTCTAAGAGCTGGTGACCATTTTTATTTAATTATTGTCTCCCTGTTATTTGCAAATCGCCAGGTCATGGACCATGTTCCGTTGGATGCTAGAAGCCGCGAAAAGGTGGCGAAATGGGGTCCCCGTAAAATATATTTTTAACTTACCGAGTCAAACAAATTACATTTATTACATTTAGATTAGTCTATTTTCACAGTTTTACACATTTATTCAATAGGCAAAGGGGTAAAAAGGCTTTAAAAAGTTTATTTAATAATGTCAACAATAAAAAGTCTAAATAATTTTTATTTAATCAAAATGTAATTTCATAAATTATCATTTCTTAAAAAAATTAAGTATCACATATATGTCATATGTCATATGTCATATATGTTAAAGGCACTTTTTTAAGACTTTTCTTACCCCTTGGCCCCAGAATTATTGTTATGTAATAAATGTAATGTATATCTCGGAAAGTTAAAAATTCATTTCCACAGCTTTCGGAGCTTCTAGCACTCAAAGGAACCGGATCCGGAGCCTAGAAATTTAAAAATAGCTTAATTTGAATGTTCTATAAGACATATATAAAAATACAGCCTGGAGAAAATAATAAAGGTCACCAGCTCTCCGACTATATAGTCCAAACCAAAATCCTGGGGTGGGATTGTTTTTGTAAAAATCAGGATGAGGCTAGGGGGTTAAAGGAGGGCAAAACTATTACTTTTTACAGGATTTTAAACTCGTTACAAGCTTTAAAACTTGTTTTTTTTATTATTATTTTTTTTTTATTTCCAATTTCTTTAAACTATCGTAGTCAAACTTTACTTATAACTCGTGCAAGTCGCTTGCGAAACAAATTTTCCTTAAGATATTTCAAAAACGCTTTGACCCAGCGACTTAAAATTTGGAACAAAGATTTTCTAAGTAGCAGAATTTTTTTTTCAAATTTCAAGTCTCTATGTCAAAGCTTTCTTGAAATATCGTAGTGTAAAGTTGTTTTCCAAGTGACTTGCATCTTTATACGAACCATAATAATATATTAAATTTTTAAGAATATCTAGAGGTCACTAAATAACAATTTTTGTGTGCTATGTCTTTTAATTTCAATAGTAATAGCTAATACTGTCAAAAAAAGACTGATTTGTAATTGGTGGGGCTCCTGGTACAAGTATTTTGCAACCATAAATCCAATTATAATGTGTTATATGATTTTTTAGTTTAATTGTTACATTTGCACTTACTAAAACCGTTTAAACATAAACAAGTAAAAGTTTTTCTTATTAAATAAATAGGTTCTGGTTATAAAATTTATTACGAGAATGTACTTTTGCATTAGTCAGCATTAACTAGATAATATCAATTATATAAATTCTGGAACTATACTTGTATGTATACAGAGTAATTTTTTAAAAACTGTTTTATTTGAAGAATTTATTTTTGTTGTTGTAAAATTTAAATCAATATTCCTTACCCTCCCGAGACTAAACTAATGATAATTTTTTGATTTAATTGTGTTTTTTTTTTTATTTTTGGTATGCCTAAAAAGAAGAAAAAATATATAAACCTATCTACCTAAAAGTCCAAACCACTAAAGCTATAGTAATTACGTATACTAATCCCAGAGTTAAAATTCATGTTGACTTTTTGTAATTCATTCCTAAGGGGCATTTTAGGTGACCTAAACTGAGACTTTTAAATATTACTAAAGTAATAATACTAATTACGAACAGATATCTGTAGCTAGATGTAGCTCTCATAGAATTATGAAATTTAGGAAAATTAAAAACATATTTCATTGTATTTAGTCAAATTGATGATTAGGTAAAACAACAGCTATTCAAAAAGGATCTAACCCTCACTATGCTATTGTCTTAAAATTGCACCTTAAATGGTAAAAAAATGACAACAAATAAATAATAAATTACATACTTATCTATAGTTACCGTTATTGTTGACATTATTATTGAAGTTATTATTAACATTATATGCTTTGCTTTTTCATATTTTGATCCTTATTTTATTGACTTAAAGCTTACTAGAAAAGGTTTTTCTTGGGCAAACACCATATTGTCAATAATGTCAACAACAACGGACACTATAAATAAATATAAAACTTTTTCTTTGTTGTCATATTTATCATTTTAGGTGCATTTTTAAGACAAAAGAATAGCGAGGGTTAGACTTTTTAGGCATAATCAACAATTTGATTAAAAAAAAAAAAATAAAAGTTTTGCAAAAAAGGTCTGACCCTTACTGTATTGACTTAAAGCTTATCAGAAAACGAAAACAAGGTCAAATATGAAATAATATTATTCTAGTTTTTACCTTAGCAAAGAATATAATGTTAATAATAACGTCAATAACAATGTTAATAATAACGGTAACTACAGATAAGTAAATAATTTATTATATATATATATATATATATATATATATATATATATATATATATATATTGTAATTTTTTACAATTCAATGTGTAATTTTAAGACAATAGCATAGTGAGGGTTAGACCATTTTCGCATAACTGTTGGTTTTGCTAATCATCAATTTCGACTAAAACAATGAAATATGTTTTTAATTTTTCTAATTTTCGTAATTCTATAAAAGTTATATCCGTTTTTAATTGATATTATAACTTTAGTAATATTTAATAAATTCTCAGTTTATGCCCCCTAAAATGCTTCTCAGGAAGGATTTATTGACCTAAAATTCTAAAAACTATTTTATTGTACTATTGTACTATATTTAGTATATTATATAAAAAAAATAGATTCTCTTCTTTCCAAGTCAAAAAACGACTGAATAAAACAAAAAAAAATCGTCTTTATAAACATTTTGAACATATTCTCTTCAATAAAAAGAATTTTAACCGATAGATTATTTTATTTTTAATAAATAGGATATGTCAAAAAACGTCTTGAACTCGACTTTTGACTTTTTCCATCCAGGAGCGAACCGTGGTTTTGCACGCGCAAATGTACTAAACATTTTTTTGCGCTACCAAATTCAAATAGTTTCCTTTTTCCTTTCGTCAATAAAATATCTTTCAAAATTATTAAAACATTACTTTTGACCTGGTAAAACTGACTTATTAAATTTGTGAAAACCCCAGCTGCATAAACTTTGCCATTATTTATTATTTTTTAATTGCACATCTATACTGATAAAACAGTTTATTTGTGTCAACAAAATATTTGGTTAGATATGGTTGTGACAAATAATTTTTATTTCTGTCAAATAAACTATTTTGTTTCCATTAATAAACCATTTTAAAATTAAAATATTTGTTTACATCAACTAAATATTTATTTGACCCAAATAAAATTTGTTACTCACAACCAAATAATTTAATTGACCATATCCAAATAAATTCTATATCAGTGTAGAGCGATCTAATCATGGTAACAAAAACCAAAAATTACGAAGTCAGAAACAGGCACCGTCCCATTCAATAATATGTCTCACTCATGGGTATTTATCCCTGTATGAATAAATGTGACTGCATACCCAGACAGCACATGATAACTATTAGATATCCAGGGGATATACTTTCTGGATATAGGGCATATCCAGTGGATAGACTGGATTGCCATTAGATATCCCATAGACATCCAAAAGTCCGCCTATATCCAGATCCTGGCAGGATATCCACTGGTTATCCACGAGATATCCAGTGGGCATCTATTTTTTAACCTCCCCAAATTATATCCACTAGATATCCATTAGAGATCCATCATGGATATTCTGGATATCCTGTATATCCATGGATCTCTAATGGATATCCAGTGGATATACTTAGAAATCCACTAGATATCCATTAGAGATCCATCATGGATATTCTGGATATCCTGGATATCCATGATGGATCTCTAATGGATATCCAGTGGATATACTTTAGGGAGTTTAAAAAAATAGATGTCCACTGGATATCTCGTGGGTATCCAGTGGATATCCTGCCAGGATCTGGATATAGGCGGACATTTGGATGTCCATGGGATATACTCTATATCCAGAAACTATATCCCCTGGATATCTAATAGTTATTATGTGCTGTCTGGGTATTGTAGTCTATACATTGTATACATTGTAATAATTACATACAATAGTTAAAATTATTGTTAATATCATAAGATATATTTGCTTTATTTTATAAAATTACATAAATATACGTTTATTTATTATTATTATTATTTTTATTTATTACTTGCAATAAGTAGAAATTAACAAAAAGTTAATTAGAGAAAGGTAATAAAGTTTTCTTAAAATTAAAGTGCTTCTTTTATTATTACATTTATATCATCAACAATATATATTATTTATTGTTTATGTGTTTTGTATGGTTTTATAACAAAGAAACTTATAGTCCAGTCAAATAATAAATGTAAATGGCAATAAATGTACACGGGCTGATATTTTAGAGGATAGTAGTGGATGGTAATAGAACACTCCTGTAGGTTTTTCCCGGGTTATTTGCTTAATCGGTGTCCGCTATCTTGAATTTTAGGGGTAAGTTCTCACGATAAAAATGCATATAACCAATTTTGTTAAGGAGGAAATTTCCAACAATTTTTGTTTGGACCATTTTTTTAATATATTAATAACAATCGAGTTAATTTAAAAATAGCCCTGTTGGAGGTGAAATTGTTTTTATTCCATTTTTCAGCCAAATTATTCATCGGAGGATAAAAGTGGTAATTATCAAACTTGTAGCTCGTGAAATTATCTATAAGTTTCATATGTTATAAATTTTCATAGGTACTTTGGTACGGTTACAGAGGGCGCAACTCAGAGCCCACTGTAACCGGAACAAAATACTTATGAAAATGCATAATACAGAGCGGTCCAAAAGTCACCCCCCCCCCTCTTCACTTTTAAACCAGTTGAGATATCGACTTCAAATTTGGAACTTTTAAATAAGACAACTTAAACTATCTTTTAGCATATATTGAATACTTTCAGCTCTTAAAATGTGGGCAGGGGGGCATGGGGGCACATTTTTTTAAATGGAAAGGGGCATCGTGTAATACATCATTTTAAAGATTATAAAATTCTCCATTTAAAACAATATTTTTAAATTAAAAAAAAAAGTTGGGTTTAAAATGGGGTACCCATTATTAATGTCAAAATTCCTCAAAAAAAACAAATAATTATTTAAAAATGCATCATAAAAAAATGTTAATTATACTTTTAAACTAATTTTAGTTGACATAAATAAAAATTTACAAAAAAAACTTAAAAAATCGAATGGTTTAGCACAAAAAATTGAAAAATCAAAACCTTAAAAAACATTTTTAAAAAATTTAAAATTTTTAGTTTAAATAGAGAATTTTATAAGCTTTAAAATGATATATCACACGACCCTTAACGTAAAACGTATAGATAATTTCAAGAGCTACAAGTTTGCTCATAACCATATCCTCCCATGAATAATTTGGCTGAAAAATCGAAAAAAACAATTTCAGCCCCAACATGGCCATGTTTGAATATTTATAACTTGATTGTTATTAATGTATTAAAAAAGACGCATTTTTATGTTAAGGTGCATATTTAGTGAGATAACCGCACTGACCCCTAAAATTCAAGATAGCGGACACCCCTTACGCAAATCAACCGGTGAAAAACTAACAGGAGTCTTCTGGTACTATCCACTACTACCCTTAAAAATATCAGCCCGTGTACATTTAATGCAATATAACATGGGAATTTCTTATTTGACTGGACTATTAGTAATATTTTAAAAATCACTGAAAATAATATCTCTTACCATCTGACGCTCCTATGCTTATAAAACTATCATTTCATTTCTGGAAATAAATAAATTTTATTTATTTTTGGTTTATTGTCACTTTTTTTAGAGCAAATAAGGCGTGTTTTAATTATGACTAGATTTAATCATTTTATATTTCTAAGAATTTTTGACTGTAGTAAAATCCCAGCCACGTATGAGTTTTTAAATTATTTTATTATTTGTGCCCATCCTTAGAAATTAAAACAAATAAACCACAAACTTCGCAAAAGTGTAAAATTAGTACGAGCGGTTGTATGCAGCTGTTTATGCCGCGTTTTGATAAACTGCGCATGCTCTGAAAGTTTTTCAATACATTATTTTAAATAAAAAACATTTTTTTACAAAAAAAAACACCAAACAGACGCCAAACCAACGTTAACGTAAACCAAGGCCCCCTCTTAAAAAAAAAAACCAAAAAACAAAAAACCAAAACAACTCCGGCACGGACAGCTGCAATTAGGCGCTTGTAAATTAGTATTGTACATAAATTATGTAGAATAATGAAAAAAGTATAACTAGATCTTAGTGGTTCTAGGTATCAGAGCCGGCCTTTGTATAAATCAAGTGAACCCCCTGCTTCGTTGCTTAGAGGGGCGCCGTCGAGGGTCGTTTTTTTCAGTGCAAAAAAAAATTATCAGAGAGGTGCAGTAAAAAGCTTTTTCAAAGGTGATCACGTGAGGAGAAAAGTAAATCTTTTTTGTCTTAAATTTTCAGAAGTAAGGACCTTTGTTTTTGTTTTTTTTAGTCGTTAAAATTATCTGGTGGTTAATGTTTTTATGTTTTTTCTTTTGCTAGCCCCTGGATGCCAAGTCCAACGCTTCCTTCAGGGCGCCGAAATGTAAAGGCCGGCCCTGGGTATTATTATTTAAAATGAAATCTTTTAAGAAATTATTAAATCTTGATTTTATATCTAATTAAATTAAATCTAAGTTTAATTTTTCATAACGGGTCTTTCAACAAGAGGTTTCATTTTAAATTAAGAGAAAAGTAGTATTTTTGATTTATTTAAAATGTTTGCCCCTATTTTGCAAAAAATTACGTTTTATGACCCAAATGTCACGTAAGTTACAGTTACAGTTTAATTATACCTTGAAATTAAATTTTACAGAAACTATTAAAAAAACAATATTTATATATTTAACTAAAACTACAAATTAGAAATGTCGTATTTTCAAATTAGAAATGTAGTATTTTCATTTTAAAAGATACAAATTTGAAATGTCGTATTTTCATTTTAAAAGATGTTTTGACCGAAACATGATTTATTTTATGTATTTTTTTTGCGCTTCAGTTTGGTCACCGGGTTTTTGTTCACATAAGTTACTTTCTACTTTGCGGTAAAATTTTTGGGCAATATTGCAGCGGAACAGACGTTTTGTCAGGGGTAAAAGTTAGCCATTTGAGGTTTTAAAAAACTTTGGAAATTTATTTATTTTTTAATATGGTTTACTATTCTATATTGATGGGTATATAAGGATTAATAATACTTTTTTTATTAAAAGATATTTTGGAAGGCAAAATACACTCTAAAAGTTAAGGTTTTTATAATAGCATGTTTTTCCTAAATAACAGGTATAGTAACATAACTTTTTTTCTCTTTAACTATTAAACAAATATATATTTTTCTAAAATTTGTGTCCTTTGCAAGTATTTTAATGTCAAATTTATTATTTGTTTTTGTTCCAAAACCAAAAATATACACTGAAAAAAGTAATATTTTTTAAATATATTTTTTTAATGGACCTTTCGTTGTTATCGCCGCTTGCCGCCGCACTTTTTTTTAAAGTATGTTCTTTCGTACCTTCAGAATGTTGGCTTAAAATTGTAGCCGCACGACTTTGGATTTTATGTTGGAGGGCGTTTTTTGCTTAAAATTTTAAAAATTACAACAGCTACAAGGTAAAGTTTTATATTTCTAGTAAAGTATTTGGGTAACTATTTACCTAATATTATAGTAAGGTTAAAAATGGTAGGGATTATCCTTGTTTGGATAACTTTTTTCTAAAATTATATATAAATAAGAATTAAAAATTATAATTAAGTAATGAAACCAATCCTAATTTTTGAGATATCGATTTCAATTTTGGAACACAAAAATAAGACAACCAAAAATAATCTTTTTGCATATATTTGATATTTTTAACCTTTAAAATTTAGACTGGGGGGCCCTGATTTTTTGTTGAAATTTGATTTTACTAACATATAGCACATATATTCAGGTTAATTGTGTGAAATTTTGGTAAAAAAATCTTTTTAATAAAAAAGATATAGACCACTTTTTCGGAGATACAAAACACTGTACGGCTTAATGTGTCGTGTAACTTTTAAGCTGTTTATTGGTTATTTTCTTGTAATAATTACCATTAAATACTTAGTGTGAGATCTGTGGTTCTTGTTAAAATCAGGTGAGTGTGTTTATTCAGTGGTCACATAAGTTACCACGTAAATTATGCAATTTTAATAATTTTTACAAATTGTTCGTAACATAACCTTAACATAGGCTTGTTACTAACATAGCATGCAGGTAAGTAACAATCCGATGTATCCCACATTGCCGGCTTGCAAAATTTAAAAAGCCGAGAAAAGTCACATAAGTTACTGTCACGTAAGTTACCGATCTGACTGGTAACGTATGTATTTCGTATTATAAAAGCGACACATAGTTCTATATTTCACCTTTTTTTAAAAAAGAGTGTTGTAGAGTTACATGTAGTTGATATATACCCACCTATATGTATAGATTTTTCACATAAGTTACCTATCTTGTCCCATATGTTACAGAATACAATTCTTTTGATGTAATTGTTGTATTTCTTATTTTAAAATAACACAAAATAGCATACAAGCTGTAAAATTAGATATTAACTATATTTAGAGTGTAAAACTAACACTTTTTATAGATTAATCTATTTTTGCATATTTAGTAACATACCTACGTGACAATCACATAAGTTACTAGTTTTCTTTTCCCCAAAAAACACAAAAAAATAAGAAAAGTGTACGGCTAGAATTAGTATTAATTCAAGTAGGGTTTAATACTAAGAACCTTACTACAAATTACGACGGTTTATCAATAACAAAAAATGAAAAAAAAAAATTTCCCCCTCAAAATTACGAGTTAAGACGGAATTACCCTTATATATATATTTTTTATTTTCTGCAAAATCAAAACCAAAAATTGTTAGGAACGTCATTAACTAGAATCATGAAATTCAACAAAGGAGTGCTTCTTTATTTTATTTTATTTGATTTGATTTAATTATATTGCAAAATATTATATATTATTTTTCAAACAAAATTGTCATTTAATTTTATTATTATAAGCGATCAAAAATGCCCTGGGTTATCACGCTACACGGAAAGAAATTAGTGGGCTCTGCGCTATACATTATAAGATATTTGGTAACAGTGGCAAATTATAGTGATTAAGGCTATAGATTATAAGGGACACAATAACTAATAATGTTAAAAATAAATTGGAAACGATTATATATATTACAGACACGATTATATTTATTACAGGCACTATTATAAATTTACAGAAATTTTATTATATTATAAAAATTATTAGCACAGACAATAATTAAATCTATTTAAGCTATAAATGCCATACTATTTGTTATATTTTATTATTCACTAAACAATTAAAGTATTTCATATTTTTACACTGACTGCCATAATTGTAAGAGAAAGCATTGTATTTATATAATAAGCGATTATAATTTGCTTGGTATGTGTGTTATAGCGCTCCTAGCTATAATTTTTTTTTCCGTGTATATGTATGTCCAAATATCCACCAAAGCGTAATAGAAAAAACTACAAGTACAGATAGGATTTAGCTTGTAATTATAAAACACACTTTTTGTATACCATTTGACATAGGAGCCGACTTTTCAAAATCCCAGGGGGGCCAAATTATTTTAAAATACAAAAATATACGGACGGCCCCCGCTGTAATGAGTCCAGGGGGGGGGGCGGCCCCCGCTGTAATGAGTGCCCCCGGAGTATGCCCCTATGCCTATTGAGTTCATAGTGAAAATTATTATTGAATTTAAAAAATCTTTCAGGGCGCACAATTAAATAAATATATTTTTCAATAAAATTATAATTAGCTGTAAAGACAAAAGGTTTATAAAGAAAAAACTGATACCAACTAAATATTTAAACTTAATTTTTAATACCTTAGTAAGAGTAAGATGGGAAAACGTGCCCATGATCGAAAAAAGATTAAAATAGGTACAAAATATATATTTTGGCTTGAATAACATCGTATAAAAATTTTGGCTCAACTACCACTGGCAAAAAATTAATTTATCCCAAAATGTATATTTTTTTTTCAGTTCTATTCATCCGATCGATTTGAAATTTGGTACAAGTAATATGGTTGGTAAGGACACTTTGTGAAAAAAAAAATCACACCTATGCTATCAAGTTATCATTGGTAAAAAGGCATTATTTTTTTCTTAATGACAAAGTGTGCCCTTTTTAGCCGAACAACCCCGCCATTTTTTTATATTTTAAGCCTTAACGTATTAAAAATTCTATTTTTTTCGTTCAGTGTAACAGGTTAAAAAAAAAGAAAACTGCACCAGCTGCACAGTTTTAATTATTTTAACACGTATGTACATTAGGGTGGATAAAAAAAAACGACTATTTTTTTTTTACTTTGCACTCTGAAAAATCGGTCGCTAGACACCTCTAGAAAATTCTCACCAAATATGAGCTCTTAATTTTGATAAGAAGGTCCTCCGCTTTACAATTTTCCATTTTTTCCTCAGTATTAGAAACAAAAATTCATATCTCTTTGACAACTGTTCGTTAAAAAGTATTTCTCCCCATATTCTTGTAGGAAATCGGACGCTCTACAAAAAAGGTTTCTTACAATTTTTTCGTAAACCTCACTGTTTAAGAGATATCAAAGGTTAAAGTTTGAATATTTTAAGAGACATTTCAGTTTTGCTTATGAATTTTAAAGGGAAACTTAGTGACTCTCATGATAGAAACTCAAATTTGTATAAATTTTCGTGAAACTCATAAATTAAATTGAAATTTTTCAAATTATTCATCAAAAACTATTAAAATTAGTATGCACTGAAGTTTGACGATGAATATCTTTTAAACGCTTAATTTAATCGACAAATCATAAGAGACCATTTTTGTAGAGCAGTTAATTTCCTACAAAACTATGAATTGCGCAAATCATAACAATTTTTTGTAAGCGAGTAATAAAATTCATAAGCAAAACAGATATGTCTCTTAAAATAATCAAACTTTAACCTTTGATATCTTTTAAACGGTGAGGTTTACGAAAAAATTGTAAGAGACCTTTTTTGTAGAGCGTTCGATTTCCTACAAGAATATGGTGAGAAATACTTTTTAACGAACAGTTGTCAAAGAGATATGAATTTTTGTTCCTAATACTGAGGAAAAAATGGAAATTTGTAAAGCGTAGGACCTTCTTATCAAAATTAAGAGCTCATATTTGGTGAGAATTTTCTAGAGGTGTCTAGCAACCGATTTTTCAGAGTACAAAGTAAAAAAAAAATAGTCGGTTTTTTTGACCCACCCTAATGTAGGGACATACAAAAATAATTGTTTTTTATATATGCATGTCTACGAGTATTACACAATATTTACTAAAATGTACATCTCATACATTATTTTAAGAACAATTCTTTTATAATAGACAGGGCGGATCCCTGAGGGTGGTATTGGAGGTAATTACCTTCTAGGACTCTTACCAGGATTATAAAAAAGTATAATTATTTTTTAAATAAATATTTAAATTGTGGTGAAATCGGATATGCGATATAATTATTTAGGGTCAATTTGTCAGTTATAGACAGGGGCGGATGGGTCATTGGGTTACCTCCTAGGATAATAAAAAGGTTAAATCATTGTTTTAATAATTTTTTTAATTGTAGTGGAGGCGTAATGCGCATACGCAACATAATACGAAAGGGAGGACCCCCTTGGGCGGGGGTTATTGAAAGTAATTCCAATAGGTATAGTCACTATTAAAATCTAAGTAGTATACCATCTCTACTGATAAAACAGTTTATTTGTGGGCACAAAATATTTGGTTGTATATGACTCATTAAATTATTTGATTGTGAGTAATAAATTTTATTTCTGTCGAATAAACTATTTTGTTCCCATTAATAAATGATTTTGACTTTAAATATTTATTAACAAGAACTTAAATAAAATTTATTACTAAAACCAAATAATTTAATTGGCCATATCCGACCAAATCTAAAAAAATATTTCGGTTATGATTTTTTTCGGATTATTCAATTTTAAGTTTATATTTAATAATAAAGCAGGCTTAAGTTTTATAAATCGAAAATTGAAGAAAAAATAATATGTAGGTATACCCAAAAAAATTATCTTGACGCCACACAATTACCTCCAATATCCTAATAACTCCCCCCCACCCCGAGGATCCGCCCCTGTCTATTATTGACGAATTGACTATAAATAATTATTATAATTATATTGTATAGCCGACATTTTAAATAAGTATTTAAAATTTTTTTATTATCCTAGTAGGATTCCTATTCCTGTCTATCTTAGAAGAATTATTCTAAAATTAATACATGAGGTGGACATTTTAGTAAATATTGTGTAACACTCGTAGAAATACATACAGGCCCGTAACTGGAAAAAAATCCAGGGGGTGCTGAGCACCCCCTGACAGAAAACTTTTGGTACTCCAAAGCATTTTTGAGGGAGGGAGGGGGTATAAATATTTCCCAACTTAAAATTTAAAAATTGAGAAATTTTCCAAATCAAAAAACAGCTTTATTCCTGACCGTGAAATTTTGCTGTCTAAAAAAAGGTCCTCATCTCTGAAAAATTCCCAACTCAAAAAAAGCTTTACTACACCCGACCATAAAATTTTGATGACTAAAAAAAAGGTCCTCACCTGAAAAAATAAAAATATTATTAATTAATTTTCTGTTTCGTGAGGATTTTAAATAATTACCTATTTAAAAACGATTTTGTTAATTATTTTAATAATAAATTAAATCAATTTACATTACTCACAGTATTATTATTTTTTAATGTAGGGTAGCTTCTGTTTTGACTTGAGCACCCCCACAGGGCGTGCTTAGAGCTTATTTCGCCAGGGGGTACTCAAAATCATGCCAGGGGGTGCTGAGCACCCCCTAGCACCCACCAGTTACGGGCCTGCATACATATTATGTAAAAAAACGATTATGTATGTGCAGTGCAGGGCTAAAGTAATGAAAACTAGAAGGCCATGGAATTTTGAAAGAAGCCGCATACCATGCTTTTACATTAAAAGTCCAGCAGTTGTGACTATGGCATTATATGTCACAGTTTGACATACATATGTATGATACATTAGAACTACTTCTCATTAGAACAAAAGATTAGGGTCACTCCATCCAGCGGTAGCGTGTTGTCGCCGCAGCGGTTTTCAAAAAACCGCTGCCGGATGAAGTGACCCTACAAAATTACAGTGCATTAAATTCTCATAAATAATTACACAAGAGGCTGAGAATTATGGTGGAAAATACGCTGTTTTCATGAAAATTTGCTGTCTGGAAATAATTACGACCGGGGCATCGCCCTGCAGGGGAGTAATTATTTTCTTTGACAGCAAATTTGAATGAAAACTGTGAATTTTTCCCTATAATTCGAAGAATCGTGTGTAATTCGGAAGATTATTTTTTAATGATTTATAATATGTCAAACCAACTTTTATATTTTTTTCATCGCAAATGATATAAATTGTTCTATTACTTGGCTAGTAAATTCCGTTAGGGGTAAAGCTTTTTTCACTAGTTGGGAAAATTGGTTACAGTTGGGAAAATTGGATTAGTAAGTTGGGTATTTTGCAGAGGTGAGAACCTTTTTTTTTAGTTATCAAAATTCCCTGTCAAAGGCAAAGCTTTTATCGAGTTGGGAAAATTCTGTACAGTGGAGGATTTTTTCTCTAGTTGGAAAAATTGGATACAGTTGGGAAAATTGGAGTAAAGTTAGGAAAATTGGAGTAGTAAGTTGGGTATTTTGCAGAGGTGAGAACCTTTTTTTTTAGTTATCAAAATTCCCTGTCAAAGGCAAAGCTTTTTTTCGAGTTGGGAAAATTCTGTACAGTGGGGGATTTTTTCAGATGAGGACCTTTTTTTAGTCATCAAAATTTCCTATCAGGGTTGAAGCTTTTTCTTTTTTTTTTTGAGTTGAGAAATTTCTGAATATTAAGTTGGGAAATATTTGTTTCGCCCCCCCCCCCTTCGGAGCACCCCTGTTTGCACTGATGTAATATGGCCATCCAAACTAGGTACTACTTAGGTTATGAGCACCCTGTTTTTTCTACCTAGTTGTTGAGCTTCCCATTAATGGGAATGCATTGGCCTTTGCTGGAGAGAATTTGCAGCACCCGAGTCAATCGAACACCTTCATCTAAATATTTTAGAATTTATTAGAGTAGATAATTACGTAACTTTATACACAACTATATATGAGGCGTATAGTGCAAGAGTGGCCCATCTCACCTTATGGAAATATCGAGATAATGGCAATTTAAATTTCTCCGATTTTTTAATCTTTGATCTAGGATCCTATAAAATAATGCGTCCTATAGGACGCATTATTTTATTTAAAATTTTTCTGTTAGGGTTTTTAGACTTAACCAACATTAAGGTAATGTATGACAAACAAATTTATTTAACTTTCTTTACTTTCGTAAAGAAAAAAAATGGTGGGCCACTATTGCACTATACATTGTGTTCATTTTGGGCCACTGCTGCATTACGAACGAGATCTGACCTTCAATAACATGTTTTTTTTGATTAGATGTCAAGAAAGCGTTCCCAATAGACAGTTGTTTTTTTCTTATGAAACTAATTTATATGAAAAAAATATACATTTTCTGCAAGATGAACCTATGTAGGTACTGTAAGGAGGATAACATTTTAACATTTCATTCATTCATATTATTTGATTGAAGGTAACACACATATTTTAGTTATTTTTACATACATTTTTTCATGTTTAGCATAATAATAACACACAAAGATATAACGAACACATTTCTTTGTTTTCTTTGACTTTGTGGGCCACTCTTGCACTAATAAAAGCTATAATTTTAATTATGCAATAGTGCTTTAAATGCTTGTAGCGTGCCAAAAAGAAAACCCTCTGTTATGAGGGTGGTATGTAATGAAAGATATAAATGTCCTTATTACATTTATAAAAAAAACGCAAATCTCAATAAAACACATATGGGCCACTCTTGCACTATACGCCTCATATATGTATTAGATTTTGGTTTATAGGCCGAGAAACAAAGGCATATTTTTGGTATATCGTAATTGTATTTTTGTTTCTAAAATACCTATGTCATTTGACTTTTTTTTATGATTTTTGGTTGAAGTTTTGTGAAAATATTTGTACACAGACTTTCAAAATTTTTGAGATTCTTCTGAGATTTACAACAAAAAAATTCATGATGGTAGAGATTTTCGATTGGATTTCTGAGATTTATAATAAAAAAATCAAAATCTACAGAGATTTTTGAGTATTTTTTAAGGGTTTTAATATATTTTTGAAAATTTTTACATGGACTTTCGATAGTATCGGAATTAGGTATCACACCTAAAAAAAAAACTTTCCCACTACAACTTTTTTGAATTTCAAGATCCACTACTGCTAAAATTCCAACCTTTATTCCCTCGACGAAAAAGTTGATTACTAAAAAAAACGTTTCCATTACTGCTAAAATTAAAACTGTTATATTTTTAACCCATGAAATTAACAACTTTTTCCAATTTAAAGATAGGTGGGGGACGCTCCCCCCAACCCCCCATAGATACGGCCCTGGCAACAACTGGTCAAGTGAGCCTATTTTCCCGGACTACTTGGTTCCTATGGTGCATTTTGCACGCCTCCCACGATTTAAATAAATTTAAATAAAATCGCGGAACGATATGTAGGTACTGCATGCGAATTTTGTTACGTGATAGCGATTTAAATGTTAAATAGGACCTACCAAGAAGTTTTGATTAATGAAATTCACTCTGATAAGACGAAAAAAATCACCTCAAGTAATACTACGGAAATGTAACCAAAAAATTTATATTGGAGACCCGAAGAAAATTTTATGAGATAATAATAAAGTACAACAATTTTCTTTAAAACGGTATCTCAAACTTTAATTTCATGCTTTATGAGTGGATATATTTAGAATCAAAAATACAACTTTAATCGCGATAAGCTGACGTCAGAGTTACTATCAGTTGATTTTATGAACATGGCAGAAACAAAAACTTTTCAACTAAAGATTGAGATTTTTCCAACTTTTTACTCAAAACTACTTTTTAGCAAAGATTTAAAAATTCCTAACTAATTCCTAACACAACGGCAAAAAGTAGATGATCAAAACTCCATAATTTTCCCGTCATATTTGATCTTGCTTAATATTTTTGGTGAAAAATTATCATAATTTTCCCGTCATACTTGATCTTGCTTAATATTTTTGGTGAAAAATTATAGTCTGCAGAAGAAGAAGAAGAAGAAGACTGATGAAAGAACAGAAAATATTAGAATTAGTTATTTTAATTGAAATTTGTATGGGTGTCGTATCTATTGAAGATTTTTATCAAAATGTACATATCTGTCTACTTTGACTATGAAAACTTTGCTGGTATATATTAAGGAATGTTGATAATGAATTAAACGGAATTCGAAACGTCCACAATCATATTAAATTGAAGTTTTTCTCTCTACCCGATATACCCAAAAACCAATACACAATAGACTAAATCTACTGAAACATTTTCTTGTATTTGACTTTTTTTTTTGTAAAACTTAATTTTATGGGAAAGTATTTTTACTATCTTTTAAAAATGCATCCATGCATATACACAAAATGTTTATTTATATCGCAAATTAATTAAAAATAATTTAAAAAAATTTTATATAACAATGTTCTAGTTGTTAATTAAAATTATTATCACTTAATTATTTTCGGTTCCTCGAATCACCGTAAGTGGTTTTTACATTTTTAATTTACAACGGGTCCAACAAACCATAAAATTAATTTTACATCTACAATAATTAGGTATTAAATTAAATAACTATGATATTATATTGCTTTCCTATTTAAAAGATTTTAACTATGGGAAAGGCCCTGTTTTATGTATTTTTTTCTCTTATTTTTAACGTTTTATGTATACAATAGCTATTTTCCTAACAATTTTTGAAAATGTTGTGCGGCCTTGCGTAAAAAAATAAATTTAAGTGGCACACTGCATACCGGTTGGCCATTTAAACGGTTAAAAGTCGATATCTCAGAAACCGTATAAGATAGGTTTTTGAAATTTGGAACTAACCTTCAATATCAAGGGGGACACCTTTTTATTAAAGCAGTTTTTTTTTCATCCACACTCTTAGGCGAAAGAGGGGGTAATTTAAAATTTTTAAATAGAATGGGGGTGTTTTTTATTCAGATTCAAATTCAGTATAAAAAATTACATAATTGACCGAAAAAGTTTTTTTTTCATCAACCTCAAATTAGGCTGTTAAAAAAACTAAAGTAAAAAACCGCCATTTAAAAAAATTGAAAAATTTGAATATTTTAGTAGTTTTCTATTGTTTAGATTTATTTCATTGTTTTAAACCTAAAAATATACAAAAGAAATCAAATCTGAATTTTTTCCAAAAATTTAATTTTTTTTTACCTGACGCTATGATTTAATACCCCATATTTTTACTATATTTTAATATTTAAAAAATACAGCCCTAAAAAAAATTAAGTGTAAGATATTGTGTATGCAATTTGCCACTTAAATTTAATTTTTTAAGCAAGACCGTAAATATTTTCAAAAAAATGTATATACATCATTTACTATAAGGTTTATAAATATTCAACTTTCGACGCTTCATGATTTTTTTCCGTTTTTTTGAATTTTTTACCTGTGTGGAGCGGAGTTAAAAATAAAATATGTTTTTATACTTAAATAAATATTATTTTTATAATTGTTTCAAATAGAAAACAATTAACAGTTAAACTTCTTAACTTAACAGTTAAGATTCTTAACTTAAGAAACATCCAAACATTTGTATAATTTTAATAATAAATATAACAAGAATAACACGATGCAATTAAGAAATTAAACAATTTTAACAATTATTGAAAAAAGCTATAGCTTTTATGTTATAACATTAGTTAATACCAATTCTATTTTATAGTTAAAGTTATAGTTTATTTTTTGCAAATATTACATAGGCTTGGAGAGCCCCAAATAAGCTTTTGGCTTGTGCTAGGGGCCCTCCATTAATTTTGAAAAAAAAAATACATTTCAAATTTTGACAGATAATACATAAAATTTTCAAATTCCTTCTTTTTTTTTGGTTGAACATTAATGATAAAGTTGCAGTTTTTATTTGAATTTGCTATTTCTATTATTTTTCCAGGTAGCATTTCATCTTCTTTAAGGCTCATCGTTTTTTTTTTTTATAAAAACTTTACAATTGAAATTGACAACACAATTGACAAGAACAAACTAGCAAACTATCATCGGTTTGGACTTTTCGTCATGGAAACAACTATCTTAGCCAACAATTTTACACAATTTTTATGAAACAATTATGCGTGCGGAAAATACCTGTTTTCCATACGCATATGCGAGAGAAATAGTTATTTATGTACCTGTGACATCCATAAAAACGTGAAACAAAGCTATGATTTATTTATCTTCCTAAAATCAACTCCATACATATAATTATAATAAATTATAATTTATCGAAAATTGCTTCTTTTCACTCAAGGTTGGTTGTCTATAGATAAAAAATTCTAATAATAATATAAAAAAGAAAAAACTGTTACATAGAGCTGCAGTTTCATTGTCAACCAAACTTTCGCAAAAAGCAACTATATAAGTGAGTCAGTCTGTTCGAAATGACTTGTAACCATGATAACTGAAATTCAGATAAAATAAACAAATTAAATTGCATGAATTTTTATATAAATATTCCAAAAACCGCATAAAATCTTATACTTTATGAAGTCCCTAAAATTTTATGAAATCTCGTGTTACTTGTTGACTTAGTCTATATGAAACTTCACCAGAAATTTACAAATTTAAAAAAAGAATGTGTTCTTATGAGAAAACATATAATTTTTATCAGCATATCTAGATATCCAGAAATACTATATATAATCTTATCAAAGTTCATGGCGTAATCCATTGAATATCGTCCAGCATAGACCAATTTTAAATTTAATATTTTTTTACCTATTGTTTACTTTATATACAGTGCGGTCCAAAAGTCACCCCCCCTTTTAACTTTTGAACGAGTTGAGATATCGACTTCAAATTTAGAACTCTTAAATAAGACAACTTAAACTATCTTCTAGCATATATTTGATATTTTCAGCTCTTAAAATGTGGGCAGGGGGGCATGGGAGGACATTTTTTTAAATGGAAAGAGGGGTCCTGTGATACATCATTTTAAAGCTTACAAAATTCTCTATTTAAACTAATATTTTCAAATTTTTAAAAAATGTTTTTTAAGGTTTTGATTTTTCAATTTTTTGTGCTAAAACATTCGATTTTTTAAGTTTTTTTTATAAATTTTTATTTATGTCAACTAAAATTAGTTTAAAAGTATAATTAACATTTTTTTATCATGAAATTAGGCATTTTTAAAAAATTATTTGTTTTTTTTAGAGGAATTTTGACGGCAATACCCATTTTCAACCCCATTTTAAACCCATTTTTTTTTATTATTTAAAAATATGGAGTTAAATGGAGAATTTTATAAGCTTTAAAATGATGTATTAAATAACCCCCCTTTCCATTTAAAAAAATGTCCTCCCATGCCCCCCTGCCCACATTTTAAGAGCTGAAAATATCAAATATATGCTAAAAGATAGTTTAAGTTGTCTTATTTAAGAGTTCTAAATTTGAAGTCGATATCTCAACTCGTTCAAAAGTTAAAAGGGGGGCTGACTTTGGACCGCACTGTATGTACACTTCAAAACACTTTTTATTTTATTTTTATTTTGCTTCAGTTGGGGTTTTATAAAGTTTGCTTTTTTTTTTAATTTCTGCATTCTGCGGAAATTTAAATTTCTCAGTTATTAAATGAGCTAGCGATATAAAACAAAAATTCTTTTTTTAGGCAGAGGATGGGATATATTTTTTATTTTAGGACTTTTTTCTAAATAAAATCAAAATAGGGGAAAATTGTATCTGAAATTTGATATAAAATTTAATAATATGACGATTTTTAAATTTTAATATTTTCTTAATTGACGGGGTGTAAACATTTCAGATTTTTAAAATTAGTTACCCCTGAGAAATTGAGACTCAAATATTAAATAATTTTTTAAAAGTAGCATTTTTGAAGCTTTATAAAAAAATATTACGTAAATATTGTTGTTTGAAATTTTAACAGTATAGTATAGTAATTATAGGTGCCTATTTACAAAAAAAATCACACCCTCAAGTCAACCCTTTAAGCAAATATTAACATTTAAAAATCATATTTTTATTAAATTTCATATCAAATTTTGGATACAATTTTCACCTATTATGATTTTATTAAGAAAAAAGTCTTTGTTACAAAAAATATAGCCCATGATATGCTTAAATAAATAATTTTTGTTCAATGTGGCTAGCTCATTTAATAACTGAGAAATTTAAATTTCCGCAACATGCAAAAATTAAAAAAAAAAGAAAACTTTATAGGGTGGCCAACCCCAACTGAAGCAATATAAACATAATTAAAAATTGGTTTTGGAGTACAAATATATAGGTTTAACAACACAAAAAATATTAATTAATTTGAGAGCCCAAATAATTCAAAATTAGACGGTTTTCAATAGATTACGCCTCATGGGATACGAAAGTATTTTCGTCAGATTGTTTTTTTTTTAGGGAAGAACGCTTTAAGCTAGAAACTAGAGGAAGATACAAAACAATGGGATTTACTGTATAAAATTATTATAATAACGTTTTCAAAGAAAAAATATTAGCTTTTGAAAGAAGAAGTGCAAAATATAGGTATATTTAATAATATTTTTTTTGAAAATATTGGTATATTTAATAATATTTTTTAATGCGAAATGGACCAAGACAATAATGTAAATCAAAATTATACATTATTCCTGACCTTAATTACCTTGTATAAATAATCCGGCCCTGCTAGTTAAAAAGTGAAAGAAACATTCCGAACAAATTTGATATCGATAATTTTCAATAATAATTTGCCATATGCAATATTACGAGACACAATTACAAGCAATAAATAATTGCATTAAATTTTTGTTTTTATTATCTAGTTTAATTTACACTCTGAAAATTATTATTTTAGTCGGCTATTCTCACCTATAATTATTTTGGTTGGCTACACTCAGCTATAATTTTTTTAGTTAGCTATAGTCGCTATAATCGTACCACCTAACATTATTTTTTATTTTTTTCGTAATTGGTTACATTCTGGAACTTGCTCTTTGTTTTAAGTTAAAGTATGATAATTTTTTAACATATTTTACGTGTTTTATTGAGGTCTGCAAACGGTACGATTTAGGAGCCTGGTTGCCTAAATCGTACCTAATTAATTAACTTAACGTAATAACAATATGGGAAAACAAACGTTACATTAAAATTTTGAGGTTATATGTTAAGCGCTGTTTACAGTAAGACGTAACCTCAAAATTTTAATGTAACGTTTGTTTTCCCGTATTGTGTTATTTTTATTTAAATTAATGGTTATTATTAATAAGATGATTACATTTAAATCATCTTTTTGTACTGGTGTTTATTTGTTTTGGGTTTAAACCCTTTTAATTAGGTAAGCTCAATTTTCACAAATTTTCCACTTTTTATATATTTTTTGTAGTTTTTCTTATTATTTAAGCTTCTTTTATACTTTTTATAGATGTTATATGCCCGAAGATGGTTTTTTAAAAACCGAAATGCATCGCATTTATTTTAATAAATGATCAGAAATTAAGGCATCTCTTATTTCAATGACTATTTCTGAGACGAGAAAATTTACAAACTTTATATTTATTTTTAGTTTAAATTAAAAATATTATGCAAGGATAAAAAGGCTTTTCCATTTACACATAAAAATTAATTTGACTAGATGTGGTTAGTCATGAACTTAACGCACTTCACGGGTAGTAAATTGTATGTATTTTTAATTTTCAATAACTAAGAATAAATATTTCAAATTACAACTTTCTACGATTCCTTAACAAAAAGTTACTGAAAAAAAAATAACAAAAAATATTTAATTATGTCCTACGGGAATTAAACACTGGATGATTTACGAATTCAGTACCGGTACGATTTATGAAACTTCCTTCTTTTTGCATAAAAATAAAAATATATTTTATAAAATAAAAATGTCGATATGTTTAGTTTATATGTGAATTATTCTGATATTAATTAATGTAATTACACACACACATAAAACGATGTGGTAATTGTAATTACTAAAAAGAAATATGATTAGAAAAACTTGCAAATTCTATTATTATTTTATTAAAAGTCATAAGATGTAGCAAAAATCTTTTCGAAGTTAGAGAAATTAAAAAAGTACGATTTGCGGACCGGTACGATATAGGGAACCTTCCCCTACTATTTATTCGTAACTCAATTCCATAAGCATGCATGTACCGAAAGTAAAACAAAACACAGCTCCGTACCGAAAAAAAAACTCTTTCTTCATTTATTTATAGACAACCTTCAAAACAACAGATAGTAATATACACACACTCAAGAACAATTAGAAATTGTTTTTAATGATAATTTTAGTACGTTACTTTTAAGTGGTCGTCTGCCATTGTCTGAAACTGCGTTTTTGATGGACTCTCCTTTTTGCGAACCTGGTAACTCTGGTTGTTTAAAAATAACTACATTTAATGAAACACTGTTTATTTTGTGTGATATCTCGCTTAACGTTGCTTTTATAGGACAAATGAATCGGTTATTGCTAAAACACCCAAAGTCAAAAATTGATATTTAATAATGTGTAAGTAAGTGCAAAAAATAAGGAATTTGAGTAAACAATTGTTTAGTGTTCACTAACAGTTACTGAACACAAAAAAGTATTTACCCAAATTCCTATTTTTTGTACTTAGCACATTATTAAATATAGGTTTTTGACTTATGATGTTTTAGCACTAACCGATTTAAAAAATTTTGTTGTTTTTCAAAAAAAACTACCAACTAGGTTGACATTACATACTTAATTAAAAAGTAATGGAAAGTACTATATCCTCCTGAGACCCGAGACCTTAGTTATTGGATTTTTTTGATAAAAATTGGAAAACATTGATGGTTTTGGGATTTAAAATACATAGCCACTACGATGTACCGACGGACTCGCTGCTGTAGATTCGGGTTACAAAACCGTAACTAAAAACAGAAAAAAACCATTTACCGCACCATTATATTAAGTGTGCAACACTTACCGCAGGGGGGCACGTATACACTAGTAAATTCCATAAAAAAAATGTTTTCTTGAATTGTCAAACATATAAATGTCAAAAATATTATTAATAAAATAAGATTTTAATTCCTTGGTAGTGAGAAAAACGTATGCACTACTCGTAGGTAAGTTTTTTCTGTCTTCGGTCGTGTTTATGGACCTCGGCTCCGCTCCGGTCCACAAAATACGACCTCATACAGAAAAATTTACTTACTCTACTAGGAGCGCAAATAACTATTTTTTTCTACTACTAGCTTTAGAGCATACCATTATTTATCACGTTTTCAGGCTGTGAAATCAATTTTCTTCACCTATAGCAATATTAATTTTTTCTCTCCTAGAAGGAGTAAATTTTATAAAAAACTGATTCTGCCACTTGATTTTCCTTGAACTGCAAAGACATGACATGCCTGTTGAAAATGACGGTTCTGCGGGGGTATAAATGGTGCACAAATTACAGTCGGTCGAGTAAGAGCGTGTCACCTATAACGTGTAGTTGGTAAGAGAGAGCTTTACACTTTAGTATTATTGATATAAAAATGGTAAATAATAAGAATAACTACTAGCGCAGTAGTGAAAAAAATAATATCGAAACCACGGTAGAGAAGACTATTACAGCTTTGCATTCTTAAATCCCTCGCTGCTATGCAGCTCGGGATTTAATACGCTCGGCTATAAAAAATGTCTTCTCTACCTTGGTATATAATTACTATTACATAATTAAACAAAAGAAAAATATATTATTTTGCTGGCATAATGCAGCAATATTTTTCTTAGTGTATGTCATATATTTGACAAATATACTCGAGAAATAATGTTCAACATTCTATATGAACATTAATCTCTGTTTTAATGTCTTTAATGTACCTACATAGGCGAGGTGCACGCTTACAGTTCATAGATAATAGATATACATGCCAATTTTGTTAATGTATTTTTTTAACAATTATTTCATCTAAACTGGGTCGGAAATTACAGAAATTACTTAACTAGTCATAACCACACAGCTGGAAGAATACAATTTATGGTTTTCAATGTTTTCAAAAAAAAAAAAAACAAAAATAGTAAATCAGAAAAGCAGATAACTTTAGTTTTTCTGAATTTTAAAGTGACCCTTAAGGGAACGTTAAAGTATTACGTAACGCAAAATGTACCAAAATTCATACACTTCATACCCCGGTTCTCGCGTTATAATAGATTATAGAGATTTCATATTTTGGCTACCCCCCCTAACACACCCCCTATTAATGGGGGTAGCCAAAATATGAAATCTCTACAGCCTTGAATAACGCGAGAACCGAGGTATGAAGTGTATGAATTTTGGTACGATTTGCGTTACGTAATACTTGAACGTTCCCTAAGAGGCAAACAACAACAAAATATTTGTACATGAACCCCTGAGATTTTTGTATGACTGAAAAATCTTCGAAATCTTCAAAAATTACCGAGATTTTCCAGATTTTAAAAAATGTTTAATGATTTTTTAAAGATTTCCGAAAAATTGTACACAGACTTCCTACAGTACTTTATCCTTCGGTGACCCTAAATGGTACACAAAAAAAAAAACAAAACGGTACCCAAAATTAAAATTTTTAGATAAGCTTGAATTATGTAGAAGCACACAGAAAAAAAGGGTCCTTAAACCAAGGAAACTTTTTTTTTACGTTTTTCAATATGTTCAGCCTTGAAACAAGAGAATATATACTGTAAAAAGTTAATGAAAAATATTGTAAAAATACATTAATTTACATAGTACACTAATTAAATTAACTATACTGGACTATGCATAATTCATGAATTTGTGTAAAAAGGTTTAAAAAGATTTAATTTTGTGTAAAAGAACACATTATTAATTCAAAATATTACCATTATAGACTATGTAATTTTTAAGGTACCGGTATATGGCAACATATCAGAATTTAGGACTATGTAATTTATTTTTACCGTGTAGCTTTTAAAAAATCAAAAGACACGTCTCCTTGGTTCAGGAATCCTTTTTTTTTCTAAGATAGATAATTTATAGTAACGGAGCACTGTGTTTCGTCTAGCAGACAAAATGCATGACATAATTACATGAAACTAACGGTACCAGGTAGTAAACATCCCCTATCAGGTACCAAATCCAAGAAATAAAGGTCACAGGATTATTCCCTAATTAGGTAGCCTGGATTAAAGGTAAGTGATAAGCAAAGCGTGCGGTCAATTTCGTAACAGTTGCAATTTTGCCACAGTTTCGATAACACCTCTCAAAATTTTTAGTAAAAGTGAAAAGTGTTTTAGTGATGGAATCTTTTATTCAAGGTGTTTATTATATTTATGTAAAAAATACAGTTTTTTTTGGGTAGTTGTACTTAAAATATGTAACTGAAAATACTGTTGAATTTTTTTTTGGAAATTTCGTTAACTCTAATTTTCAAAGACCACAACTTTTGATCTAGACCTGCCTTTAGGCTATTTTTTTTTTTAAATTTGGCTAACTCGTCTAAAAAACTTTCCAACCGGCTCAAAAAAATCACCCTTGGACAAAACTAACGACTAACAAAAAAGGCTGACTATCCGCCATGCCACTCACCTTAGAACCATCCCTGGTAAAACGGAATACGAAGCAACTAAATAAATTTGCAATTTTGCTTATTTGTAAGTGTTGCAAATAATTAATTGATTTTGCATAAAACATGATAAAATCATATATTTAGATTAAAATTAATTATAATTTTTAAATGATAATATTATGAAATATATTTTTATAATTATACCTATTAAGGGTTATTAATAAAAAAATAGTGTCTTAGATAACACCAATTATTAAATAATAAATCATAAATATCTATAGATTAAGAATCATTAATACTGGACTAAAGTTAAATTTTTTTTAGAAATGTTTTTTTATTTATTTATATGTTTTTGATATTACTTTCCCCATTCGAAAAATTTTTTATTGCTTTTTTTAAATTTTCTGAAAGTTTTACATCCAAAACATAATATCCGTAAAAAAAATCTGTCTGTCGGTCGGTATGTCGGTCTGTGTGTCCGGGAAATTTGTGACCACTATAACTCAAGAAAGCTTGGGGCTAAAGACTTCAAATTTTCACCACAGGTTAATTATCCAAAGTTCTAGGCTGGGATTGTTTTTGGTAAAAATCGGATTGGGGTAAGGGGGTAAAATGAGGTAAAAACAATTTTTTTCAAAAAAAATTTTTTTCTATTTATTTTTCGTTTTAAGAAAAAAGAAACGTTTAAAAAAAAATGTTTCTTTTAAAAAACTTATTTTTTTATTTTTTTTTCGTTTTTGATTTTAATGAACCTATGCCTATAGGGGAAAGTATTATTTTGTTGGCAGCAGTTTTATTAAATTTTTTTGAGATTTTTTAATTTTATTTTTTTTATTGCATTTTTTTATAAACATGAACTATAAGGAAAACGTTTGTTTTGCTGCAGCACAAAACTGACCCGATAATTAATACCAAACTAACTCCATTTAATTTAACCAAAAGAATGAAATGTGACAAATAATTCGGACATTTCATTGGCCAAACCCTTAGTTTAGTGTTAATTTGTATATTTATATATTTAGTTATTTATATATTTATTTTTTTTAGTTACACAGTCATAATCTATTTATTTCAGGGCCGTAACCAGAAAGAAATCTAGGGGGACTCAGCCCCCAGGGTGGCACCCTCAAAAAAAATATTTTCCCCCCACGGCTTCAATCAAAGCTTGGCGCCCCCACAAAAAAAATTGGCTTCCAAAAAAATACCACCATGAAAAAAATCTTTGTCCCTGACGGTTTCTACCAAACTTGGCGCCCCTGCAAGAAAAAAAATTGGAGTCGTAAAAATTACCTTCATAAAAAAAAGCTTTGTCCCTGACTGTTTCTGCCAAACTTGGCGCCCTTGCAAAAAATTAAATAAATTGGCGCCCTAAAAATTACCCCTGACGGTTTCTACCAAACTTAGCGCTCCTGAAAAAAAAATGGCGCCCAAAGGTACATGACTTAAAAATACCAGAGGGGGGCTCAGCGAAAACGCCAGAGGGGGCTCAAGCCAAGGCCCCCCTGATTACGGCCCTGATTTATTTATAGATTAATAATAATAATTACTTATGCCAAGCACAAGGTATTGGACAGGCTAATAAAGTTTTTCACACAACATTTCGTTATAAACAAGTTTTAAAAGTTATAAATTTTAGACACATGTTATAAATAAAATACGTTAATATACAACCTACAGATTTTATTTTAACTTATGTCTGATTTATTTACACTTTTATTTTCCAATGATCATTAAATATTCCTTATTTATGATTATTAAGCATAATTTATATAGACATATTTTTATTTAATAGCGATATAAGTACAGTTAGTTTCACATTAAATTTATTTCTAAATTTTAATAAAGAGCTTTTATTAAAAGCCATTTAAATATTTAAAAATATACGAACGCACTTCTCTTGTTTTTTTTTAATTTTATTTTATACTTATTCGTAATTAGTAATTACTATTGTATTTTAGGTTATACTGCAGATTTTACATTTATTTATTTACAAATAATAAAACTGCGATACTTTTTGAATTAATATTAACCCTTAATTATTAACAACCCGTCTCACAGTCGCCAGCAAAACTCATTTTGCTAATATTACGGAAACCGCGCATATTTAAATATTCCCAATCCATCTAATTTCATATGAGAACGAAATACACGTGTATTTCAGAAATGACCCTCCAGTGTTGATTTTTGCGCTTGTCAGTTAAATTTAACTTAATCTAGCCGTCTAAGAGACGGTGTATTAGTGTTTGTGTAATTATGGGCGAAAAACCCTCTAGTTCCAAAACAGTTATACTTGGCAATCCTGGATACGAGGAACAGTTAATAAAGTGGTTTGAAGAAGAAAACAGTGATTGCAGTGATATTCAAAGCTGTGATAAAAGTCAGGCCTTACTTGGTGATCATGAAACTGTTTCGGAAATTGAAGGTACTATTACTTTTCTATACGATATATACTCTTTCTTTTTGAAAAACTTTTTGAAAAAAAATGATAAATTGCTCTTTATGACCTTACCAACTAAAATGAAGAAAAGCCTACTTATGTTTCAGCTGTCAGAACCCAAATTGTTTGGAGTGCGCTTAGAAAATCTGTCCAGATTGCACTGAAAATATCTGATTTTTCCTAGTTGCAGGTTTTAACAATTTAAATGTTTTGATGTTCCTTTATTTTTTTTAAAGCTTTTGTTGTTTATGATTTAGGAATCTGTATTTATTTTTTGAATTAAAATAATTTTTAATGTTAGAAATTAAGTTTAATTAAAGAATTTCAAAATTATCATATTTATTACATAACTGACAACTTTTGAAAATAGAATAATTCATTAATATTTATTTACATCGCTCAATACTAATTCAGAATAGATTAGAAATATAAATAAATGACATTGCTTTTGGAAAAAAATATCATGGCTTTGGGATGCTTTATTTGAAGAGAATAAGAGAAACGGGTAGTTAGTGATTATGTAACAAATATTAGATGTTAGTAATTAAGGGTTAAGCGAGATATTGGTAGTTTAATACCATTATTACTTAAAATCTATAATTTATTTGAGGCGTATATTTATTATCAGAGCCCGGAAATTTGCGAGCTATGACTCATCTTTTGTCATCTTTTTTAGCTATTATCATAAATACACTGGCGATGCGTTTTTGTAGAATATGGATTGACGTCTTGCGGTCGCTTCTAATCAGTGCTGAATTTGGGTTACGATCATGAACTAAAGAACAGCTCGCTTATCCCCGAGGTGTGTAAAATCAAATGTATGAAAAAAAATTAATTAAAATTCTTTGCTTATTAAGGGTGTTTTATAAAATAATTTGCTTTTTAAATTCTGGGCTGTTTAAAAAATTCGTGACCTTGAAATTCCTAAAAAAATTCCCTGCGGTGCAAAAAAATTTTCAGCCATTTAAAGAAAGGGAACGTTCAAGTATTACGTAACGCAAATTTTGATCCGCGCCGCAGCGCACATGCAAAAAAGTTTAATTAAAAGGTTTTATAAAAAAAATTTAAAATCTTGTTGTTGTTGTTGTTGTTTTCTGAAAAATTTTAAACATTTCGCCTGGAGCACTAAAGTGAATAAGGTGAAATTCTTATGAAAAAGATTTTCAAAAAGTTTCCCCTGTGGTGCTAAAAAAATAATATTTGGACCTCATCAAGGCATGGACAAATATGCATACCGCGTGTTTGAGATTATACAAAATGGAGAAAACAAAGATCAAGGCTGACATGTTTTTTTTTTAAATGAAACACAGCCCATCGGAGGGGCCGTCTCCCCACTACAATCACGTCAGCCTTGATCTGATCGTTTTATCTTTGTTTTTTTCCGTTTTGTATAATCTTAAAACCGCAGTATACCTGATTAAAAACATTTGGAAAAAAAATTAAACCAAGGAAATGGACTTAAAACTGTTATGTTTAAAATTTAAAAGACATTAAAATCTGGCAAATTTAAGAAAATGACTAAGGCACTCATTCCGTACCACCCTGGGGGCTGAGCCCCCCCTAGATTTTGTTCTGGTTACTGCGCTGTATACTATACTATAGTCCGAGCCTTTGACCCTACTTTGAACTTTCTCGAAAGCCTTACATATGATTTTTGCTTTCTCATTTTGAAAAATTTCAAAATTTTGGAAAGCGTTGTATTTGTGCAAAAAAATGTTTGCGTATTTTTTCGTCTTATAACGTTTTATGTCGATATAAATCAATTTCAAGCAATTTCGGTCCTTCTGGTAAATCTTTTAAGCAAGATAACTTAAGAACCCTTTAAGCTAGAGACTTGAAATTTGGCATACATGTATATTACCAAAAGTTCTCCCTCGAAATTGTTTTTGGTACACATTGGGGTGGGACAAGGGGGGCAAATGGGAAAAATACAATATTTTTTCACAAAAATTTGAAAATTTGTATAGGGTTTTTTGAGGTTGCTAAAATTGAATCTGATAATAAAATTTTCCTAACTCCAGGGGGTAAATATTTTTAAGTATTTTCGTCAAAATTTCTATTTTGGGGACGACGAAACTTTATCTGATAATAAAATTTCCCCAATTCCATCCCCTAAGGGGGGAGTAGGTTTCGTAAAAATTGGTATACAGGGGTTTTTGAGGTTGCTGAAATTGAATTTGATATAAAAATTCTACCTCCACTCCCTGAGGGGCGGGGTAGGTTTTCTTAAAAATTGGTATAATGAGGTTTTTGAGGTTGCTGAAAGTGAATCTTATAATAAAAAATACGTTTTACGCGCGGAGGTGAAAAATAGGAAAGCTCTTTTACTGGGTAGTGTATTTTATAATACCTTAGTAAAACAGGGCAGCGCTGCAGCAGGGAGAAAATCCCTACCCGGGGCACATAAAATTGTCGAGAACTATATTTTTAAGGCAACTGCCCAGCACTTAAATAGACGTAATAATATTACGTCTATTTTTATTACGGTAACATATCAGTATATCCAATTAATATTTAATTAAAATCTAATTCAACTTATTAATTAAAATGTACATAGGCGTTGACTCCGTTAGACTAGTCGTCTGTTAGACGCTCTCTAGGTAAGGCAGTACTATTCGGTGTCGAGAAGTGCAAATTGATGCTCTTTACGGTGCACCGCGGTGGTTTAGAAACAAAATTTAGTCAACATAACTCGATTTTTTTTAAACCTAATTTTTTTAAGCACAGATATTTTTTCGATATACTTTGATAAAAATTTTATATAAATACTAAAGATACGACTGTAATTTTTATAAGCAATACTAACACATGTGCGGTTTATAACAATAAAGTTTTAGATTTAATCCAGTGACGGAGATTTTTCAGGAGGTTATCGAAAAAAAAAACAATTGAACTATTTTATTTATTTCTAGAAGATCAACGGAATATAATAAATTTATTAAGAAAAAAAAACAAAACAAAAAATTTCAAAAAAAAATAAAATAACATTTAATAAACGTTAAATAATTCAAAATATTGTTCTGCTTTCAATAACTCTCCGTAAAATCTCCGCTACTGGATTCAGTCTAAAACCCCTTTTTATTTTTACAAACCTCAAATGTGTGTTAGTGTTGATTATAAAAATATCTTAAGTATTTATGTAAAATTTTCATGAAAATACAGCGAAAAAATACGGAAAAATCTGAGTTTTTGAATTTAGCCTATAAAAAAGCAAACGAATAAAGATATTTGAAATCCGCTTTTTTGGGTTATAGACTTTAATTTTTTTTACCACAACTGTAGGAAAAAAAACACTGTGCTCTTTATCTCAAAAAAAAAAACGAGAAAAACGGAAATTAACCCATCAGATATAGCCAGATGCAACTAAAATGGTGTAGGCAAATTTTTGAGTGGCGCTGTGTTATTTTAGATATTAGACTTTACGTCAAAAAGTGAGAAAAAAGTTTTTTTGGACTTTTGAGCTAAATATCTTCTTAAGGGTACTAGTAGAGTTCTTTTAAAGGGCATTTTTAAAATATTTATCACTTCATATCTCAGAAACGGTTTAATTTATTGACATGAACATTTAACATTTTATTAAAATTAACTTTTTGACCAGGGGCTTAATTTAATTGTAAAAATATAAGTCCGCCCCTGGTTAAACATTTATTTAATTTTTATGTTATAAACATTAATCGAAATAAATTCAGTTATGACTCATCAACGTTGAAAATAAACACAGAAACATAGGCTTACGGAATAATTTTGCCGAATTATGAGGGAAATTTTTATAAAGGTCACTAAATCGAAACATTTGACGACTAATTTGTTACACACAACAATATTGAATATACATATTAACTATAAATATGTAAATATATCGGTGTTTTTCGAAGAAAATAAAAATGTAAACATTTAAAACCTCGCGTCAACGATAGAAACGACGCGGCGCCTATGCGAGCACTGGAAATTCGCCGGTGACTGGTTATAAAATGATATGTAGTATTTGTATAATACAGAGAAAATTTCAAGTCAATAAGTTAAACCGTTATTGAGTGTATAAAAATCTAAAAATGCCCCTTAAATGTGCTCTAGCTCCCCTAACAATCCATTTAACAGAAACGTTCACAGATTTTTTTTTACTTTTTGACGTAAAATCTGAAATCTATCTGATAAATAATTTTTAAATCTCATATTTTTTTGTCAACAAAATAAAATCGTTTTTTTTTTCAAAAAAGTATCGATAGTTTTTTTATTAGTGATCGCGGTTCTCTAAATACACGGTTCGCCGTTACTCACTTTTAGTTCGACTTTGGAAAACACTGTTTTTTTCTATAATTTGTTCACTTATAATGTAAATATCGATCTAAAATCAAAAATAAAATAATCTATGGGGCGTAACGGTTTCTATTCGCAAAAAAGGTCACCCGAGTAATGTTAGCTCCCCAAAAAAAAAAAAAAAAAACCGCACAGCTCCTGGAAGGTCCTGGAAGGTCACGTGACCTCCGTAACTTTTAAATCTTAAACACAAGTTACATTCTCTTGCTTATCAATTAGAAACAAAAGATGGTTTAATTTAAAATTATGAAAAAATTAAATATCAAATAACAAAAAACTTTAAAAATTAAAATATTTAAAAAAATATTTTTCATTGTTTTATTTTTTTAGTATTTATAGATTAAATTTTCTTTTATTTTCAAATGATGAACAAGAAAATATATGTTTGTTCCATTTAACCTATTTATTAAAAAGTTACAGAGGGCACGTGACCTTTTTTGCGATTAACCCTAGGATGCATACCCCGGGCCTCCGAGGCCCGGCAGGTTAAACAATTAGGTGTATCTTACAGAAAAATAAATTTATTAGAAAGTCCCATTAGGAATGCCTCAATTCAAGTGTTTGAAATAAGATTTTTGCAAAACTGTTATTTTAATTTTATACCATGTGGTATAAAAAGTACTTTTCCATCGATACCCCATATTCACATACCCCGGCCTTACAGGCCCGTATACGTAAATATATGTTTTTCATTATAAAAAAAATAAAAAAGGCTGCTAAATCATTTTTAGTTAGATTTATAAAAAATATAAACCCATTGAACGTAACATATATTGTCTTATTAATCTTGTAAAGGCCAAACTAAACGTTGGACAAACAGGCCTATTCACACGTACCATTGATATTGAGATTTGTGGCAATATTGACGAAAATTGTAAGGTCATGTATTAAAACTGCATGGGATTGTAATTTTTGTCAATATTGAATAGATTTCAATGGTACATGTGAATGGGCCTGAATGGCGTTCTTCCTAAATGTGATTGATTTAGAAGCCTCAAATGCATTTATTTTGTTTTTTCAAGGGAAAATCCAAATTTTTGCATTCCAAAACTAACCCATAGACGAAGAGTCTTTTTAAAGGATTTAGCAAAGCAATACAATACTGCCCTCTTAGTTAAAACGTCCTAACTAACATTGTTATTTTACCTAAATATTTTCGAATAAATGGCCAAATTCCCTGACTTCCAGGTTTCAATTTCAATTTCCCTTTCTTTCCGGTTTTCTCTGACTAGTGGGAAGCCTGGAGAATAGATAAATATGGCATAGAACAAGCGGTATATGCAGATAAGCCGAAAGTGGCAAAAATGTTAATTAGGACGTTTTAACTAAGGATGGCAGAATACCTCATATGCAGTAGTCGGCGTAAACTCAGTTATGATTCATCAACGTTGAACATAAACACAGAAAACCGACATTCGATTTTTATCTTTTGAGAAACGAATTTTTTAAATTTTATTTATCGATAACTTTTTTCCTACCTTACTCATTTAAATGGAATCATTAAAAAAAATCAAGATAAAAAGAAATAAAAATGTAAATATTTAAAACCTCGCGTCAACGCTAGAGACTGGAAATTCGCCGAGTACTGCTTATATGCTAAAGAGATCTAAAAATCCATGTTTTGCGCGGTACATGTTTGACAGCATCGGTAAGTTTATAGAAATTCCTAAACCATCTGACGAACAACCAGGACCGTCCAATAGGAAAATATGCTACTTTAGCCCCTTAAAATTGGACAGAAAAAGTAAAATGACTTGTCAAAAATGTAAAAATTATATTTGCATTGAACATTGTACCAAAATTTGTAATAATTACTTTCCTAAGGACTAAATTCTTTTCATGTATTACTTTCCCCAAGAAAAGTTTTGCGTTAGTAAAAAAATTTCTAAAAAAATGTATTGCTTTTTTTTTACGTTTCTGGGCGTTTTATATCCAAAAAATATGATTTCTGTAAAAAAAAATTCTGTCGGTAGGTCGGGAAATTTGTGACCACGATAACTCAAGAATGCTTCGGGGTAAAGACTTCAAATTTGGACCACAGGTTTATTACCTAAAGTTCTAGGCTGGAATTGTTTTTTTCGTAAAAATCGGGTTGGAGTAAGGGGGTAAAATGGGGTAAAAACTATTTTTTTCCAATTTATTTTTCGTTTTACGAAAAAAAAACTTTTTTTGAAAAACATTTTTTTTTTGAAAAACGAAAAATATTTTGAATTTTATTTTTATTTTTTTTGTTTTTGATTTTAATGGATCTATGTATATAGGGAAAAGTATTATTTTGTTGGCAGCAGTATTTTTTTACTGATTATTTTAAGATATTTATTAAGGTAGTTTTTTAAGGGTTTTGTTTCATTTTCAGTTGAGTTTTTATTTTATAAAGAAACAAAAATATACTAAAACATAAATATAATAGTTTAATTTTATATGATACCTATTAAACCGTTAATTTTTACATTCGGGCCTCCCAGGCCCAGGGTATGTAAATGTGTATATTTTTTAGGGTTAAAAACGTTCCGTCCGATAGATTAATTGATTTTTGGTTTTAAATTGATATTTATGTAAATAATAAGTAAATAAATTGTACAAGAAAATTAAGTTTTTTTCAAAGTCGAACTAAAAAGTAACGGCGAACCGTGAATAAGTTTTGAAAAAACAAATTTGGTTATTTTGAAGTAGACTAAATGTTGTTTTTTTATATGCCTTTAGCTCGGAACTGGTATATGAATGCCACAGCGACCTATGTAGACTGGCTGAACATAACAAAGTAAATTTCATATGGGTACCAGGACATCAAGGTATAGATGGTAATGAGAAGACAGACGATCGTGCAAGAAAGGGGAGTAAAGCCCTACTCACAGGACCAGAACCGTGCTGTGGGGTATCATATTTCACTGCCAGACACGAGGTCAGGAAAATGTTGCGGAATGAACACCAGCAACATTGGATTTTTGGACTTTTGGATTGGATTGGATTGGACCAACCAAGAAAAGAACCTGCTTACTTCTAGGCATGTCCAGGAGTCAACTGAGAGTAATAAAGGGTATAATAACTGGGCACTGCTTACTGAAAAAGCGCCGACACCAAATGGGACAGACTACGAGCCCCGTGTGCAGGAGATGTGGGGAACGGGACGAGGAGCCCTACCACCTCATATGTGAATGTCCATCTCTAATAGGCCTAAGATGGAGGTACTTTGGGAACGACTCGCTGGAACCAAACGAAATCATGAACACTCCCCTGAAACCGTACCTGGACTTTATAAAAGAAACCGGGATGATATGAGAAGATCTGTGCGGTTAACACAAAGGTCCCTAGGGACCAGGTGTTGAGGGCTGTGAACCCCGCACCGAACTAAACTAAATATTGTTTCCAAATGACCGTGTAGCCGTCTGTTAGACGGTCTGTACGGTACTACTATTTACTATTCTGTGCCGAGAGATGCAAATTGATGCTCCTCCGAGTACGTCGAATACTCTGAATGACGTAACTCTGACCTAGGATGAGTACACGAGAGTGAATCTTGAATGAACGCCGGCTCATTGACCCTTTCTACCACGACCGGCTCTCAGCTGATAATTCGCGTACAGCGGCACCTGTGCCCGCCTCTGTACCACTGAACGAGTGAAAGTTCCGCTCTTTGCTGAAGTACGGTGTTGTCAAATTGGTGGTTTTGGTGTGGGAATTGGTGACGAAGTTTTATAATTAAATTTTCAAAATTTGGTATCTATTATAGAGTTAGAATAAAATGTTCTTATTAAAAACTTTTTTTTTCTATGTTACGTATTAAATAGGCTGCCCAGTAAAATCGCTTTCCCATTTTTACCTCCACGCGTTAAATGGATTTTTTATTATCAGATTCACTTTCAGCAACCTTACAAAAGTCCAATATACAAATTTTCACTAAAACTACCTCCCACTCTCCAGTGGGTGTAGTTAGAATTTTTTTATTTCAGCAACCTCAAAAAACCCTATATACCAACTTTTACAAAAACTATCCCCCTAGGTGTGGAATTGGAAAAAAATTATTATTAAATTCAGTTTCGTCGTCCCCAAAAACCCATATGTGCCAATTTTGACGAAAATATTAAAATCCAATAGTCCAAACCTCAAAAACCTCTATATAACAATTTTCAAATTTTTGTGAAAAATTATTGTATTTACCAAAAACAATCCCGAGAGAGAACTTTTGGTAACATACCAGTATGCCAAATTTCAAGCCTACAGCTTAAAGCGTTGTCAAGTTACCGTGAATACAAGATTTCCTGGACAGAACGACCAAAACTTCACAAAACTCAAAAATCGCAAAAAAAAATTGCTTTCCTAAATTTTGAAAATTTTCAAAACAAATTAAATTTGACTTAAAAGTGCAGAGGTTTTATATTTTTACAGTTCTAGGGGGTATAAGGAGGGTTTTTATCTCTGATCCAGGCACATTGCAAGTTTTTAAAGTTTTCATTCAAAATGTATATTTGGGTATATTTTTTACCAAATTGACAGCTGCTTACTTTTTTCTTCTTTCTTACAGATTTTCTAAAAGTTTCTGGCTTATGCACGAGTTTAAGTCTCCAGTTAAAATTTCGCATTGTCTACATAGAGTACTATACAGTTGGGTAAGTAATTTTATAAGTAATTTAAAATGTAAGTCCTATATGATAATATTTTGTCCTCCTCATTTAAATACTGGAAAACACACACTTCCTAACAGAACTAAATATTTAGTAGAATTCTTCAATATATATATAGTATCCAAAAATATGTTGTTCTCATATACAAAATTATGGCTGAAAAAACTTCTAAACCATATTTTACCATTTACCTTCTCTGATCTATAAATCTAAAAAAAAGTTTGTAAAAAATCAACGACATATTTTATATGTATATTTATAACCAAATGTTTTTTTCGAAAACAAGTTTTCTTCATACAAAAATGAACTTCAATAATCCTCAAAATACAAAAAATTATATAAAAAGGATCTTATTCGATACACTATCGTTAAAAAAATTGCAATGTTCGACTTGGCAACACCGCTACGTTTCGCCTCATACGCTGAAACCGGCGTCCAGACATGGTCTGGTCAGTAGCACACCAACTCCCATTCAGATCGGAGAACCCAAAAAACAGGTGTGATACCTCAGCGAACCCAAATTAACCCTACGACCCAAAAATAACCAGGATAATTAAAAAAATAAATAATAATTTAAAGTGACTTTTGTGTAAAGTGATAACTTTTTTTAACCATGAGGGGTGCCGTGGGGTGCCTTCTCTTGGTGGTCGTTATCTTCGCCGTGGGTGTTGATAATGTTTTCGGAGTTTCTTCGCGATTACCTCGTACAAGTGCTGGACAATTAGCCGCAGCTGCAGCTGCTCAAAATAAGACTGTTTATCAGTTAAGAAGTAATACGCAAAATCGGAGTGTACATGCCACCGTGGGACCTCCACCAGGACGTGGGGCTAGCAGCCGTGTGCGGTACGTACAAACAATTAATTTTCTAAACTACTTTTCGATACAATTGCTGGGATTTCTAAAAAAATCTTGACACTTTTTAACAAAGTGACGGTAGAGTCACTGTGTATTTTAAATCTGCATTAGGAAAAATCAGGATTGCCAGTTAATGCACCCTTTTGTATGTTTTCATTTGTTTATTAAAAAATTTCGAATTATTAAGAAAAATAATTTGGCAGTTAATTTTACGTCAAAATGTGGGAAAAAAGTTTCTGTCGGTTCCTGAGTTTTGAATAGAGATATATTCTAAAAAAACGTTAAAAAGAAGCCAGGGCAAGGCGCCTGTCTGAGTGGATTTAGTTCGATCATCTTGCAACCCTATTTTTTTTTTCATAAATTCATTTAGGGCATCCTATAAATCATTTTTACAAAAATTTAAAAAAAATTACCCGTCCGTTGGTTTTTTATTTAAAAATATATTCTAGAATTGATTAGATTGAAAAATAGATTTGGCTGTAAGTTATATAATCGATAGTACCATCCTCTGGGACAATAAGTCGGGATATAAAAGTTTTTAAATCCTGCTAGTTTCAGAGCAAGAGCTGATCAAGGAGGTTGCAATATGAAAATGTTGCTGTTTTCGGCCATCTATACAAACCTTCCTAACTTTTTCGGTTTTCAACAGATTTTAGCCGCCTATGTTTTAATTAAATCTCTAGAAAACATTCATTTTAAAAAATATTTAACTTTATTTGTTGTTCAGTTCTTTGAAAAAGCCTCCAAACCTGACAAAAATCGAAAAAAAAATTAATTTTTTGTCCACCTTATTTTTTTTCTCCTTTATTATTTTTCATTTTTATTTTTTAAACCATGTATATGTGTAATACTGTTCCATTATAAGAATTATTTTAAAAAAGAATCTAATATGAGAAAACCCTAGGACATATATTAAAAAAAAAAAAATACATTTCAGTCATTTTGCATTGACATCTGGATATTTTTTTTTAATTCAATTTTGCACAGCACATAGGCCAATATGTTCCTAAGAAAATATCCAAAAATTGGACTTTTTCGTTTTGAAACTACAGCCAATTGTAAATATCAGTTTTTCGATGTTTCAATGTCTAGGAGACATGACTCTGGCTCAGCATAACATTTTTTCTTAAAGTTGTACAGCACATGTTAGATATATTCTGAGGGGTATATGGGCATATGTCTTGTACAAAATTAAATTAAAAATGTATATCCAGAAGTCAATGCAAAATGGCAATGAAATGTAATTATTTTTATTTTATTTTTTAACTTTTTTAATATTTGTCCTAGGGTTTTCTCATATTAGACTTTTTTTTAATAATAATTATAATGGAATAGCATCACACATATACATGGTTTATAAAAATAAAAACATAAAAGAAAAATATTTAAGGAGAAAAAAATACGGTGAAAAAAAATTATTTTTTTTGATTTTTGTTGTTTAGGAGCCTTTCTCAGTTTTAACAAATAATATTAAATATGTTAACATTTTTAAAAAGAGTGTTTTCTAAAGATTCAATCAAAACCTTGGCGGTTAAAATCTGTTAAAAACCGAAAAAGTTAGGAAGGTTTGTATAGATGGCCGAAAACAGCAAAATTTTCATGCAGCAACCTCCTCGATCAGCTCTTGCTGTGAAACTAGCAGTATTTAAAAACTTTTATGGTACTATCGATCATATATAGAAATTTCTTAAACAAAATAAATAAAAAGTAATTAGTTTTGTTATTATACTTTATATCATAATTATATCTTAATTACAGATTTGTACATGTGATTGATTGGTTTAAAACTCACGAAATAATAATTGCAAATTGGATAATTAGACATTACTTAAAATTTTACTTACGCTCCCATTATTTTTTTCAGTTATAATATATTAAGACTCTCACTCCAAATTTGTTAAAAACTTATAGAAAATAAACGTGGACACACAGTGGTCTGAACTACTAGTTTTGCGTATCATTTTATGTTATGTATTATGATTATGCGTGCTTGGGAACGCCGCTTTAACTTTACCTATAATTTTTTGTAAAAAATATAAATTTTAGGTCCCGATTCATATTTATATTCATATATAAATATTTATTAATTAATAAGGTTGATATCGTAACAAAATTATTATGAAAACGCAATAAATGATATCTAAATACCCATATTAGGTAAAATTACTAGTTTTTATTAGCGTATTATAAATTTAAACATGTTTAGATATTTATTCCGATTTATTACAATTTGTTTCTCATAATTATTCGAAAAATAAACATTGTGTAAAAGGTTATATGAGAGAATATGTTGCAACAAATCTTGGATTTATCTAAAATTTTCATATTTAACAAATTATCTCAGATCTATCAACTGAATTCACTTAGACACATTCAAAATTTTATCATTGTTAGTTTTTATCAAATAAAAAATCTCTATTCTGTACTTTGGTATGGTAGAATCGGTACAGAATTGCAGAGGTAGTTTAAAAATGACTATAAAAGATTGATTATCATAAATTTACGAGGTAGGTATTTCAAAAATATCTAGTTAAATCTGGTTAAGGGCCCGAAATATAGGACATTTCTAATAATACCGGCCCACAATAAAAATTAAGTGCAATTTATATTAACCAGGCTATATTTTTTTATTTTTGGAGCTGAAAACATGACAATGAAAAATCTCGCTGACCCCCAAACTACCTCGCTCCCTTTTTATGTAAAAGTGTTTTTAGTCAGATTTGGCTGAATTTTGGATAATATCCAAAATTATTATTATGTTATTAATATATGTTTTTCTTTTCATTAATAGGTCTCCAGCTAGCTCGTCCAGTATTCTTTTTTTCAGTGTTTTAAAAAGTTATGGAGTCACCTAGGATTTTCACTGTTAAATTCGTTTTTGGCACACAAAAATATGTAAGAAAAATATAGACTAGTTGGGAGTAATTATTTCCTTTATTTTTTGGTAGGTCTGCGTAATCGGTTCACTCCCAGCTCGCTCTCCAGAGAACTTGGGGTGGCACATATAATTATATAAATTATAATTTATATGATATAACTCATAAACAATTACATCTGAGACTCATTTGAAATTCGCCTCATAATATGTAATATAATGGTTAATAAAGACATTTATTATTATAATAAATAAAATAAAAATTATAATATTATTATTATTATTATTATTATTATTATTATTATTATTATTATTATTATTATTATTATTATTATCATTATTATTATTATTATTATTATTATTATTATTATTATTATTATTATTATTATTATTATTATTACTATTATTATTATTATTTTATTCTTCTAACAAGTCCTTTCCTCAAGTTACGCTTTTTACCAATTCCTATATGCTTCTGTTTGTAACTATCTGATCATTTTATCTCTTTTAATTTTAGTACCACATTTTAAAGGACGAGTTTTTTTATTTTCTATTTTTTACATAAATATTTTAGATTTCACCTCAAATGGGTATATTGAATTTTTTTGTAACCAGCTATTTTTATATTTAAACTAAATAAACTTTCCGAAAACAAAATGTTAATGTTAATTGGCTGTTTCGTTCCCGAAATATTTAAATTAAAAAAAAAACGCTAGACGTTTGGAAAGTATCAAATTTAAAGCGTGAGACACCATTTTATTGAAAATTGTTGGTATTTTATCACAAAATTTACTTCAGGTCCCCATTAGGTTCTATTTCGGTATAAAATGTATTTTTTCTACAACTGCTTTAGAATGTAATCAAATACACACACTTTTTAAACACATAATGCATCCATTCTAACTCTAGATACGGTTTGAATATTTCGTATCAAGTGTTAGAATGAGCACATGTAGTGCCATCTCTTGTTTATAAAAGTAAAGAAAACTGTAAAAAAATTAGCAAAAATATATATATTTTACCATGAAATGTTGAATAATTTAATACAATTTAAAGTTTTGCGTTAAAATTACATAAAGTTTATTAGTTTTTTATCAATTTAGTTCAAAAAATTAAAAGTGCTCCATCTATTCTTTATTGTTCTTTATTTAAACCTGATATCTGACACAACAATTTGACATAACCTTCAATTTTTGCATTTTGCATGATTTGATAAAATTATTAAATAACATTAATTGCTTTATTTAAAAATATGTGTTTTGTTGCATTTACAATGTCGAGTCACAAAAAACATTGTTTTTAACCTTGTCCGCAGTTTAAAGCCATACAGTGTTTCATATTTGCAGTCGAAGAAAAAGTATAGTCTACAACACGTATGGAATAGTCATTCCGTGCTCGCGGGACAGTCATACTCGCCTGCCGGCTCGTATGACAAACCTTCCACTCGCTCGGAATATTGTCTATTCCATACTAGTTATAGAATATACTATTCTAAACATTATAAAATCTTAGCCTATGCAAGGTCTGTGAAAATAATTCTTTATATCTTCTAGTAATCGGCCACTAAAGCATTGAACCAAAAACACAATTATTAAAAGTACTAGACAGTAAATTTTGATTAGATAATTTTAATTGTTTAATTTCATAATAGACTTATCTGTCTGCTCATTAATATAATTATTATAATCGGCACAACGAAACGTGTAAACTTACAGGACTTGTACTGTATTTTTTAATTAAGGTACTACATAATATGTAGATAACATTATTTTAATGTAATTATAGAGATATATATCTGTATACAGTTATGTTTATAAAGATCTGATATTTTCGGAAAACATTATAATTGTATGGTCCTTGTTTTTGTTTTAAAATATTTAAAACTTTAAGTGGGTACCTAATAATTTAATCACAATTTATAGCTGTATTTTTCAATCTAAATATCCTAGCTCGCAGAGCCTCAAATTTAAATTGTTTGACACCGTTTTAAAGGAAATTTACTTTATCAGTGATAAATTATCATTAAAAATCTCACAACACTTGAAAAAAATCCGCCCCCTATGGTACTAAAAAAATCAAAGGTTCTCTAAAAACAAAAGCCCCTTACAGAAATTTTGATAATTAAAAAAAATATACTAATTTATTTACCGGATTTGACCATTTGCCGCCCTTACAAACGGCCGCCCCTAACAGGGGCCGGACTGTTAAGACGCCCTTGAATTTTAAATATTTTCTTACAAAAAATCTAACAATAAGTCAGAATTTATCAAAAAAAAAAAATCCAGATGCCTTAACCAGAAAAATAGTAAAATATGGCACAACTATTTTTCTGGTTAGTGCAACACACAGGCTAACATTACCATAAGACATAACATAACGATTATTGGCTTGATTTGCCGTTATATGTCTTGTGCGCAGGATTATACGTTATGTGTTATGGATTGTCGATTGCGCCATAACTAACTTTGGTTTTCATGTACAGAATTATGTTCTTACTAATCGGAAAAATAGTTGTGGCATATTTTACAATTTTTCTGGAAACTAGATAATTTTATACATGTAGGTTTATCTATACTTAAGTTGGTAACTTTACTTAAAGAGAACTTAAGCGAACAAACAGGTGCTGTTTATATTTAAAAGCACTAAAATTTTAATCAAATAACACAAGCATTAAGATAAAATAAATATTTTCAAGTTATTTAATAGTTTAAGCAAGAATATAAATTAAAAAAAGACAACTATTAGTCAATTTTTTGTGGTAACGCCGGTTAACCAGTATGTTACTCTTTCTCTGTTTAATTGATGAGTTAAAAAGAGAGAGAATACATATTCCCATAACTTGGATAGTAACCGCTGCTCCACAAAAAATCGGCTATTATTACTTCTTTTTAAATAAAATTAAAACATAACCTCATTTATTAGTTTTGAATGCAGCAGCATTTAAATATTGCTTATATAAAGTAGTTTTTACGAAATTTATGAAGTTATTAAAATGTTTTAACGCGTATATATATATATTGCCAAATTATTAGAAAGGTAGTGTTTATGTTTTCAAGTTTACGGTGAACAGTACTCATAAATAATACTTAGGTTTAATTTCTGTAAATTATTTGTATGTGAGCAATAGGGTATTCAAAACACATGTTTATAGTCCCCGTGAAAAAAACCATAACAAAATTCTGTGCCAAATAAAAGTTCAAAAAATGAAAATATGGTCAACCCCACTTTATTTGGTGGGAAGGGGAAAAGATAAAAGGACTAAGAAACTTTTGGCAAGAGAACTGGCGGGAAAAGGCCAAATATAGGAAGCCATAAAAAGTACTGATTAACCCCTTTCGCCCAGCCGGGTTTTCAAGGTATTACCATATTATTTTTTTTTTATGGAAAATCCCGTATACGAATATCCAACTGTGGAGATTGTGGTAAATTTGCTATACCTAAAAATCGAGGGGCTGACCGCGAGAAAATCTTTTGTACAAGCCAGAGGAACTCAGGAGGAACTCTGGAGAAACTCTGAGGAACTCCGAGGAACTCTGGAGGAACTCCGAGGAACACCGAGGAACTCCAGAGGAACTCTGAGGAACTCTTTGCAAAAAAGAACTCTTTTATACAAATTTCAGACGCGGTCAGAAACAATTATTACTTATTACCCATGCGGATTAACGTTTTTATTTTCAAACTAGATGAGCCGTTACAAACACCTTATCAAATCAAAACATTCTACCTATGCGCGCCTTTTTTTTTTTTGGGGCGCAAATTTTTGTTTTGAAGGGGCGCCAAGTTTGGTAGAAACTCCGTCAGGGACAAAGCCTTTTTTTATAAAGGTAATTTGGGGGCGCCAATTTTTGTTTTGTAGGGGCGCCAAGTTTGGTTGAAACAAAGCTCTTTTTTGGGTGCCTTATTGGCAGTAGTGCTTGCATAGCGGTAATTTCTACGGCTTATTTGCCAAAAATTACCCCTTCCAGAGAGGAACTCTTAAGGAACACAGGAGGAACTCCCAAGGAACTCTGGAGGAACTCAGGAGGAACTCCGAGGAACTCCGAAGGAACTCCGAAGGAACTCCGAAGGAACTCTTTTGTACAAATTTCAGACGCGGTCATCCCCTCGATAAAAATATTCACACGTGGACATTATAGAGCTGAAGGGGTTAATTAATATACAGATACATCAATATGCCGCGGCAGTAAAATGCAAATTTATTTACCGTTAGGTATTTTTACGAAAAATCCACTTGTTAAGAACATCAAGATATATATAAGATCCTCGATATCTTCTTAAAATATGCTAATGATATTTTGATTTGGTAATGTGATCTTTAAAATTCTAATGATGTAATGCAAATGTTACATCAATCTCCCGCGAGAAAAGGGCCTATTTTGTTGCAAAACCTTTTTTTTTCTGTTTTTGATGTATTATACACTATAATAGTCACCCTACACCTTTGAAATGTTGGTTTTCAGCATTATAACACGACGGGCGCATACCGGTACGTTTTTCTTGTATTGGTTCCCACGCTCGCGGCGCAGACGGGTGCGTTTCTGCTATTCTTCTTGTTCTTGCTGCAGTTCGTTTTAAGCATTAAAGGGGAGAGTTTCCACTACTGTAAGCATTGTTACAACGAATTTGGCCATTTGAAAATTATTGCCGTTAGTAATTTTTTTTTTTCTATGAACCTCCAAGCTGTACCTGATGATAAACTTATTATGTTCGCAGATGACACAACATTAGTAGCTTCTGGCCAAAAAATAGAAAAAATTTAATTAAATGTTAACAAAAGTGAGGATAATCTGTGTAAATGGTTTAGTGCAAATTCTCTAAGTTTAAACAAAAATAAAACATCTTCTATTTACTTTACTCACAGAAATATTTTAACTCAAACTAAAGATAATACAAAATTTTTGGGTTTATATCTGGATCAGAAGTTAACCTGGATGCCGCATGTTGATGCTTTAGCAAAAAAAATTAAATTTATCAATATTTTTAATAAGAAACCTATTAGACATCATACCATTTAATATATTAATCAACGCTTACCATTCATTATTTCTCTCTCATATTCGGTATGGTTTAACAATATGGGGTTTTAGCTCTCATGCTTCGCGTGTTTTTGGTCTTCAAAGAAGAGTGGTAAGAATAATGTCTGGAAGTAAATATAGAGATGGTGTAAGAGATAAATCCAAATCTTTAGAACTTTTAACTTTTCCGAGTTTACTTATATAAATCTATATGTATGACTAGATGTAGACTTGCCACTTATTCAACATATGAGGATAACAATACGCGGAACATGCAGAAACTAAGATTACCATTTCTTCGACTTGAGTCTAGCAGAAACTGCAATAATTATTATGGTCCCCTTTTATATAACAAATTACCGCCATATATTAAAGCCTTAAATTAATCAAAATTTAAAAAAAAAGTTAAAAACATTTTTCACTGTCAATCCATTTTATTCAATTGAGGAACTTTTAGAGAAAAAACTAGAAATTAGCGATTTCTCCCTTTAATCTTTTATATTAAATATTATATTTATTATATTATTGTTATTATTTACTATATTGTTAATTTCATATTTAATTTTTATGTATTTATGTTTTATTGTTCTATATATATTGCAAACAATTGTTTATTGTAAAGCATATGAATAAATAAATAAATAAATAAATAAATGGCAGATAGTGATACTTAAAAAAATCACAGTAAATGTGTTAAATAGCGAAAAGCGTATGCCTGATGTCAGGTATCCAGTATTTGATTGGTGGCAATCGAGCGCATGCGAAAACAAGGTTATTTTTAGAGTGTTAGAGTTTACCTGTACATTTATTATGCATTTTTATCTGAGGGATCATATCCAAATTATAAAACCATAAAGTCATACAAAAAAAAGTTTGGGACAAAAAAATTAAATTGCACGCCCCTCTTTAAAATAACTACATGATAATAACAGGATATGGTCATATTAAAAGAGCAAGTCGCTTGCAAAACAAGTATATGTTTTTTTTATGTTTATGTTTGTTTTTTAACCTCGTACTATTCTACTTAATTAATCATCCCAAAAAGTCCAGGACTTGTGTGGGCTAGTAGTAGAGGGAACCACCGGCTTTAATTGACTTTCGAACCAATATATCTAGGGAGTACGCCTTCGCCAAATTTCAATTATTAATTAACTGAAAAAGGCAATCGGCGCCAGTGAGGTTTGAACTCATGATCATTAGCTCAGTGCCAATGCTATATCGATGCCTTAGACCGCTGAGAATATTCTCCCATAATACACTACGTTATTTTAAGAACGCTTTGACACAAAGAATTTAGAAAAAAAAATATTTCTTAGTAGAGTAAAACTTTGTTTCAAATTTCAAGTCTCTATGTCAAAGCGTTCTGAAATATCGTAGTGTAATTTTTTTTTGCAAGCGACTTTTTAACTTTTAAACGATATAGATCACGTGCAAAACCTCGTTGCGATACCTCAAGGGATTCCTGAGTTATTAGATTAAAACCAAATATTTTGAGCCCTATTTGAGGAGCGTAAGTTCTGTATGACCCGTTTTTTGGACATGATGTTGAATCACCGATTAAAACAAATGTATTTATTTAAAAAAAAATGTAAAATATTTACGTTCATAATCTGGACATCTGGACATACAATAATGACCCTTTTTTGGCGGAAACACAAATATGCATGTGTAGGTTCAATTTAATTGAATCATTTTATTTTGCACATGCCTTTTATTATACCGGACTATTTAATTACAATTTTACCTGTTGTTTCTTAAATCAGGTTAATTATAGGCAAGAATATATAATTATAATTTGCAATACCTACGAGTAATAAAGTAAAAGACAGTTCATAATTTAATACTACATTTAAGCGTAACATTTTAAAACATTGAAATGAAAAAGTAATATGTTTTAAAGCTATATTACGTACTCAGAAAAAAACACCGCGGTGGTGTAAACTTGCCTTGTATGAATATCGGATCTGCAGATCCGATATTCATACAAGATCCGGTTGAAGATGTGATTTGAAGAACATTACACTGCACCAAAGTGTTTTTTTTTTTCGTGATCTCAAACCAGAGATATTTAATTCACAGGGTTATTCTTTTAACTTTAGAACGGGACGAGATATAAACTTCAAATTTAAAATTTGCATGTCACACAACAAAAATTATAATATACATATTTTTTGTTTTTTATTCGATAAGGCGGTGCCAGGGGGTCCGTGATAAAAAAATGAAATGGCAACGTAGGTTATGTGATATAGCATTTTAAAGAGGTTACAATTCTCTGTTTAGCTGTGTAACTAGTTATTTATTTATTTATTTTCAATATTTTGTGGATAAATGTTGAAAATTTTACATGAAAAGGCATAATGATAAATAATTAATCTTAAAATGATAATAAACCTTATATTCATTATTTGGACCATTTTGTGCAAAATTTAAAAAATTAATTTTTAAAAAATATTGAAAATTTTGTCAATTTTAAAGAAAAAGTTCAATACAGCCAACGGTTTTTACCGCTTATGAATTTTATAGCCAAAATCGTTATACATTACACTAGTCAACAAATCGCAACTTTTTTTTTTGCCCCGATCGGAAAGTAAATTTTTCTTACTAATTCGAGGGCGTAGAATCCGAATCTGACCTTAGAAAAATTCCAGCACCTAAAATTTTTGAGATATGAGTTCAGGTAATAATGACGTTTTTTTTCAAAATCTTTAAAAAAAAAGAGTAGAATTTTGAAAATTTTAGTGTATATTAAAAAAAATACGAGGAATTCAAAAATCTATATGTCAAGAACCTACTGTCAGAGTAAGTACGCGAAAAAAAATAAAAAGGTTAAAATGAAAGTGCAGAGTTTACTTAATTGTCAATTTTAAAGAAAAAAAATAAATAATAAAAAAATAAATAGTTACATGGTGCCAAATAGAGAATTTAAGCTCCTTAAAATAATGCCCCTGGCGACGCCTTGCAGAACACGAAATAAAAAAATATTGTTAAAAATTAAGTTAATATCTCATTCCGTTAAAAAGTTACGGGGGTATACCATTTAATAGGATAACCCTGTATGCATACAAGCTCAAAAGCGGTGTAAGCTTTCTGTCAGCCCTTTTAATATAGGCGACAAAAAAAAGAGAGCCAGCGAGAAAGGCAAACACTTACACTCACCTGCTGCTAGTCTTAATCAAAATTTTATTTAGAAGATAAATATTTTAAATGACTAGTCAAAATAAGCAATGGGAATTTGGCCCTTTAAAAAGTACAGACTCATTGATATCTTTTTATATATGGATCATTCTCAATAAATTTAACAACAAGCCGTGAAGATATGTAATCATACGCATTGTGTTATATACTATCCACAGTAAATCGTGTATTGCATTTTTCCAAATAATTAAAAAAGAAACAAAAAAAAATAAAAAAAAGAAAAATTTTTGAAAAATAAAATAAAAAAAAAATTGTTTTATTTCCTTTTTGCGAAAAAAAAAACTGTTTTGTATTACTTTCAAAATTGATAGAATAATTAAAATAAAAGTATTTTTCCTAAAAAAGTTACGTTAATCGCAAAAGTCGATGGGATTATTCGTTCATGAGTTATCGTGTCTACAAAAATCGTGACATCGGACAGACCGAAAAATAAAAAAAAAGTTTCTTATTTTTTCATGAAACAAATTTATATCGAAGAATTTTTTGTCTAGGGCTATTTTTGAAAATTTTGAAGCGACAAGCCATTACCGCGCATGTCCTTTACAGCGAAGACCATTACCGCGCAGTTCAATACAGCGAACGGTTTTTACCGCTTATGAATTTTATAGCCAAAATCGTTATACATTACACTAGTCAACAAATCGCAACTTTTTTTTTTGCCCCGATCGGAAAGTAAATTTTTCTTACTAATTCGAGGGCGTAGAATCCGAATCTGACCTTAGAAAAATTCCAGCACCTAAAATTTTTGAGATATGAGTTCAGGTAATAATGACGTTTTTTTTCAAAATCTTTAAAAAAAAAGAGTAGAATTTTGAAAATTTTAGTGTATATTAAAAAAAATACGAGGAATTCAAAAATCTATATGACAAGAACCTACTGTCAGAGTAAGTACGCGAAAAAAAATAAAAAGGTTAAAATGAAAGTGCAGAGTTTACTTAATTGCTCATTTGTGGCAAAACTATCAAATTTTTTTAAAAACTTTATAGAACTTAATTTGTAGATTATAAAATTCTATACAAAAATATTTATACAAATATTTTTTTATTTTGCTTAGTTTGTTCCTAAAAAGTAAATAAATAAAAAAGATATAAAATTAAAGTACACAGTGTAAACTTTTTTCCCGAGCCCAAAAAATATATTTTTCTTATCAATTTAAAGGCGCAGAATCCAAATTTGACCTTAAAAAAAATTCAGCACGTCTTATTTTTTAAATTTTAGTACATGCAATTATGCCAATTTACAAATAATTTATAAAACAAAATATTGTGTATTTTTTTGTTTTTTTAATGGTTCTACATCATAATGTTACTTTATTACATAAGAACCATAATACGTAACATTTTTTTAGTTCATTTTTGACCCCCTAGTAATGATTTTTGACAATTTTTAGCATGAGTACGTGGCGATAAGCTTGTCCCCTTATGCACCCTTCTTCTTACCCTCCACCCCTACTTAATTTTGTCACATTGTCCATTTTTTTTTTTAATATTTTTTTTTCATAATATCCCTATTTGTTCTACCTATGAATTTAAAGTTTCTATGTTTTAATTTGGGTATTTTTTAACTAATATTAAGTCGCCGAATCCAAATTTGTCCTTGGAATATTTTTATCTCCCATGATTTTAGAACAAAAGAGGGATAAAATAATGCTTTTTTAACATTTTTATCTTATTTTTCCCAGAAAACTTAGGTAATAGAAATATTCTGAGGCCAGATTCGGTTTCAGCGACCCAAAATTAGTTAAAAAACATATGACTCCAATGTAAGGGTATTTCCGTGGGATTGATCGAAGCTTGGTTTGGTTAGTTTTGGTTTTGGTTTGGATTTTTATTGATAATGTGGAACGTTTACTAAATGTACCTATATATCTGTGTTTGGGTTTTTTATGTGTGTGTTTTTTTTTTTAATTTATATCGCTGATTAATAATCATTTTAGTACGAATCGACATGTCGATCGAAATAATGAAAAGTGCTAGGGGCAAAGACCTCGCTGTAAATAAACATTTCATATATAGGAAAGAAAACACTCTTAAAAATTAAAAAAAATTTAAGTGCGTAAATTACGACGTGCTTTGTTGCAAGGGGCGTTTGCATACTTCGGACGGAAATGTTTTAAAGGAAATGTGTAATGGCCAAAACCCAGCAGCTATATCAGTTAGAATTGTTTGATTGTTTTCTGCAAAATATATTGTTTTATTTAATCTTTTTTTCTTCAAAAAAAAAAATTAAAATAATTATGCGCGGTAATGGTAAAGTCCATGCGCGGTATTGGCCCCTCCGCTGTTATTTTCTTCGCGGTAATGGCATTCGCGGTAAAGTCTATGCGCGGTAAAGTCCATGCGCTGTACTACCTACCCATTTTTGTTTGTGTATACGACGAGGGGCGACTCACTCTGGAAGTAACTACACATTTCTAAAAGTACTTACGAAGTACACGACATTTTTGTAATCTAATTAGCAACTATTTACCTGTAAAAAAAGAATGACCCATACTTTCATGTATATAATTAATTTAAAAAAGTGGGTCAGGTTTAAGATTGGAATATGTATATATTTCTTTTTAAATTATAATCCTATTAGGAAATGTAACTATTCCTTTTTCAAATTAGAAAATAGGATGTTGGATCTAAATTAATTATTTATTACAAATAGATTATCATTAAACATACTATCTGGTAGTTAACTTGCTTTTGTAAAAACGTTAAATAATAGTGCATTAATTTACTAATAGATTCGCGTGATGGTAGAAAATTGCTCATTTTACAGTTCTTTGGAGTAAACATATATTTTGCTCGAAATAATTATATTTATCCAATACTTTATTATGAATACCCCTTTTATTTCTGCCAGTTTAAAGATAGTTTCATGAATTTATGCTCTATTTTTAAAACGCTTCTATTCACTTCACTTTTATATATAGATATATAGATATAATAATATTTGTCCTCAAATCTGCCAAAGCCTTTTTCACCCACTTAGAAAGCTAAAATGTGGTACACATGCTTAACTCGGTTGAGAATATAATTTATATATATGTAGTATGCTATACTGATACGTGAAAATAACTTACCCCTACGATGGTTTTTTTTACCCCTCTTTTCTCTAATCTAAAATCGTGCTTTTTAATTTATAAAATATAGTTTATTTGTGGATTAATACGTTGTAATTAAGAGGTATGTGTATTAAATATAAATTATATTCTCTCCCTAAATATCAATTCGTGGTACTAGGTTAGGTACCGGTGCTTTTTTTCAATATTTACTCCTATTAATCCCAATTTTTTTAAAATGCAACTCCTGCTAAGTGGGATTAATATTCTTAAAATTTATCTAAAAAACCACCGATACCTAGCCTAGTATCACTTATGATATTACCCCTGACAATATAATTTTATATAAAATTTACCCCCCCAACTCCCCACCCCTAAAATTAAATAAATCACTTTTTTACCCATATGAGATAATATACAACTAAAATTAGGTTACAAACTCATTTAGTGATAATAAAATTTTACAATAATTTTACGTTCCCCCTCGTCTCCCCATCACCCCTCATACGCGAATAAGGCTAAGTTAACTCTCTATCTGTTTTACCCACTTAGAATACACTTAGAAAGCTAAAATTTGGTACACATGCTTAACTCGGTTGACAATAAAATTTTATGTAAAATGTAGCCGAAAATCAAAAAATTAAGAATTCCAAAACACTTCTTTTAAAAATCTCGTATTTGTAAATTTGTATAAATATCTTGTTTTCTACTTTTTAGTTATAGATACGTAATATGTACTTAATTAAGAAGGGATTAACTTTAAAAACTTGTTTTTATTCAATTTTATTTCTAAAAATTAAATATATATATTTTTTTAAATCCGCTAAAAAGTACCGTTAACCGGGGTGGGGGATGGGGAAAATTTTTTTAGTTATCAACTTTTTGTCGAGGTAATACAAAATGTAATTTTGGACTAAAATAAGTTATAATTTTCGACTTCTCCCCCTCTACTATTTTTTTTTCGCTACGGCTCTGGCTTAGTTTACACCGAAAGGACTATTTTAGTACTGGTACTAAAATGCTGCAAAACTATATTTAGTTCTGACTGTTTACACCGGAAGCTCGTGTACTTTTTTAAAGTTCGCGCTATCTTAAATAGTCACTTTCAAAAATTAACACACCTTATTATACCTTATTAATAATAATAATAATAATGAGTTATTATAGATAAACAAACAATTTAAAACTTTTGAACATAACCTACAAATTACAAAACATTTGAGCCGAATGATTTGACCATGAATAAGTTCCGATTCTAGTGTCAAGGGTTTATACCGCATTTATTCGCGTTTAATCCAGCAAAATTTTGCGGACCACAAATGAGTACTTAAAATTTAGTCCAGGTTGTTTATACTGAGCGTTAAGTCCTATGACGTCATTTGGTACGCGAACTTAAAATAAAGTCCCTACGGTGTAAAAGTAGCCTCTGATTACATAAAAAAAGTCACGCGCAGGCTCGATTAATGAGTATCACGATGCCAGAATATTACACTGAAAAAAAATGTATAAATTTACATGCTAAATCAGAGGTAATATGTTGTCAAACAGGTAAGGTAATATGTTGTCAAACAGGTGCACGTAAAATTCATGAGATTAACTTGAATTTTTACAATTTTTTAGGAATATTACGTACATGCATAAGTAATTTTCCTAAAAAAATGTAAAATTACAAGTTAAATCTCGTAAATTTTATGTGCACCTGCTTGGTTGAAAAAAAAAACAGGTGACTATTAATTTAAATTTTAAGGTTATATTTGTTGACAGTTAAAATTTTAACTGTCAACTGATATAACCTCAAAATACGAATTAATGATTAGACAAACAAAACCAACACAGAGATACCACTATACAAATGGCCTCAGAATGACCTTGAAGGAGAAATCTCAGAAGATGTGAGAATATAAATACCTATTGGGGGAAAACTGTAAGGTCTAAGATAAAAACAATGTGGAGTAAAGGGTTAAATTTTATGGAAAATTATTTAAAAAAAATAATCCTCTAAAATGTAATCGCCATTATTTTTAAATTAGTAGTATTTAGTTACATTATTAATAATTTATTATACTTACTTATTATGATTATTATTAATTAATATTAATTACAACTTTATTAATTGAATTCCACTTCAGGTATGTAGTAAACTTGGCAATAAACTTGTATTTATTTATTTTTATTTACAAAATTAAATAAAAAAAATGAATATTTGACTAGTGTAAATAAAAACAGTATGTTATGTTCCTAATAGAAATGGAAATAAACAAAACTGGCATAAAATGATACATACAAGTTTTGTTATGGTTCAGAGATTTGAGAAAATCTACACTTGAATTTACTTACGGCGTCATGTGGTGGATATTACCTTCCACTTTGAAAGTCTATGTTCTGCGACAAATCTAAATTGTTATACTTTTCATATAATGCCTACTTACACTGAAAAAACTGCTTTAGTAATACAGGCCCACAAAAGAGTTGTCATGGGCTCTTTTTTTTGCTACACTGAAATGAGATTTTTACCATTTTAGACAGTTTTTGAAGTGTAGCAAAAAAAAATGATTTCATAAATTACCTTTTTTATGATAGAATCGTGTTCACCATCCCAAAATACATAAGAATAGTTGGGTCTTAACCCCAGCACCGACAACTTTTTTTGTTTTGTGGGCCTGTGTAATGATTTAAAATAAAATATCTTCACACACGCAGAAAAACTATCAACAATATATGTCATGTGCAGTACTTTTAATAGTGTTTAATTTTTTTGTGATATAAATTGTTCGAATTTAAGTTTTATTATTATTTATTATTATTAATAAGTTAATTTTTTTTGTGTTTAATGTGCACGTCCTGTAGGTTTTGAACTGTTGGGCAATAAACGATATAATTATTATTACCAAAAAAATCCGTCTCGAATGTGGGGTAGTACTTTTCCATAAAAAATAAAATCGTTGATTAATATAATTAATAATGTTTGTTATTATATTATTAACAGCGCCTGCGCTAGAATAATATTATACGGTACTACCGTAACGGTAGTTTCAAATTTTCAAAAATTGTCCTAGACAAAAATTCTTGGATATAAATTTGTTTTATGGAAAAATAAAAAACTTGTTTTTTTGAAAATGTCCGTCTGTCCGTCCGACCGTCCATCCATCCGATGTCACGTGTTTGTGTAGACGATAGTAGTAGTAGTAGTAGTAGTAGTAGTAGTAGTAGTAGTAGTAGTAGTAGTAGTAGTAGTAGTAGTAGTAGTAAGGGTGGGGAGGCTACAAGCCAGGCAACTAGGTCATTATGGCCCTTTTTACCAGCCCGAGCTGTCTTGTGTAGACGATAACTTATGAACGAATAATCCGATCCACTTGAAATTTACAGGAAAATTCAAGTTCTACGAGGGCAATACACCTATTGTTTTTGAAAGTAATCCCCCAAAAACAAAAAAGTTATAGGGGGTTAAACTTTTAAAAAAATGGAAAAAAGCTGAAAGAAAATTACGATTAACCTAACTTTTTTAGAAAACATTACTTTTATTATAAAGATCAATTCTACCAATTTTGAAAACAAAAAAGTTATGGGAGGTTAAACTTTTTTAAAAAATAAAAAAAAAATATATATAATTTATAATTCCGCCCCTGAAGGGCGATGCCCCGGTCGTAATTATTTTCAGAAAGCAAATTTTCATGAAAACAGCGATTTTTTCCCGCATAATTCTCTGCTTCTTGTGTAATTATATATGAAAACAACTTACCTCTACTACAAAGATGCGCGTATGCATTTAAACCCACGCTAGTTCCTAAAAGAGATACCTGTATTATATCAATACCTTTTACATCTTCTTGAATAGTAGCTATTATATCCAGTTTTGATAGCTTTTTTCCAAATTTGTCGTTTTTTTCACATTGTTGACATCACCTTTTTAGATAACTAACCATCTAAAAAAACTAGTATAAAGGTGATTTCTAATATACATAATTAATTCTTTTTCAGAGATCTTATCATAATTTTTTATTTAATTTTAAAACATTTTAGTTTATTAATTTACTTAATTTGTCGATTTATTTGGTGATGCCTATTAAAATTTACTACAAAATAAAATAGGTTAAACGTCTTTATTAACCGACTACAGCAAAACTAGGGTTATGTTTTTAACGTGTGTATATATGTATGAATGTATGTATGTTTGATCCCATATAGAGCCTACTACTAGGCCGATTTTAACGATCGAGACGTCAAAAGATTCGTCTTGATCCCGCGAGTGACAATGGCTATATAACATTCCATGTTTCGATAATGTTAATGGTTAACATCAGAAATTTAACAGAAAATCAAAAAAATGTACAGATTTTTATCACGAAAATGATATTTGATTCGCTCGCGTTTCGGATTTTTTAAATAAACTGTCAAGTTTCAAAAATATTGATCGTTAACGAATTCATGATAATAACATATCGTCAAAAGTTCTGGACCCCCATATTTTATGGAAAACCGAAATAACCCAATTATGAAAAAAATGTTATAAGATACTACACCTTAACAGTAAAGTATTGGTGCCTTTTTAGTTTTTATAAATTGGATACACAGGGTGAAAAAAGTAATAACAAAAAAAGTGAACAAATTAAAATTTTCATTTTTTTTTTAATTTAACAAAAAAAAGTAAACATATGTGATAATTAACATTTTAGCACTCTGTATTTCCTCCATTAAATGTAGCATAACACGCCTAGGCATTGACAAAATGAGATTTTTTAAAGTTTCTTGAGGAATATTATTCCACTCTTCTTGCGCAACTATAATTAATTCCCGAAGCGTGCCAGGGGGGTTATTTCGGTTTTGTATGACCACTACAAGAAAACTCCACACATGTTTCATGGGATTCATGTCGGGGAAGTTGGGAGGCCACACTAATCTTTGAATATGGGCATCACGTATCGCGCGTTGTACCTCCTTTTCGCGATGTGGATGGGCATTGTCATCCATAAAGACAAAATTTAGGCCAAAATAATTTCGCAAGGGCTCGTTAATACCTTCAACACCTGTATATAAATAAGCTCCATCCGACGATTGTACATTATGCCCTCCCAAAAAATTACAGAATCTCCTTGATATGGAACGACAACTCGGGCAAAGGCCAACCTGCCTTGTTGGAGCCCTCCAAACTCTAATACGTCCACTATCATTAACTGGGCCAAATCTTTTTTTATTTGAAAAACCACGTTTTGCCACTAACCCAATAATCAATTTCTATGATTACGTGCCCATTGTAGGCGGGCGCTCTCTGGCGGACTGATAGTCTGGATACTCTTAAAACTCTTCGGGATCTCGGGTTTGAAGAATGAAGCCTTTGGGCAAGTGTAGCTCCGAAAACCACTCTCCTGTAAGTCCTCCGAAAGTAGTTTTGAATGCCTCTAAGTGGAATGCTGCGGTTTTTACGCACAAAATTTGTTATATAACGGTTTTCTCTAGCATCTGTAACCCTGGGACGACCAGTCTAGGTTCAATATTTCCAGTTTCCTGGTATAAATTCACAATTCTAATCACGGATATTTAATGATTTGATAGGCATTTTTCATGTAGGGAAACTATTCTAGCCCTATTAAATTGCGAAATCCTACCTCCGGGCACATGTTATACGAATAACACAAACTCACGGTTCACCTGGGCGATTTTAAATAAAAATTTCGTGGACCCCTACATTTTTTAGACTAAAACATACCTGATGACATAAGAAATCAATTTCCATTTGAAAGAAAATTGTAAAAGATACACTTTTTTAGAAAGATAAAAAAACGTTTTTTTGAGTAATAAGGTGTGTCAAAAAATTTTGATTTGAGAAATCGAAAACGCTCTCGTACTCAAAAGTTGCTCCTTAGTAAAAAACTGTGGACACTCAAAAATGAGCCAAATCGATTAATGTTTAGAGGTAGTCCAAAGCACTCAAACTTTGAAAAATATGGGTACCTGTTTTTCGGATAAAAAGTGATTGTATATAAAATTAAGGAAATTTTGGAGGGTTTCATGGTAATATTTAGAAACAATACTAATTGTGAGAAAACTAAAAAAAATATATTTCCCCTTCCCTTAAGTTAGAACATAAAAAAATCGCCAATTATTTGAAGATTTTGCGAAAATTTATTGAAAATGGGCATATTTAAAAGGACATTACTTCCTTAGGAATGATTTTTTGACCAAGTTGCATATAAACTTGTTCTATGTTTTTAATGTTAAAGAACCACACATTACTAAAATATTTGTTTTTTGCTTTATATTTTTTAATTTTTTTATTTTTGGTTCTTCATGCGTAAAAATTTACTTTTAAATGCATTTATCTTTAAAACGGTTAAACCTGCGATGTTAAACCACAGGAACTTTTTTGTGTATTTGTACATAAAAAAGTAGTATTCCAACCAAAAAATCAAAAGTTCACCGAAAAAAGTTTTGGGCAAAAAACAGAAAATCCACCCGGTTTCTAATCGAAATTAATTTTTATTACTCAACTTGAGGAAAAAAATTATGTTTTCTCTATAGTCATGTAGGTTAACATGTATATATGCTTATATACTAATATATAATTTTGCAGATTTTTTATTTAAAACTATTTTTTATGCACTTTTAAAAATTTGCAAAAATTAAATTTTCGCGAAGTCTTCAAATAATTGGCGATTTTTTCATGTTCTAACTTAAGGGGAGGGGGGATATAATTGTTTTAGTTCTTAAATTTAGTATTGTTTCTAAATATTACCAAAGAAACCCTCCAAAATTTCCTCAATTTTTATCGGTATCAGTTTTTATCCGAAAAACAGGTACCGATTTTTTTTTAAGTTTGAGTGCTTTGAGCTACCTCTAAACATTTATCGATTTGGCTCATTTTTGAGTGGCCACTGTTTTTTACTAAGGAGCAACTTTTAACCCAGAGAGCGTTTTTGATTTTGAAAATCGTGATTTTTTGACACACCTTATTACTCAAAAAAACGTTTTTTTTTTCTTTCTAAAAAAGTGTATCTTTTACGATTTTTTTTAAAATGGGAATTGATTTCTGATGTCATCAGTTATGTTTTAGTCCAAAAAATGTAGGGGTCCATGAAATTTTTATTTAAAATCGCCCAGGTGAACCGTGAACTATACACTTCAAGTGTTTATTAATACTAACCCGAATTTTTACAAAAATCATTGCTATCAGGTGATTTTTTTTTGACAAAAAGTTATGAGATATAAAACAGGAAAACAATGCTCTTTAAAGTTATAATACCTATAACCAGAGGGGAATATGCATTTTGAAAATTTATGGGGGTACAAGAATTTTGACGATGTATTTATTATCATGATTTAAACGGAAAGTAAAAGAAATGTAAAGATTTTTATTAAGAATTCGGTATAGGATCCGTATTAAATTTTAAAATGGCTTTTGATTCACCAACGTTTCGGCTTTTTTATTTTCTTCATCACGCATGTATGGAATATGTGTATTTTTTCGTAGTCGGGTTTTTTGGCACCTCGGCATGCTTTTATTAAAGAAGTGAAATTGAAAACGATTGAAAACAAAATTAAAGCTGTAAAAATATAGATATAATATCTAACATTTTACATATTAGTATATTAAAAATCTATTAAAAAAATAACTATTTCGTATTTGTTATGTAGTTTATTAGAAAATTAATAAAAACTAATGATATCTACCATCTAATTATAATATCTTTAATGTTACTATAAATCTTTGTGTAGAGCAATTTATTATATCAACTCCTCGCAGTGATACAGTTACTGCTATCTAGAAAAGAATTATAAAGTTAAAAAATGACAGTTCTGTCATTTTTTTATTAACAAGTTGAGCCTTTTTTAATTACTACAAACCGCTTAATTTATTTGAAGAATTAAAGATTTTAACCTCATAATACACTTACTGACAAATCGCAAACCAAAATGTGTGCCAATATGTGCCAACTATTCTTACAAACCATAGCCATAGCAGAAAACTCTAACCGACGAATAAATGTCTTGGGAAATATATGGTGCAGTGGCACACATATATGTGACACTGTTTAAAATTAGTTTTTATTGTACCATGTTTTAGTATGTCACAAATATATGACAATCAGCGCTCAACTTGTTAAAATATCACAAAAACGCTATGTCCGATCTACAGGAAATGAGAAATAATTTAATCGGCACTGATTTAAAAATCTTTCATAATCTCAAAAATTTAAAAAATCTCGGTAATTTTCGACAAGATTTTTGAGAAATTTCAGAAATCTTATGGAAAAACTCAAAATCTAAGATTTTTTAAGTCTAAAGTCTCGGAAGTCATACATAAATGTCAGAAGTCGCCTACAAAATAGCTTAAAATCTTAGTTTTTTTATCGAGACTCTCGGAGTGTGTGGACAAATGTTTTGTTATAGTTCATCTCTGGCAAAAATCTTTCCAAAAATTCAAAAATCTCGGTAACTTTGGACAAGATTTAGAAGAAGTCTTAGAAATTTTATTTTAGTTTTTTTATATCGAAAATCTCGATAATTTTCGACAACATTTTTCATAAATCTGATGGAAAATTTATATTTGGTTTTGATTATTATACTATTAACAGCGCCTGCACTAAAATAGTATTATACGGTAGTTTCGAATATTCAAAAATTTTCAGAAATCGTCCTAGACAAAAAATTCTTGGATATAAATTTGTTTCATGAAAAAATAAGCAACTTTTTTTTTTGAATGTCCGTCCGTCACGTATTTGTGTGAACGATAACTCAAGAACGAATATCCAGACCGACTTAAAATTATCAGGAAAATTCAAGTTACATGAGGGGAAGATCCCTATTGTTTTTTAAAGTAATTTTTAAAAAAAATCGAAAAAAGCTGAAAGAAAATTCCGATTAACGTAACTTTTTTTATAAGGAACAATTCTACCAATTTTGAAAGTAATCCCCACAAAAACAAAAAAGTTGTGGGGTTAAACTTAAGAAACAATAAAAAAAGTATAATTTTCATTTTTTTTTATTTTTTTTTTACTTTTTGCAAAAAGAAAATTAAAAAAAACTTAGAAAATTTTGAAAAGCTTATTATTTTTTTTTAATTTTTTTTTTGGAATTTTTTTTTTTTGAAAAAATATTTTTTTCAATTTTTCTTCTTTTTCGCAAAAAAGTTAAAAAATTAAAACAAATATTATTTGAAAATAAAAAAAAAATTGTTTTTCTTCAAAAATTTTTCGTTTTTTTTTAAAGATCTTTTTTAAAAAATATGTTATTTTTTTTATTTTTTTTTTTATTTTTTTTTGCCAGGTATTTGGGAAAATTTAATATACCATTTAATGGAATGCGTACCATTACATATCTTCACGGCTTGTTTTTTATTGTCTAATATTTAAAAATCTAAATTGTCGACTACGTAGTGTACACTAAAAAACACGAAGCATCACACATCCTTAAGGCTTGTTTACATGTAAAGTGCTAAATATTTGATTTAATTTGGTGAAACAAAAACACCCAACGAGCCGACGACGTAAATTATATACTTTCATTTTTCTAAAGAGTCTAGATTTCGGAGATAAGTGATCTCAGATGAATTATTCGGCAAAAATTATATTTTAAGAATGTTAATGAGACATCAGATATATACACGGTGTATTTGAAATAGGGTCGGAAATTTCAAAGGGGCGTAGCTCCCTTATGACGCATTTTTAGACATATGCTTATAGGAACTTTTTGTCATATTTTATGATGTAGAATCATCTGTTAAAATTTCCGACCCTATTTCAAATACACCGTGTATATTTATCATTTCTTATCCATACGTGTAATCATTAATTAATATCAAAACACAGAAGATCGATACTCTCTGCAAGTTTCCGCAAACTTATACGAGGTCTTTAAAAAACACCTTAAAAAATAAGACAATAACTAGCAATGCTATTAAACCAATGTTTTATTGGAATAAATACCACTCTTCTTCCTTTTCTTCTTCTTCTTTTTCTTTTTCTTCTTTTTTTCCTTCTTCTTCCTCATCTTTTTTTTCTTTCTTATATTTGGCTTGTCCCTTTTGGCAGCCTCTGTTGTCAAGCAATCAAAATAAAATATAATACAAGATACAATATGGGTATTTCTGTACGAATCCATACCACCTTGGTGATTGAATGTCACGGATTTTCGTTAATTTTTTTTTTTATATTATCACCACTCTAATACTAAAAGCCTTATGCAAAAAAAAGAATTTAAAAAAAAATTTTGGCTGAGATATGATTATTTTAAAATTTTATAATTTTTCAATTTTTGACGATGAAGAAAACAGCTTTATTTTCAATTTATTACTATAAGTCTGACAATTTTAATCCAAATTTGATGAAATTTGGTGCACCCATGTAAACTTAGATGACAATCTTGATTTTTTTATATTTTTTTTTAATAGTGGGTTTCTGCTCTTCTTCTTCTTCAAAAATATTTTTTTACGTTTTTTTATAACTATGTTTAACCCGATTTTTCGTAAAGTGCCCCCCCTACGATTTTTCTCAAATTTTGGTCAAATGTACTTCTAAGTGTCCTTTTTTCAATGACGTAAAATTTATTCTGGGCAAATTAGGTTTACTATATATTTTAGCCATTTAAAATTTTTACGACAATGAGGAATTGTGCTGGAAATAGCTGTTTTACAAAAAAAGGCATTTATTATTTTTTATATGTTTTTAATAGTTTAGGTCAAATGCTTCATTTTAAGACAAAAACAAAATAATTAATTGTTGTTTTTTTTCAAAAAAGGCCACAATTTTATTACTTTTTTATTTCTATATATTTTGTAGGCGTTTTTTTTCTGGTGTAACCGTTAGCTTACGTTAAATACTAAGTCTTTAACATCAAAAACTATTTTTATTTTTTTTTTAACACAATATGTTTTTTGGTTTTGTTTTTGGTCTTAAAAATGCCTGAAAGTTGGTAAACTGTCAGAGTAAGAAACTTTTTTTTTGTTATAAATCTTTTTTTAATTCGCAGCTCAGAGAAAAGTTTTCTATGCCGGGGATAAATCCTTAATAAAAATTAATTTAAAAAATATTAATTTATTGAACATACTAATTCTTTATTTACAATTTATTTATGTCTTATTATTTAACTTTAATTATTATACAAAGCTTATCAAAATCTTTTAAATTTTTGTGAAGCGCATCCATCGCTAAAATATAATGAACTATTTTTTTATTTGCTTGTACTCCAAAGTGACATTGTGCGGTTAGAACTGTTAAGTTAAAAGTGACAATTTTGTTAACAGTTTGTCTTTTGTTTTACTTCGGCGTTCCCTTTTGGAAAATTGTATAGCGGTTGTGCTTGGAAAAACAAAAACAAAATTTTGTTGGCCCCTTATGGAAAATTGTCAGATAACTGACAGAACCAAATTAAAACTAATTTTACCTATTACTTTTACCTTTTTGTGTTAAAATACACATAAAAAATCGTTTTTCTACGATCTAATAGAAAAGTTAACATTTCTACATAAACAAATGAAGTTTTCTGACCGCAAAATATCCTATTTCTTACCTTTTTACTTTCCCGCACGTTACCATGGCAGCGTGCGGGAAAGTACATTTTTTCGCTCGCGCAGTGTAGGCAACCGGCATGCCGCGGCCTGTCAATCGTAAAACAACTGCCAGATATATACGACAAGATGCTGGCCTGCCAATTTTTTAATATGACATTATTATTTATGTCTTGTTAAAAATATGTTTATAAGAGAAATAAAAAATTGCGTATGATCCAAGGACGAGAAATAATGTTGCTCGGTCTCATGCAGAGATTGAGATATATTCCTCGTCCTTGGATCATACGCTATTTTTTTTATGCTTCTAAACATATTTTAACACAAAAAGGTTAAAGTAATAGGTAAAATTAGTTTTAATTTGGTTCTGTCAGTTATCTGACAATTTTCCATAAGGGGCCAACAAAATTTTGTTTTTGTTTTTTCAAGCACAACTGCTATACAATTTTCTGAAAGGAAACGCCGAAGTAAAACAAAAGACAAACTGTTAACAAAATTGTCACTTTTAACTTAACAGTTCTAACCGAACAATGTCACTTTGGGATACAAGCAAATAAAAAAATAGTTCATTATATTTTAGCGATGGATGCGCTTCACAAAAATTTAAAAGATTTTGATAAGCTTTGTATAATAATTAAAGTTAAATAATAAGACATAAAGAAATTGTAAATAAAGAATTAGTATGTTAAATAAATTAATATTTTTTAAATTAATTTTTATTAAGGATTTATCCCCGGCATAGAAAACTTTTCTCTGAGCTGCGAATTAAAAAAAGATTTATAACAAAAAAAAAAGTTTCTTACTCTGACAGTTTACCAACTTTCAGGCATTTTTAAGATCAAAAACAAAACCAAAAAACATATTGTGTTAAAAAAAAAATAAAAATAGTTTTTGATGTTAAAGACTTAGTATTTAACGTAAGCTTACGTTTACATCAGAAAAAAAACGCCTACAAAATATATAGAAATAAAAAAGTAATAAAATTGTGGACTTATGCCTTTTTTGAAAAAAACCAACAATTAATTATTTTGTTTTTGTCTTAAAATGAAGCATTTGACCTAAACTATTAAAAACATATAAAAAATAATATGTGCCTTTTTTTGTAAAACAGCTATTTCCAGCACAATTCCTCATTGTCGTAAAAATTTAAAATGCCTAAAATATATAGTAAACCTAATTTGCCCAGAATAAATTTTAAGTCATTGAAAAAAGGACACTTAGAAGTACATTTGAACAAAATTTAAGAAAAATCGTAGGGGGGCACTTTACGAAAAATCGGGTTAAACATAGTTATAAAAAAACGAAAAAAAATATTTTTGAAGAAGAAGAAGAAGAAGAAGAGCAGAAACCCACTATTAAAAAAAATTATAAAAAATTCAAGATTGTCATCTAAGTTTACATGGGTGCACCAAATTTCATCAAATTTGGATTAAAATTATCAGACTTATAGTAATAAATTGAAAATAAAGCTGTTTTCTTTATCGTCAAAAATGTAAAAATTACAAAATTTAAAAAAAATCATATCTCAGCCAAAAAAATTTTTTTAATTCTTTTTTTTGCATAAGGCTTTTAGTATTAGAGTGGTGATAATATAAAAAAAGTTTAACGAAAATCCGTGACATTCAATCACCAAGGTGGTATGGATTCGTACAGAAATACCCATATGTTAGATTTTTAAGAGTAGTTTTAAACTTATAAAATTTAACATTACATTTTTTTATATTTAATGTTAATTTAAATAAAATATACATTATTTTAATTAACTAAAATGACTAAAATATTTAAAAAAAACTGTTGAATTTAAATCGAAACTATTTTCATGTCAACTAGGCCTTTAATTGGGTCAAATAGTAATTTATTTATTTTTCTTTTATAGTCATACAAGGATATAATAATTTTCAAAAATTTAAGGAAGGAAAAGAATAAAAAAAATCTTTTATTTATTTATTTATTTGTATTTTTAATATTATTAAAAACTAAATTTATTAATTGTAAATATGACTGATTAATTTTGAAAAAACATTTTGATAAAGTGGTTTAATAATGACGTGACTATTTTATTATTAATTAATTTAATATTAATAATTACATAACACAGGTAGATCCAATTTTCTCAAAATTTCACATCAAGATATCAATAAAGCAATTTTAATTTTAGGCCCAAAAAACTACTTGTAATACTTTTAATTAAAAAAATTAATTAAACAAGATAACCTTCGTAAAGATAATTATATTATTTTGATAACACTCTAGAAAATTTTTTAATGTTTGATCTTTGCATATTAATGTCAAAGTTATGCATGATTTCATAGTGAGAGTTAAATTTAAATTCAATTAACAACAACTCCTAAAAAATATAATGCTTAGCCTTCCTTGGACACTCTCCGCAGTCAATATCTAAATATTATATTATATTTTTCTTTAAAACCCCGTCCCACAAAAAAATAAGTTCATGAACTTAATATTTGAATTAAATAAATATTAACTAGATTATAACTTCCTTACTCATTAAACAATAAAAAAATTCGCTGACCCCCAAAGGGCCTCGAGGAATTATAAAAAGGTTTTGATTAGACTAGGCAACAAATCGCAACTTTCTTTTGCCCTGATCTGAAAGTAATTTTTTTTACTAATTCGGGGGCACAGAATCCGGATCTGACACTAGAAAAATTCTAGCACCTCAAATTTTTTGTAATATAAGTCCAAGAAATAATGACGTTTTTTTTTTCAAAACCAAGCAGTGAGATTTTAAAAGTTTTAGGGTATATTAAAAAAAAATACGAGGAATTTAAAAATCTATATGCGAAAGACGTACTGTCACAGTAAGTATGTGAAAAAAAATAAAAAGCTTAAAATTAAAGTGCAGAGTTTACTTAATTGCTTATTTGTGGCAAAACTATCAAATTTATATAAAAATTTTATAGGACTTAATTTGTAGATAATAAAATTTTCTACAAAAATATATGTAACAATATTTTTTAATTTTGCTTAGTTTGTTCGAAAAAAGTAAATAAATGAAAATAAAATAAAATTAAAGCACACAGTGAACTTTTTTCCGAGTACAAAACATTCTGAGACCAGATTCGGTCTCAGCGACCAAAAATTAGTTAAAAAACATATAACTCCAGTCAGAGCAAGAAACCGTGTTGCCTAGTTTTATATTTGGTTAAATTTTAAATACTTTATAATTTTCGATATTCTGCTTAAAAATGTATACGAGCACCACTCCCAAAAATCAATAGTTTATGTGCTAGAGAACTTTGAATATCTAGACCTAGCTCGTCCATTTTTTTTGCAGTTTTTTGAAAATGCTTTGGGGTCGGCTAGCTTTTAAACTGTCAAATTTGTTTTCAGCACCCAGAAGTTCGTAAGAAATATATAGTCTGAGTAGTTAATTTTTTATTTTTGTGGGCCTGTGTTTAATTAAACATTTTTTTTTCTAAAAATTTTTCATTTTATTTATTTATTATCATGACCTTTAAGCAGTTATAAAACTGGTAACAAGGCCTGAACAAGTTAAAATATAATACAAATTATTTAGTATTAAATCATGCTTGAATTCTTCCATTGACAATTTGTCAATTAATTTTCACTTTTCTTCAAAATTTTAAATAGTTTTTATCCAATACATACAGATAATAAGACAATTACCAGCTTTATTTTAAATAGATAAACTCAATAACAACCCCCGCGTGGCTTTTACTTTATTGAGTGGATACTTATTTATTTTACCCACTCAACTGTCACGTCATATTATTTTCTTGTAAATGTCATTAAAATTTTTAATAAAAATTAGAGATCCTAAGCTATTTATTGGATAAAACCTTTTATGGCACTCATGGGTAAACCGATATTGCCCTCTCGAAGGTTAATTTTCTCATGGGCAATATCTTACTTTACCCACTAGTACCATAAATAACTATTTTCTTCTTTATTAAAACATCCGTTTGCAGAACTTTATGTCCATTACTTTATCATACCTTAATTATTCCAATCCAATTTTTTTTTTTAATAATATTTATTATAAACATTTTACAAATTGTACTTGTTTAAGACGGGTAATTTTGACATCATTTGTCATTGACATAATATATATTTTTTTAAACAGCGTCTTAAAAAAAGAGCCCTGTTAGCTAATACCTGCTAAAAAAATAGGTTTTCGGATGAGATTGGTTTTGATAAATTTGGAGTTCAAAGGGAGTATTTTTTTTTTGATTTTTTTTCCTTTATAAGAGTTTTTTAGCTATATTGCTATAGTGTTAATAAATGCCCCTAGGGGATAAATATTAATAATAAATCATTGCGTAAATTAATTATCTACGGTTTTGTTAAATCGAAATAAATGACAATTTATAAATTTATATTAATACAATAAATTAAAAAAAAAAACATTCATACAATTCAAGAACTGAATTATTGAAAACAATTAATTCGAAGAAGAAATATTAGGGTGGCAAATGTTGAAAATTACACACAAGAAGTAATATTTTCTTTTTAACTACAGAACTGCCGAATTTTTTTAAAAAGCATTGATAGGTTTTATCAACGGAGGCACTGAAATTTTACAACATCATATCATTCTGAGAGATTTTAAAAGTTGGGTTAAACTACCGCCTAGGGTAAAAAGTACTGAATTTGTTATTAGTTTTTTTGTATTGTACTAATTCTTATAATGCTTTAAAATAAAAAAGTTATGTAAATTACTAATTTTAATTTTTAGTAAAAAAAAATCAAAGCGGATCCTGTGCTTTTTTACATTTACATTTTACATTTTGTTTAACCTCGTACTATTCTACTTAATTAAGCATCCCCTAGGTCCAGGACTTGTGTGGGCTAGTAGTAGAGGGAACTACCGGCTTTAATTGACTTTCGAACCAATTTATAGGGAGTGTCCGCTTCACTTATGCCTTCGCCAAATTTCAATTAATAATTAACTGAAAAAATCCGCGCAGGTGAGAATCGAACTCACGCTATTTTGGGTAGTAAAATCGTCAAGTACGACGCGGTAGTCCACTACACCAATCCTCCCTCGGCCAAATTGCATCTTGCAAGTAGTAAATGTTCAATTAATCTTATTAGGTTATAATTTTACTATTCTTAACCAAGGGCGTTTTGTGTTATATACGCAAGAACACAAAAAAATAAGGTCAACAATTGTTTCGGGGACCATTGTATTCCTATGTATTTTAAGGCGCAGATTCTAACTTTGAGGTCAAAATAGCACTTTATCTAATTAGTTTTGGAGATAACCTTGAAAAAAAGTTATTTTTATTCAGGTCGAGCCATTTTAATCTATGGATCCAAATATCTCTTAAAATAATCCATCTATAAAAAAATGGTTCACATAAAATTGTACAGAACATAGGGGGTCATTCAACGGTGCTATTAATTTTGACCTTAAGATCAATTTTCAAGGTCATTTAAAGGTCAATATGATTTTTTAAAATAGAAACCCCTATTTTCTACTGCCGATTTGAAAAGAACGGAAAATTTAACTTCAAAAATGTTCTATGAGAATTTTTTTTGTGACCTTAGAATGGTTAAAAATCAAGTTCAAATGTCTAATTAAAATTAATAATAATTTTAACAAAAATCATCCGATTAACGCCAAATTTCGTTTGTGGGAGTTTGCAAAATTCAAGATGGCGGATTCAATACGGCGGTCTCAATTTTCGAAACTCAACTGATTTAGGCTTTCATTTGCGGGGGTTTTTGAGGTCGCTGATCACTCGGACCAAATTTTTGATTTTCATAATTTTTGATTTTCGAAAAATTAGTCCGCCATCTTGAGTTTTGCAAATCTTCGGATTTGTGATCAGCGACCTCAAAAACCCCCACATACGAAATTTGGCACTAATCGGATGATTTTTGACCTCAAAAAAAAATCTCATAGAATATTTACTAATAACTTTAGTTATTAATTAAAAGTTGTTACAGTAACAATAACGAAACAACGTTATGTTTTACTGTAACAATTTCTATTTAACTTTAGCTTAAGTGCTTGGGGTTCCATATGACAAATTATTCAGCATTTAATACAGTAAAAAAATTTAGTGTATGTAGCTCTGTTGTTGTAAATTAATTGGAATTTGGTCCACTCTAATACAGGAACATAAAACGTCCTAAGATATTCTTGTTATTAGTATTGTTAAAAATTTCAGTATCTTTGTTTAATAATTGATTATTGTTAAATTAAAATTTATTTTAATTATTACTCGCTTATTATATTCAATCAATTTTCATTTGTCGCGGTGAATGGCACGAATTATAAACACTTTCTTTTCGACGTTTTCAAAAGATTTTTTTTTATCTCTTTATACCTTTTGATAGAAGACAATTAATAATCATCAACTAATATTACAAATAAAGAAAGAAATGATTTAAGTAAATGACAAAGTTTAAAAAAATCAGGAAAAAATCTAATAATTTATACAAAGCAATAACTTTTGCAGATGTTTCAAGCAAATAAATAAATAAATGCAATACTCAGTAAAAAGAAAGAAATCAAAAATACCATACCTAACTCAATTTAGCACAATTCGAAAATTCACCATAATATTATTATAAATGTATAATTATATATAAATCCAATGTATAATTAATAAAAATAATTATTATTATTTATTTATAAATCTTTACAATAAACTCCCTACTCTGCAAAAAATCGAAAAATCCCGAATATAAATATGATTAAAAGAACGATTGAATCCTATTTATTAGACAATTTTTTTCAAATATCATAATATCGGTTTCAACCAATAAAAAACAAGGCATTGCCATAACGACGGGATATTCTCGAATATATATCAGAAAATCGAATATATCGTCGGCTTACAAGTAAAAGGCACTAAGTCACTTTTTTGCAAAAATGGGATTTTTATGGTACTGTAATTAATTTTTGATGATCTATGTACAGGTAAACCGAACTAACTTCTAGGTGGACTGCCAAGAGAGTTCCCACTATACAAAACGCACCAGTTTGATTTTGAATAAAATTTTATCTGGCAATAGGCACTAAGTTACTTAGTGCACTTAGTACGTTTTACTTGTAGATTATTTCAAATATTTCTGCACTAAGCGACTTAGTGTTTGTTTGGCGAAACGTGCATTTTTGTAACAATTATTACAAAAATTGAAAAACAACAGTGAAAGTTAAATTTGTCAATATCTCAGAACCATGTTTTTGGACTTAGTGCTCTTTACTTGTAAGCCGACGATATATCAGTTCGATAATGTAATATTATAACAAAATATCAACTAAAATGCAAAATTAAGGCAATTTTATGTCTTATTAGCTTATTTTTATTCAATATTAATAAAATTTAATGAATTTAATTCTTTTTTATTCCAAAAATTAGAAATGCCAAACATGAATTTATTGTGTCAAAATAAATTAACATCAAATTAATTATTTATTCAATTACTTTTGAAGATTTAAATTATTAAAAAAATGTTTCAAAAAATAGTCCTGCAAATACATCTCCAGATTCGGTATATTACATATGAAACGTCATTTTGTTCTTTTAATTTGTACACTCAATAACTATTTATAAGTTTCCATTTAAACTAACTTAAGATTTACATTTTTTACTTTTATTTTCTATTAAGTGTAAGAGTAGTATTTGTTTGGTAACTGTATACCGTAGCGGGTGGACGAAGGTGAACGAATCGACCCATTTCTTTAAAAACTAAACCCAGAGAGTTATATTCAGATCTTTCTTCCTACACCCCTAAGTTTTAAAGATTTGTCCTAAATTTAATGAAAAATAATTAAAATTAAAAATGTTCAAAACACTTGACTGAAATTACTTTTACATATTATGCATAGAAATAGTCTGGGTACTTTTTTCCTAAATTTTTATGTGAGCACCAAAGATTTAGCTACATAAAAACAAAGTTATTATTACATCTAAATCTATAAATAAAGGGTTGTGTAATCTACTTAGGTAGTACTCCTCCTACGCGCTAAATTCAATCTGTCACCTTCTCTGGTGTAAATTTGTTAGTAAATAAAGCTCCGAATGTAAATAAGGTTTGAACGTTGAGCAATTAGTTATGCTGTAGGTTAAATAATTGAGCACGAGAACAAACAATACAAGTTTTCTACTATTTTAAGTGTCGTAAATTAGTTCTGTACTGAACGTAGAACAATTCTATGGCACATAGGTTTAAAAACATAAAGTGCATTTTTTATTTAATAAAAGACAAGAATGGTATATTCTACAACTAGTATGGAATAGACAATATTTCAAGTGAGCGGAAAGTTTGTCGGTCCCGCGTGCGCGGACTATTCCATACGTGTTGTAGACTATACTTTTTCTTCGACTGCAAATATGAAACACTGTTTGGCTTTAAACTGCGGACAAGGTTAACAACAATGTTTTTTGTGACTCGACATTATAAATGCAACAAAACACATATTTTTAAATAAAGCAATTAATATTATTTAATAATTTTATCAAATCAGTACTTAAAAAAGTTTTTTATTTAATTTTAGCACATATTTACAAATTATAATGCAAAAATTGAAGATTGTCAGATTGTTGTGACATATATCAGGTTTAAATATTTAACAATAGATGGAGCAGTTTTAATTTTTTGAACTAAATTGATAAAAAACTGGTCAAATATTAAGAAAAATTAATAAACTTTATGTAATTTTAAAGCAAAACTTTAAATATTTCATGGTAAAATGTATATATTTTTGCTAATTTTGCTACAGTTTTCTTTAATTTTATAAACAAGAGATGGCACTACATGTGATACGGAATATTCATACCGTATCTAGAGCTAGAATGGATTCTTTCTGTGTTTAAAAAGTGTGTGTATGTGCTTACATTCTAAAGCAGCCGTAGAAAAATACAATTTTAATCTTTTGCTTATATTATTATTATTCATAAAAATGTGTAAATACTTTTTCCAAAAAATATTTAAGAATTTTGTTTTATTCATTGTTCTATTTTTAAGGTGTGGTGTCTGAATGATTTTTTTATTTGACCTAATGAAAATAATACAAGCAAACCTGTTATAATAAAAGACCAAATATCTGTCCAATATTAAAACTACATGCTTTTTTTATTTTCGATTTCATCCAACCTTCAACAGGTTGAATTTTATTTTATACAAAAAATATGTATAAGCAATTATAATAATTAATAATTTATTTATGGTTCATTTATTATAACGAATATAGTTATTATATTCTTCGCAGCGCAAATTTTGAATATGTCCGGCTACCCGTACGTCCGTCTAATGTCACATTATTATTATTATTATTATTATTATTATTTTTATTATTATTATTATTATTATTATTATTATTATTATTATTATTATTATTATTATTATTATTATTATTATTATTATTATTATTATTATTATTATTATTATTATTATTATTATTATTATTATTATTATTATTATTATTATTATTATTATTATTATTATTATTATTATTATTATTATTATTATTATTCTAAAAATAGAAATGTCAAACCTCAAATTAATTATTATTAATTATTTATTTTAATTAATTGTAAAGATTTAAAAAATTGTTTAAAAAAATAGTCCTGAAAATACACCTCCAGATTCGGTACATTTTCGATAAATCCGAAATTTTCACGAAGATATATCGAAAATACACCTCTGTCGGTGTATCACTGTGTGCAGTTTTGTATGACTCCATAAATATAATTCCACCTACGCCCTTGTCAATTAGTAGCTTACTTAGGATTATTAAACTAATTAAAATTATATCTATTATATTTAATATATTCAGCGTTATTTGTTTAATTTAACTAAACGTTCATATCTTAATTATAAATATATGCATTTAATTATGTTTCAATTAATTTTTTAAGGCAATTAGAAATATATTTGCATATTTGCTACATACTTTTAGTTCTCACTAATACCAAGAAAACCTCAAGGTCATTCCGGCCACAAAAACAAAAAGGTTTATTTTCCCTTCCAATCCTACTTATTTTAACTCCTATCCACAGTTGGATATTTGTTTACGGGATTTTCCATATACATTTAATCTGGTCTGGGGACCTGTACCTTGAAAAACCGGTTGGAGCGGAAGGGGTTAAGGCGCTGAATTTAAATCTAAAGTCAAATTCAACATCTACCGGCTGGTTTTTTAACTAGACTCAAAAAATAAGTTAAAATACCCAAAAATCTAATATTTGAAATAATTTCTTGCACACTTGTTAAAGAATATGACTTCTACCCGACTGTTTTTATTATTCAATGCCCAAATAGCACCGTAATATAGTCTTTTTTGTACTCAAGATTTACATATTTTTTCAAATAAGCACATGTGCATGAGTAGATATTAAGCCACTCTTATGTATTTTGAGCTGCTGAGATCGAATCCGACGTCAATCAAACACCACAACCGGTTCACTTTTCTTCTAGACTCAAAAAATGAGTGAAAACCCAAATATCTTGAATATATAACAACAAATAAAACAAAAACAAAACCCATCATGTCCTGGGGTTGACACCCATCTATTCTGAATTCTAATCTGTTGTTAGACTTTTACCGGCTGGTTTTTTGAACTAGACCACGGGTGCTCCCATGGAGGGGGTATTTATATTTTTTTTTGCTAGGGTAAAGCTCCTCTTTTAGTTGGGAAAATTGGAGTAGAGTTGGGATTTTTTTCAGATGATCTTTTTTTTAGTGATCAATATTTTTTGTCAGGGGTAAAGCTTATTTTCGGAGTTCGCATTTTTTCCGTTGCTTTGGAAATATGTTAAATACTTAAATCATATATTTTGCTTAACTAAAGTTAGACATATCTTACTTAGGCAAAAAGATTAATACTTGAATAAAGTAAAAGTGTTTGGTTTAAATAATAAAAAATCCTGTATTGAGTTTTAAAGAAACTTAAATGAAAGATGGAAAGTAGATGTTTATAATATTTAAAATAATCAAACATAAATTAATTAAATATAATTGAAAATAAAGTTTAGTCCCTTATAGACGGCAAACTATTTAAATCTGTAAAGGAATTGCACTGCTGTACTACAAAATTTTCACAATCAGAAAGAAAATCCCCAACCAAAATGACATATAGCTGGCTTTCGGACCGATTAATCGGTGCGATTGTTGAAAATATCAAAAATACTTATTAAATATAAATGTTTCTGTATCAAGAGCATACAAATTGTTGGCGCCATCTAATGTTGCACAAAGGTACTACATTTGATATTGGCAGACCTGTAATCTAATAACTGACACGGCAAATCAAATTATAAATGAAAATAAGGTTTGGTGCCTTATACATTAGATGGCTCCACCAATTTTTAGGCTCTCGATACAGAAATATTTATATTTAATAAATATTATATGCCACTGATGATCGCAAAAAAGGGTGAAATAGCAGCTTTATGTCATTTTGGTTGGGGATTTTCTCATTGGTTGTGAAAATTCTGTAGTAGAACAGTGTAATTTCTTTATAGAATAATTAAATATGTTTATATCAAGTATAGATATGCTTAAAAAAAGTATCTACCACAAGTATCACAAATACTTCATATTAGAATATTTTTTTTGTTTGTATTATATTGTTTTAATCACTTCTTATATATTGTAACAGTTATTGTCAGTTGTAGTTATTAGATTTTTCACTTTTTGTATTGGCCTTATTCTATATCCACTTATTTTTGAAATTAAATGTTTAATTGAAGGTTAGTATTTAAGGTTAACAAGTTAAACAGTTTTTTTTTTCGGTAATTTTTATAAACGATAAAATGCATTGTTAAAGATTTCTTTAAGCCACTGATTTATTGATACAAATTATATCGGAAATGCAGGCCCGTACTGGACGTTGTGGATAATGACTCCTTTCTGGCCTATAGATATAAATTTTCAACGTGGCTACTACACGTTAATTAATGGCAAAATTATAGAATTACCGTTTGGGCCAAATTAGCCAGTCTAGGCCTACGGAAATGCATAGGATATAGTGGATTCCAGTGTGGCCAAATTACCCAGTTTATGACCGTTTAACCCATTAACAAAATAACGTTTAGATATTTACTGAATAAAAATATATAGTTGACGCAACCAGATCAATAGTTAAATACCGAACAATTGTTTTCTGGTAGCTGCAGCCAGAAATCCGGTAAGGGCAACAACACACAGATATTTAAAATATAAGTTTTGTTTCTGGTAACCACACACTGATAAAAAAATCTAAAAATATTAATACAAAACGTTGTTGTAACAACTAGTTGTTAAGTTAACTTTTAGGTATATAATAAAATTTTTTCGATTATTCTAAAACATTATAAAGTTATATTAAATACACTATTAAAGTTGTAGATTTATATTTGTTAATGTGACATGGTTGGAGGGGGGCTTGGCCCAGTGTGATGTCACACCAAAAATTTTATTGAAGTACTCAAAATGACTTTTACATTTTCATAAGCAGCATTTTTTGGAATAGTTAAATCTATCTATTCATATTTTGGCGGTCGGATTGCTTCGTGGTTTTACCGCAAGATGGCAGCACTGATAAATTGTGAATTCGCAGTGTTATATTTCGCGATAATATCACCTAAAAACGTGTCACGTATTTTATGGACAACCCCCTTTTTTTTGAGGAAGGATGATTAATAAAGATGGCGACAATTAGCTGATTCTAATAAATGTTTTACCAACATATTGTAAGTAGGCATTTTGTGCTAAAATTTTGATGTGCATGTAATTACATGTGATATTAAGTTTGTAACTGCACATAAATGTAATATGTGAATTTACAATACATTACACAATTTTCAAATGCAGGCAGACACATAGCCCGCACGCAGACACCCAGCGGGGGCGGAGAGAGCCTACCAAGCTCTGCGCTGTGACCTAGCCAGTCAGGCGGACGGGTCAGGTGAATTGCCTGTGGTATGGATCAGGAATCGTGACGTGGAAAGGAGCGACAGGCCACACGTGCACTGCCATGCTAAGCTGAAAGGTCCTATCTACATAGGTTTAACATATACAGATAGGACCTTTCAGCTTAGGAAGGCAGTGCAATAATAGTGCACTACTAGTGGCGCATATACAACTATTTATTGTTGTATACTATAACCTAATTACGTTATTGATTATGCTAGTGTTCTATCAGTGCAACAAGTTGTGTTGTTGCCCTTAACAAATTTCTGGTTGCAACAACCACAAAAATAGTTATTCCGTATTTAAGTATTTAATTAAGATACTTATAAGTATCTGGTTGCCCCCACCAGGGACCCAATTTTTGAAATCGTAGGAATTCATTCTCTTGAGAAATTTTTCTCTGCATAAATTTCTCATGCGAATTGACAAATCGAGAGAAATGTAATTTTTTAACATCATCGGAATCATATTCCTATGAGAATCGCTCTTAGACGTAGGTCGCAAATTTTTTTCTTGACAACCAATAGAAATCGCTGATTTTATTAAAATTTTTGGCTACACTGATATAAACTATTTTGCTTTCCCCTTTTGAAAAGTTTCAAAATTTTGGAAAAGCCCTTTCTTGTTTTATATGTCAAATCTTTCTGTCAAGTTTGTTTTGGTTGAGCTTGTTTATAGGTATTTTGTAAGTAAATTATGCCTTTTTTAGAAAAAAAAATGATAAAAGTATAATATTTTATTAGCATAATATGAAAATAACCATTATTATTAACATGGTAAGAGTAAACGTGAGTAATATTAAATTTTTGGTAGAACTGGCTTCGCTTTTCCCTTATTTCCTCAATGGTATTGGGAAATCTTACCCATCGGTTGAATACAAAGGGGTTGTTTAAAGCCTCAACCACCTCTTCTAGGCATTTACTTGTTGAGGACTGGCTCATTCCTGCACAGTGTACAAATCCCCCAACACCAGTTTGGTAGCTTCTTGTAGCAAAAAAATGCAAGGCTACTAATAGTTTTTTTTCCTTCGTTATTGCTGAGACACGACTAGGACGGGTTAAAAATTCATCCAATTCTTCTGCTAGTATTTGAAAAACTTCTTTGATCAGACGAAAATTTTTAATAAATGCTTTCCGACCCAAACTCAAAAAAAAAGTCCAAACCCAAACTTGCCAAGGGGTTTTGGCGGATTTAGGGGAGGGCCATGGGGGCCATAACCCCCCCCCCCAGCGAGATTATAAATTAGCATAGAAATACCTTCAAAATTATATTTTTGGTGAAAGCGCAATTTTTTTTATTTTTTTCCTTATGGATGCCCCCCTCCCCTAAAATGAAATAAATCCGCCCCTGTTTGGTCCCTGGCAAAATAGTTTTTTTCCACAGCTGCATCTTCGGAATTGTTCAGATTTTCTAAAAGCCACTTTACACGGAGCAATTTGTGCGCAAGTTTGATGCTATGCAAGTTTGTTGCAAGAATGATTCAGTCACTGTTTGAAGGCATGTCAGACAAGTTTGAGGCCATTTTCTTACCATCAAATTATTTAGAACATGTTCTATTTTTCGGCGATTTTCACGCAAGTTTTATGGTTATTTTCGTGGTACCAACCTGGAAAAAAGTCACCAAATCGATTTTATTTTACTAATATAGTAGGAACTGCACCTGTTAATAAATATTATTATTATTAATAGGTCGGTCTGTCTAACTAAAAATTTCAAAAATATCAAAATTTAAAATTTAGAGAAATTTACGTCATTTGACAGAAAATTTCTCTTGAGAATTAATTCCCATGATTTGAAAAATTGGGTCCCAGATCGTGTCATTTTCGGATTCCGCACATTAAAGTTTGTTATAAACCAATTAATTGTCATAATTATGCGGGAAAAATTCGCTGTTTTCATGAAAATTTTCTGTCTGGAAATAATTACTACCGGGGCATCGCCCCTGGAGTAATTATTTCCTTTGACAGCAAATTTGAATGAAAACTGAAAATTTTCCGATAATTCGAAGAATCATGTGAAATTCGGAACATTATTTTTTAACGATTTATAATATGTCAAACCAACTTTTATATATTTTCATCGAAAATTTATATAAATTGTTTTATTACTTATCTTAATATTTTTACGGCTATATTCTTTGATTTGGTTAATTTAATTACATTCTCAACTTCTAAACTAAAACCTTTTTGTTCATTTTTAAATTGCAAATTGTAGTTCTGTCAATAGTTTAGTCACATACTGCAGTACTGAGCTAGGCTTGCAAGCATCTTCATATAAAAATCAAGCTATAAAAACTGTCATTACATTTTATAACAAGAATATTTTGAGGTATTTTTTGGTAAATAATAAGTTAATAACAATAATTATTAATAGTAATATATTCATATTTAATTATTAATTAGTTTTAGGTATGAAATCTTGTTGCAAAGAGAAATACTGAAAAACAAAATACTACAGCGATTCTCACTAGAATTTTCTACAGTAGAAAATTCCTAATATAGCTATAATATAATTGGAAAGAAACAGACACGCGGCCAGAAATATTATTAAATGATAGTTTGATAAAAACGTTAAAAAATAATCAGAATTATTGGTTTCTGATTTCTGTTTGTGATCCAGTGTAATTCTTAGGGACGTAAAATTTACATTGTAGTATACTGTGAACTCTATTACAAACAGATAGCTTCCTTTTGAACGTTTAAAACAATAAAATACAGTGAATGCATCTTAATTACGAAATTTCGATGAGCATGAAGCATAAATTGCTTCACTGAAAATTAAAAACCTTGAAACATATTTCGAATGCTGTATACGATTGATTTAATACCATTTCAATACCTATTTTTAAAGAAATTTACTATTCTCCTTAACTGAATAATTACGAACAAAATCGGGCATTTTTGAGATTTTTTATCTTTGTATAGAAATTCAGAAAAACCTCGAGGAATTTTAAAACTATGTTTAGATTCTGGATTTCATCCGTCAATCGATATAGCCTTTCGACCATTGACAAGGAAAGACCTCCAAAGCCGTTGCGGGATACTGTGATAAATTTGCCTAGCGCATCTGAGATAAACTTGCCCATGTGCACTTCTATTGTTGTTTTTGACGAGTATTTTTAGCCTTAGTTTTGTGTGTCAAATAAAAATTGTAAAAAATTCAACAAAAAACAATAAATATATACGAAGAAACGTCGAAATAGTTTTTTTAAATTATTTTATAAGAATTTTTCGAGGTGTGTGAGTTTCGGGATTTTGTACACCTACTTTGAGTACACCAGGGATTGACCCTTTGCTCTTCATAAAGCAACAATACAGGTTAGGTTTAAAGTTATAAACAAATGCAGCAAAAAAAACAATTAAAACACAGTAGAAGTCGAAAAATGAACAGAAACAAACGACGATCCGACAGTACTGACAGTATAAACAAACTACTAATAATTCGTCACCCCAGTATTGGTTTGCCATATCTCTATTTTTGGACATTTTAAGATTTTTACTGGGGGATTTTTGGAGATAAGACAAATAAATACTGGGGTGATGAATTGTTTTACGACCGACAGCATTTCACAGCTGATAGAGATGCGTACTGCGCAAGGTCAGATATATTGCTTTACGTCATTTCGCTGCCCCGTTCTGTCACAAAATAATCTTGCGCAGGCTGGACTAATGGTTCTCTTTCCTTCTCTATGCTTTCGACCTTTGTAGTCCTGGAGCCCATGCCCAGTAGATTTTTTTTATTACCTCCCCGTTGAGACTTTGTATATGTGTTATTTATATCCAGTCAAACAACTTTTTACTCAAGAAAATTTTCGGTAGCGGGATCAACCCTTAACCTTAGGGTGTCCGACAACGGTATTGCCTGAAAAATTTTATCGGACAAGGTTACCACTTGTTTTTAAATATTTTTATTAAACGATCCTGAAAAAATCAGCTAGGAGGTGCTAAATGTTATGGCGTCATAACTAACCTAACATGATAAACCGAACCATAACCGAAATTATTAGTTTCTCATTAACCGAAACCGTAACCGAACTGATAAAAGCAACCGGTTACCAACCCTTTTTTAAATAATGAAGACAGTCTGGAAAAAAATCTATATTTGTTTCAGTTGCAATATTTTTTTTATAAAAAGGTAGTAATGTTTGTACACTTTAAAAAAGAGTTGAATCAAGGACACATGCCATAATAAGGCATTATTATAATATTATTCTCTTATTTTAAAGCTACCATGATCTTAACACATTCGCGGTCACTATCGGTTATTTTTGGAGTTCCGTGGGACACTTCAAATTTTGTCTAAAAACGATGTTGCGCAACGCAACATGTGATTTTTAGGGATACTGCTAAGTGAGAAAAGTTAATGTACAGGGACACCAAAATCTAAAATACATAGCAAAACATAGCGAAACATAGCGATTGCAGACGCATGATTTGTATGGGCAACCATTTCAGCTGCAAAAGCAGACACATCTCTACACATGTGTCTGCATATGCAGACGTGTTAGCTAGCGTGTTTCATGAATAGCGCGAATATTCATTCAAAAATCCGCGCTTTTAATTTAAGGACAGTAACTTAAGTTCATAAGAAATGCTATCCTTAAATAAGAGAATATCGAAAGATGCATGTTCTTGATTCATAATTCATTTTTTTTTTATTAATTTTTCAATCACATTGGATAATTTATTATATCCAGAAACTACTAACTAACTATGTTCTGTTCTGTTTTACTTCTTTTATTAAGCTGTTGAGTTTTAATATGAATTCCCTTACAAAAAATTTTAAATTTTTGAAGATTTAAAATTATTACATACGGTTATTTAGTCTTTAAAACATTCTCCTTTTATGTGGAATTTTGGCCCTTTAACTGCACAAAATTAAGGGATAACTCTTTCAGCATCCAAATCGCTTGTTACTTTACAAAGGATTCCCTTAAAACGTATTTCTAGTCTGCTTTTTACTTTTTACCGGGATACAAAGCAAATAACTTATTTCACGCATTTCACTAATTTGTTCCTTAAGAATTGTTTCTGTTGCAGTTTTATTTATTTTATTTTATCATCTTGCCCAATTTTAATATGTATTTCATTACTTTTTACCATAAAACTGGTAATTTATTACAAAAATTTTAAAATACGTCAGAGTATTCTTCACTGACAACTTGTCAAACGAAACCTTGCTACTATAGAAAAATATTGTTATGAGGAGTTTAGGGTTTTTTTATTTTCCTTATAGAAAAACAACATACAGTGTTTGAAACGTATCTTATTCTTAAAAAAAAGCATAAACTAAATCCTATAAAATATTTAGCGAATTTCACCGAGGGCCAGGGACTTCCTTATAAGTTGTGCCATGTCCTTTGGATCTTCTGCATGTCTTGTTTTAAAACCAAACCCAGATTGTATAAGCGTGCCCTATTGGTTTTAACAATATACTGAAATGTTACAATCAAAGGGTTGCAATAAGTGACAACAAGTGGAAGTTAGTTGCTAATTATCCGGAAGCAAACAGGTAAAAATTAATGTGGAATTGTAAGTTGTTCTTATTCTAGTTTTACTCCTCCGAAGTCAAAAAACTAGCAAAGCCGTTTATGAAATCTTTTCTTTCCGCTTATGCTTATGCAGTATGCAGGATATTGTTTATGGGGTTTCCAAATTTTTAAATGATTATAAATATACAATAATTTATGCAACAAGGTTAATTAATAATTATGAATATGTACATATATACATGTTTTATCTGCATGACAAAAGAATTATACAGTTAATAAATTATTATTTCTCAATTAGATTATATTTATTTGATTTAAATAAAAACTTTGTTATATTTTTAATAATTGAACAATAACACCTTAGGGAAACAATTATTACTAATAATTACAATTATTGTAGATTTTATATTGTGAAATAAATTAGTTGTAATTTATTTGTTATTGTTATACATAAATTTATAATATGCTTATGTTAAATGTATGCTTAATTAAATATTGCCGGCAAAAAGCCTTCAAAAAGCCGCAAAAACGTCCTTGTTATGAACAGAATATTCATATTTTTATACTTAGGCTATTTCATCGACGTTTATGCAATATAAATATTAAGAAATGTTAGTTTAATTCAAGAAATTAATTATTATTGTTTAAAAGAATATACAGGATTTTGTATGCAGTTGGAAGTAGAATTCGTATCCCCTGCACACCTCTGCATACCTTTTACTCAATTAAATAATTTAATTATAAACCAAAATTGCAATGATGCAGGGTTATTCTATTTCAAAAACTAAGACAAAAAGTTTCTGTACATGTACGTCGAAAAATCGCTTTTAAAGCTACTATGGCCATTGATGATGCATTTTTAGGAGGCCATAGCTCCCGTATGATTGACTTTTGGAAGTACCTGTATATAAGGTTTCTTTCTTATTTTTTGATGTACATTCCTCCCGCATCATTGAAATTTTGGTTTTCAACATTTTAGTATTTAATTTTTCGTCGTCGACCGTAAAATTTCACCTTCAAATGAAATTTTCTCAAAAAGGGTTAATCCTACAGTATTACAACAAGAGTACCTTTTTTATGTATTTTGACCTGATGAATCATATTCCAAAAATAAAATAACAAAAATGTTAAACAGAAAAAGTTTGGTACAAAAAACTCTTAAGGCACCCCCGTTTCGCAAACCCCTGGTTAAAATAACTACATGAAAATAAGATACGAAGATGGGCCTTATTAAGATTAGTTCACGTGCAAAACCTCGTTGCTATATCTCAAAAGGTTCCTGAGTTATTAAATAAAAACCGAATTTTTTAGCCCCCTTCAAAGGGGCGTGGCTCTCTTACGACGCATTTTTAGACAATTGTTTATAGGAACTTTTTTTATATTGGTTGTAATTATATGCTTTTTTAAAGTAAAATCGCCAACGTTTCGAGCACCTAAACGGTCGCTCTTCTTCAGGGCGTAATTACTTCATTCAGCATATTGTCAACATAAAAATAATATTTTTTTTTTAGATTTATTTTGGTCCTATAACCTATAATTACAACCACTTCAAATAATTTGATATTTTATGATGTAGAATAATTCCTTAAAATTTCGTACCCTATATCAAATACACCATGTATAATATACACTGTGAAGAATGCAAAGCATTATCTATCTTCAAGGCTTGTTATCTGTTTTGAAAAAGTACATTTTATGGTTGACCATGCATTTTATTTAATTAAATAAATTTGACATTGTTCATTGAAAAGATAATATATTTACATATATTACTTCTTTATTAGTAATAAAACAGTAAATTTCTATAATAATATTTTTTTCTTAGAGACTGTATAAAATTGATTGAAATTTATAATTGTTTAATAAACAAAACATTCTAATAATAATAATAAAATATATTATGTTCTTTTTTATTATTGATTTTGAAACAAGCAATAACTTCTCAATGAAACATACATAAACGGGGATTTATGCACTTGATATTTCAAAACTAAATATTAAATAAATGCATTGTTTAAATTTTAAATTTATGATAAAATGGATTACTTGTATATTATACCGTGCGGTCCAAAAGTCACCCCACCTCGTAACTTTCGAACGAGTTGAGATATCGACTTAAAACTATAAATAAGACAACTTAAACTATCTTTTGCTCATATTTGATATTTTTAGCTCTAAAATGTGGGCAGGGGCATGGGGAATGTTTTTTTTTAATAGTAAGAGGGGTCGTGCGATACATCACTGCAAAGCTTATAAAATTTTATATTTTACCATATTTTTTTTTAGACATTTTTTTGGGGGTTTAAAACTGGGTTGAAAATGGGTATTTTCGTTATTTTCGTCAACATTCCTTCAAAAAAATCAAACAATTTTTGAAAAATGAATTATTTTAAGTTGCAAAAACGTAAAATATAATTTTTAACTTATATTAATTGATATAAAAATTTACAAAACAATCTAAAAAAATCGCAATTTTTTAGCAAAAAAAATTTTTTAAAATAAAAATCTAAAAAAAAAGGTTCAAAAATAAAAAAATATATGAGAATTTTATGAGCTTTAAAACAATGTATCACTCTCCCCACTTTACAATTAAAAAACTGTCCCCAAGAGGAAGGGGTGCCTTTTTGACCGCGAGGTATATTTTTTCCGTAACCTACTTAATACTATCACATTTAGTTTTGCTTACAAGTTTAACCTAACGTTGCTTTGAAACAAAAAGTCTTAAGTCTTTTCTGATACGCTACGTCATAATGGATGACGCTTCTCGTGGTCAGTAAGTCAGCACACAAAAAAAAATTAATATCCAGAGACTAGACCAATGCATTTTTATATTTTTGGGGTCGCTTAAACCGAATCTGATCTCAGAATTGCTCCATCAGATCCCAATTATTTTCTACCCATAAAGACATCTGAATTTAAGGAATTTTCGCACCCTTTTTTAAGTGTAGAAAACAACTGTGACTTGTTGGAGCAATTCTGAGGTCAGATTCGGTTTCAGCGACTCCGAAATTATAAAAATGCGTTGGTCTAGTCCCTGACACTCAATTTTTTTTTATTTTATTTTGGTTGGCTATGCACAGCCACCCAAAAAATTTTATGTGCCAGAGACTAAACTAACTAATTTTTATATTTTCGCTTGATTTGGACTTTCGCTGAAATCGAATCTGAGATCAGAATTGCTCCATCAGGTAACAATTTTTTTCTACACTTAAAACCATCTGAATTTAAGGAATTTTCGCACCCTTTTTTTAAGTGTAAAAAAATTGCGATCTGATGGAGCAATTCTGAGGTCAGATTCGGTTTCAGCTACCCCGAAAATATAAAAATGCATTGGTCTAGTCTCTGGATATTTTTTTTGTGTGGCTGTGTAATCTAAAATTAAATGCTGGAGACTAAAACACTGGATAAGACAACGAACCATTGATTTTATGAGAAAATGCAAAATTATAAAAAGAAATGATGAAAAACTGATTTATAGGTTTTATTTATTAATATTAAGTTTTTATTTTCTTGTTCTAATAAATTAAATTATATATTTTTTCTTGCTTTTTAGAACACTTGACTTTTTAAATAATAAAAAAACATTTCTTCCAACGTTGGAAGAAAAGTGTGTTTATTAGGCCCAGTGTTCTAAAAAGCAAGAAAAAATATATAATTTATTAATATTATTAAAATAAACAAATAAAAATGCTTTAAAATCATATATTATCGCCAATTTGGCAACAGCGCATCAATCAACACATGCAATTATTAGCGCGATTTTTAATTTACCAATACTTACTTACTTTCTCACTCTTTTAATTGCAGTGTTGTCATATCCTGCATTTCTCTATCTAAGAATTTGCAATTAAAAAAATTAAAACATTATGTTCCGGGCAATTTTGAGAGCAGAAATGGAAAAGTAAGTATTTTTTATATATTTAAAAGTGTAAAGAACTTTCACTTTCGGGTTTAGACCGTGTTAATGGATTTTCACTTTCCGACGTTTCGTCTCTTACTACTAGAGACATCTTCAGGGATTAATCTGAAACTAAGTTTCGAATCAACTTGTGTCACTATTTATGACGAGTTGTGGTTATTCACCCGTGACGAGGTTTTTCCTATCAAAGACTTCCATATTGCGGGTAAGTGGTAACCAGTGTCCCGATTGATATTGTTAGGATGCTTGATGATTTCTATCGATTCCCGTATCTTCCTTGGCATTTTTCTGTTTTCTGTTAATATTTGTTTTGTTTCAGACAAATTGATTTTGTGACCTGTTTCATGTACATGTTCGGCTACTGCCGATAAGGAAATTTGTTTCTTTCTTATATTGCGCTCATGCTCTTGAAGTCTTGTAGAAATTTTTCTCTTAGTTTCACCTATGTAAACCGTACCACAAAACGGAAAATGGCTCAATAGGACACTCGGTATACAGGAAGAAAACCCACACTGACAGATACCTAAACGCATTTTCACATCACCATCCCTCTCAAAAACGCTCGGTAGTTAATTCACTTGTTCATAGGGCTTTCATGATTTCAGACAAGAATTCCCTAGACACAAGTTGATTCGAAACTTAGTTTCAGATTAATCCCTGAAGATGTCTCTAGTAGTAAGAGACGAAACGTCGGAAAGTGAAAATCCATTAACACGGTCTAAACCCGAAAGTGAAAGTTCTTTATATCTTAATGGCCGTGAAAGCTTAAAATCTAAAATATTTAAAAGTGTGCAAAATCTTATTACTTTGAGCGTTTAGACAAAAATCCGATATATTTATTTACACTCCGTTATACATCTTTAGTTGTATTTGCAATAAAACATATTGATAGTTTTTGCGTGTCATTTGTAGAGGCATGATATTTTGAAACATGTTGTGGAATACAATAAGCATTCAGATTCGTGATTTCATAAAAGAATGACAAACATTATGTTGTATCAATAGTTTTGCTACCTCAAAAAGATTTACCCAACTGTTCTATTGATTATTATGAATAGGTATTATGTAGGTATAAATTATTAAAATACATAATAATACACCAAATATATATTCATTTCTTTGAAAATTTGAAAATTTACCAAATATGTATATTCATTTCTATGAAAATTTCAAAATTTACTAATCTGGTCTGCTGCACCGATCTTGTCAGAACATTTTTAGGTTAGCTTCACTTGCATGTGGCCTCTCTTAACGCTGAGATTTGATTATTATATTATTCACAGCTCCAGCGCTAGATAAATATTATACGGTGGTTTCGAATTTTCAAAAAAAAATAAAAAATCGTCCTAGATAAAAAATTCTTGGATATAAATTTGTTTCATGACAAAATAAGCCACTTTTTTTTTTTTTTTGAAATGTCAGTCTGTCTGTCCGTCACGTTTTTCTGTGCACGATAATTCAAGAACGAATAATTTCATCGACTTAAAATTTTCAGAAAAATTTAAGTTTTCAAAAGTAATCCCCCCAAAAACAAAAAAGTTATGGGGGTAAAAAAATTTAAAAAACTATAATTTTAAAAAAGATTCTTTTTTTTTTGTTTTTCGCGAAAAGAAAATAAAAAAATAAACTTTTTTTTTGTAATTTTTTTTTAATTTTTTTCGTTTTTTGCAAAAAGAAAATTTAAACAAAAATCTTTGAATTATTTTTTTTGAAAAATATTTTTCGTTTTTCAAACTAAAAACTTAAAAAAAAATGTATTTTAATTATTTTTTTTGAAAATTATTTGGAAAAATGCACTATACATACCTTTTACTGTGCATAATATATAATGGAATGCTTAACATTACATATCTTCACGGCTTGTTTGAGTTTATGTGACTTTTTCTAGATATAGTAATGTTATTAGAAACAGTAAAGTATTGTCCATTTTGAATATTCTGAAGTTATTATTTACATTATATATCAAGTGTTGAAACAGTAGAATTTCCAATGTGTAAAAGTTTCAGCTAAGATGCTTTCAAAAGATGCAAGCACACATGTTTTGCAATGCCATCGTTTCCACATGAGTTATGTAGATACGTTATTTTTCCTTAGCCAATTTTTTTTTTATTAAAAAATAAAAATAAATATTAAAAACTGAGAAAGTAGACCTACCCCATAAAGCACACAATATCCCCCGGTTATCCTCTCAATGTCCTTTTAATGTCGCATATCCCGGGACATTAGTCGTATATCATAAGGATATCCGGAAAGGTATGTTCTGAGGATAAACTGCCAGTATATCCCTAGGATATACGATTTGTGCATCGTACATCCCAGGGACGTCCCGAGGGGATGTCCCGGGGATGTCCTTTCGGGATATTCCTGGGATATACGATATACAGTATGTCCCCGGGAAAAGTATGTCATATTTTTACGGCTTGTACTAAACATTAACCTGCATACTATGCAGTGCATATGCAAAGCAAAGTGGGATGATTGGTGTAGTGGACTACCGGGTCGTACTTGACGAGTTTACTACCCAAAATAGCTTGAGTTCGATTCTCACCGGCGCCGATTTGCCTTTTTCAGTTAATTAATAATTGAAATTTGGTGAAGGCTTAAGTAAAGCGGACACTCCCTATAAATTGGTTCGAAAGTCAATTAAAGCCGGTGGTTCCCTTTACTACTAACCCACACAATTCCTGGACTTAGGGGATGCTTAATTAAGTAGAATAGTACGAGGTTAAACAACAATGTAAATGTAAAATCTAAACGTAAAGTAGTTATAAGTTATACAAATATGCCATATCCATATTTTAGGTAAATATTTTTATATAGGAAGCATATCTTGTATTTAAAGAATGTTGAAATAATTTTCAGGTTGTTTGTTGGGATTATGCAATATATGCAAATTATTTTTATTTTTAACCTGTCTGCTTTTCATTACATAAAATAAATAAGCCGTGAAGATATGTAATGCTACGCATAAAATCATATACTATTCACATAGGATGGTATATTGTATTTTTCTAAATACTTAAAGGCAAGTTAAAATTATTTAAAACGCAAAATAAAATATTGCAGACAACGAAAGAATACTTGGCCTGTAGGCATACGTTCATTAAAACAAAAAATCAGAAGGCTTCGAAAAGCTCCTTTAATTCTTTGAGGTTATGTGACTTTTTCTAGATACATGTATACAGTGATGTCAGATTGTTAAAACAAATTATTTTCTTATTTTCACGCGCAAAAGAATAATTCTAAACAACTTTCAAAAAATACGACTGTGTGTCCATGTTTCTGCTTCTCACTCTGACATGTTAAGTTTTTTATGCACAGGATAATTCAGCAACGAAATATCCGTTCGGTATGAAACTTTTGGAAAAAATCATGTTCTATGAAAGAAAGAAACCTTTTGTTTAAAACAAACTCCCTTTAAAAATATAAAAAAATAGAGGGAAAAGTCCGATATACTCCTTTTTATAAAATAATCCATTTTTTAACAAAATAAGGTGTAGCAACTTTTAAAAAAAAACTAAAAAAATAGAAGGTAAAGTCCGACAAACTCCAAATTAATTACAAAATGTATGCAATAGAATGCTAAGCATTACATATCTTTATATTTTATTGTACTAATTACAGTCTTTTTACTTTCAGCAGTAATAACATATGGTCATTTATTAAAAACTATAGTTACTCAGTCGGTATACAGCTGTATCTGTAGTATAGTAGAATATAGATTTTGTACTATATAGTAACTATATATAGTAAAATAACAAATTTTATTTTTAAAATAGTCTATAACTCGGACTGTAATTAATATTATATCTTTATCAATTCTAGTTTTAATCAATTTAAATTATCGTTTCATAATATCAACTATGCAACACCTTATTAATAAAGCCATATGGCTTTTATTAACAATTAAGTTTTCAGATAAAGAGATATCCATATATAAAATTTATTTATTACAATGACAAGAATATTTAACATTTTTACAAATTACAATACAGGTACTTTAGTACCTTATAATTATTAAGGATATTTACAATTCTATATTGCACGAAATAAACTAAAATTTTATCCGCCAGTTTTTGCGTATTACCCCTCAATAATTGTTTATAAGGTAGTTTTGTCATTAATAACTTTCAACTTCAAAATTCCAGGTTAATAAGTTTCGGAGATTAAAATCAGATAAATGGACACATAGTCAGTCTATAGACAGCAATATGGTATCGTAGTTTTTTAGATTTATGGAATCCTATTAATGGAAGCATTGTATAAATTAACTGAACAAAAACGTGTAAAAGTATTCAATAGGTAAATTAAAATGTGCAAAAACTAGCTAGATAAATGTCTAAACATTTTTACAATTTAAGAATGTATGTACTGAATGGAATAAAAAATAATTCCTTTTTCAAAGAAGGAACTGTTTTGCACCCATAGGTGGCGACTCCGGAGTTTTGGATTATTGTCTATAATTTAAAATATTATAAAATCTTCAGAATTTTTAAATATATGTATAATTTTTTTTCATTTGCTTAAAATTTATAATTTCATGTATTTTCTTTTTTACTTCAAAACATTTTGGACCAGCCTTGAATTTTGAAAAGTAGGCGACTATGTTTTTTAACCATAGGTACTTCTAATTATTATAATTGTATATAATATACGATCAATATTTTACAACTTTTCTTTATTAATTAATATTTAAATTTGAATAATTTTCATAAAATATGTATAAATTACAGTAAAAAATGTATACATAAAAATTTATAATTTATAACAAAATTGTAGTTTTTTGAACGTGATCAGATATTATGTGCTTTCTAATGATTATTATTATTATTATTAAAGCTAATCGATGAAAAGAAGCATTAATTATTTTAATTGGAATTTATAATTATATCCTTCCTAAAAGTAATACCTTCCCACAATATAAGACTTGTAGATTATAAAAAAATCGTAACTTCTGAAAGCAAAATAGAAATTATAAAAAATATTAAAGTCAAATTTTTAGGGATCTACGCTTGAAAAACGTAACCTTAGTTGTCCGTTCGCCTGTCTGTCTTTTCGTTTGTCTGTCTTTCACAGGCGTTTATTTTAGATACTATAGGAGGAGATCACCATAAATGGGACACTTTTTTTAAACGGCTACCAAAATTTTATTTTTAATCTTTTATATATTTTCTTTTAGTTGTCATATTTGGAAATAAAAGAACACAGTCCAAATGTTAAACCCAAATAATATTTATTACTACAAGCATTTAGAGAAAAACTCAACTTAAAGAACACGGTATTTTTGGGACAAAAAATACAAAATTGCTGTTAATTATAACAAATCATTGTAATAACTGTTATTATTATCACTATAACGAATAACAATAAACCTAGAATGTTATTTTATAACAAGTTATTCCATATCTAAAAGAGATGCATATGAATGAAATATGATATAAAATAGTTGTCCCATGCAAGAAAGCAAAATTGGTCCCAATCAAAAATACTAATAAAAAATCCAGCCGCCTAAACTTTGCCATTTTTTATTTATTTTTTCTGTCTAGGGCGATCTGAGCATAGTAACAATTACGAAGCATAGCTCAGAAACTGGCACTGTCCCATTCAATAATATGTCGGATATATGGGACAGTCCCACTCATAGTGATCTTCCCCTACTGGGTGTAACAACACCATTGCCTTTAACCTTTTAACCCTACAATGCATGATTTTTTAGAATTAAAAATACAATTTAAAATCATGTGTAAAAAGGACTACAAGGACCTTAGTAAATAGTTTTAAAAAATCCTAAGTAAATATTCTTGAATTATTTACATAAACAATGTTTAATAAGATTCAAAAATTATTTTTTAATCTTAACCTATAAAAACACACTTTTTCTAAATAAAGCATCATTTTAGAGCAAGATATTTTGAAACTGGGCTTAATGAATTAAAATATTTTTTGTTTAACAACTTATTAGTGTTGTTCAAATTCAAGGTATTTTTATGAAAACTTTAGGAATATTTTCAGAGGAAATGTGTAAAAATTACGGTTTAAAGCATGAAAATTATGTATCAGTTGTATTATATCAAATATTAACGAGTTAATAGTATGGGAACGTTCAAGTATTACGTAACGCAAATTGTGCCAAAATTGATACACTTCATACACCGGTTCTCGCATTATAATATATTATACAGATTCCATATTTTGGCTACCCCCCTAACATACCCCCTATTAGAGGGGGTAGCCAAAATATGAAATCTCTACAGCCTTGAATAATGCGAGAACCGAGGTATGAAGTGTATGAATTTTGGTACAATTTGCGTTACGTAACACTTGAACGTTCCCTATGTGCTACAATGTGCATTGTAGGGTTAAAGTATAAAATATCAAAATTTTATTGACATTAGATGTCAATTTTTAAAATGAGAAGTACATTTTAATAACTTCCGGTTTAATCGGAAATGACACCAACGATTTTATTTGCATATTCTAAGAAAAAACCTTATATACACATCCGGTAAAATGCCACGATTCTCCTAGAACTAATTATAATAGAATATAACATATTATTCAGTAAATAAACAACTTACCGATGTTTTCACACATTTAAAAAATATAAAAATGCCACCCACTAGAACTGTCAAGTTTTAGTGAATAAATCAATTTATTATTTTTTTTTAGAATGGGCGTTTTCAAAGGCTACTTGTTTTTGCGCGGTTAATTAAGATCCAGCAACTATTTGATTTTACCATTGATATAAAAATGTTAAATAATAAAAATAAATGCGCTGAAAAAATAATATATGTATAAACCACGGTAAAGAAGACTATTATAGCCTCGCACTCTTAAATCCCTCGCTGCTACGCAGCTCGGGATTTAATACGCTCGGCTATAAAAAATGTCTTCTCTAACTTGGTATATAATTACTATTACTAAAGTATGATCTTAATACTAACCGAAAGGTGGATGAACTGCAAGATTTTTTTATTTTCGCGGCATATTTTTTTTATTTTGCTAATCAGTGTATGCCCCAGATTATGACAATCTGATTAATACCAACTTTAAAGGTAAATTCTTGTTTGAAAGGTGGTATTTAGCATCTGCAGTTTTGATTAATTAGTTTTATTATGAATACTAATCAATCTAGTTCAAAAAAAAATCCCGATAAATTAATAGATCCATTGTAGTAATATAATATCTGCTTATATAATTATTATTAGGCGAGACCAATTAGCTTGAGGCTCTTAATTAACTTTATGTAGAAAAAATCCTAGAAAAAATCTTTAATCTTAGGTACCGGAAAGGTAAATAAAGTGAATAATTTCAAAGTTTTATGGGAGGCATAGCGTAGTGGCTAGCGCGTATGTATAGCAAGTCTACTATCGTGAGTTCGATTCTCACTGGCGCCGATTTGCCTTTTTAAGTTTATTAATAATTGAAATTCGGCGAAGGCGATAAGTGAAACGGACAATCCCTAGAAACTGGTTCGAAAGTCAGTATAAGCCGGTGGTTCCCTCTACTACTAGCCCACATAAGTCCTGGACTTAGGGGATGCTTAATTAAGTAGAATAGTACGAGGTTAAACAAAAAAAAAAAAAAACAAGCTGTGAAGATATGTAATCCTACGCATTCCCAAATACTTGAAAAAAATGTTTTCAAAAACAAAAACAAAAATAAAAAAATAGTTATTTTCTTAACTAGTGTATTAAGTGGATAAAATCACTTAATACACGAGTTGAGAATTTAATTTTATCCAACACCTTTTATTTTTAAATAAAAATCTATAATTTTGCGAAAAATGATGTCAAAAATATTAAGATTAAGTTTTCTTAATACTAAAATAATAGGCCTAAGTATGCATATTAAAAATAAACAATTGCTAGTTTTACATTTCTTACAAACATCAAAATGGACGCGGTGATGACAGAATTTTTAATAAAAACAGTATTTTATTCAAAAACTAAAGAATAATTTGAGGTTTTCTTTAATTTTTATGGTTTAGTTAACGTGCTTCTATTTATAGAATAGTTATAATAATTAATAGGGTATGTGCGACGGGAAGGGTGGTGAAAGTGCGAAAAAAAAAAAAGAAAAATAAGATAAAAATGTTAATTGATACAATAAATATAATTTATATAGGATCCGCACACAAACAATTTTTATGCGGATCACCATCATTGTATAAAACACAAAATGTATAATATAATCTAAATAAATAAATAAATAAATAAATAAATAAATAAATGTAACTGATTTTGGGTGAGATCAAAAGCTGTATGTAAAAGAGTGGGTGAAAAATTTTTTAGTCACTAGTGGAAAAAAACTCACTTTTGAAATTTAAAATAGTGCTCAAAACAATTGTTTCTGTGAAGGTGTTGGATAAAACATTTTTTTTTTAAATAAGATCTTTTTTTGAAAAACAAAAAACTGAAAAAAAAAATAAAAAAAAGTTAAAAAAAAGTCCAAACTCTTTTTTTGCGGAAAACGAAAAAAAAAATTAAAAAAAATGTTTTTAATAATGATAGTTTTTAAATTTAAAAAAAAGTTTAACGCCCCATAATTTTTTGTTTACTTTCAAAACCTTCTTCTCGTAGAACTTGATTTTTCCTGAAAATTATTCGTTCTTGAGTTATTGTGTTCACAAGAATCGTGACATCGGACGGACAGACGGACAGATGGACAATAATATAACTAAAAACATTGTCATTGTTAGTAATATACTATAGAACAATTTGTGGTTGGCGCATATATAACTACATGTTGTTGTATTAATAACGCTATAATTTTATCAGTGTACGATTTGCGGACCGGTACGATATAGGCTACCTTCCCCTAGGTATAGACCAATTCGTTTTTACGTGATAATGATTTATGCTTAAAGCGCCCTCCCGCTTTACACTTCCTTCACTGCAACGCCTATACTTGGTCTACCCTCTTTACGTTTCGTTCCTCGCGCGTTCCATACTTTCAATATCAGTCATTTCCATTAATCGGAATAAATTCAGTTATGACTCATCAACGTTGAAAATAAACACAGAAACATAGGCTTACGGAATAATTTTGCCGAATTATGAGGGAAATTCTTATAAAGGTCACTAAATCGAAACATTTGACGACTAATTTGTTACACACAACAATATTGAATATACATATTTACTATAAATATGTAAATTTATCGGTGTTTTTCGAAGAAAATAAAAATGTAAATATATAAAACATTGCGTCAACGATAGAATCGACGCGGCGCCTATGCGAGCACTGGAAATTCGCCGATGAGTGGTCATTTCACCAAACCAAACTGTAACTTCCTAATATATGCTACTATTTTTCTAAATATTTAATTATAATCAAGTAATTTTCCTATTCATAAATAAAAAACTAACATTTTCAAAATTATTCAAACCACTGACAAAGTGAAGTGTCATTTTATGAAATATAGTATAATGTCACAGCATGCTTTATCTACCTACTTCCTTTTTACTTATACACTGTCAGAAAATTTTAAAAATAGGCATTTTTTAATTTCAATTTTTTGTCGTTAAAAATAAAATTATTAGTTACAGAAAATATTGAACGTCAAAAAAAAAGCAACACTTTTCAGATTTTAGAGGTTTTAACTAAAGTTTATTATTAAAATTCAATTTCATATGGCCGTAACTCCAAAACAAAAGCTATTTAAAAAGTTTTGTTTAGTAAGATGAATAGCTTGTTGAGTCTAATCAATAGTATCAATTTTGAAACGGTAGAAATGACGCCAAAAAAATTACGTCTTAGATGGCCCACCCTGTATTTGTATAAAGTTTATACTATAAACGAACTTTTTAACGAATCGCAGTATAGTTATCTACCTTCTTTCAGCAAGTAAAATGAAATTTCGTAATTCTATGATATTACCCATCAATAAAAATTAAAATCTTTATTAATTAATAAACTGTTTTAACACGTACTCGTTAATTTAAAAAGCGCAATTAAAATCTTATTAAAAACTTATTAGCACTTATAAATTAAAATGCGTTGCCACATTTTAAAATAAAGTTAAGGTGAATTTATTTAGTTTTAATTTTAAGAATAGTCAAAAAAAAAATTAAAAAAAATTTATAGGTTAAAACTATTTTAAACTGTGTCTGGTATTTTGGTTTAGGTCCTAAACTAAACTAAACCAAACTAAACTAAACTTTAGGAACAACGTTATGTTTTACTTTAACAACTTGAATTCAATAATCAAAGTTGCAAGGGTTTTCAAATAGGCAAAAAAAATACTTAACTAAACCAAACTAAACTAAACTTTAGGAATGTTTACGTTTATGTTTATGTTTTACTGTAACAAGTTGCATTTAATAACTAAAGTTGCGAGGTGTTCCAAATAGACAAAAAACCTAAACTAAACTAAACTAAACCAAACTAAACTTTAGGAATGTTCAACGTTATGTTTTACTGTAACAACTAGCATTCAATAACTAAAGTTGCGAGGTGTTCCAAATAGACAAAAAAACTAAACTAAACCAAACTAAACTTTAGGAATATTCAACGTTATGTTTTACTGTAACAAGTTGCATTGAATAACTAAAGTTGTGAGGTATTCCAAATAGGGAAAAAAACTAAACTAAAACAAACTAAACTTTAGGAATGTTCAACGTTATGTTTTACTGTAACAAGTTGCATTGAATAACTAAAGTTGCGAGGTGTTCCAAATAGACAAAAAAACTAAACTAAACCAAACTAAACTTTAGAAATGTTCAACGTTATGTTTTACTGTAACAAGTTGCATGGAATAACTAAAGTTGAGAGGTGTTCCAAATAGAAAAAAAAACTAAACTAAACCAAACTAAACTTTAGGAATGTTTAACGTTATGTTTCACTGTAACAACTTGCATTCATTAACTAAAGGTGCGAGGGGTTCCAAATTAGAAATTTTTTTCAATGTTTAGTAAATACTATTTTCTACGGTAACGAATCCTGTGTGCACAAAAAAACACACAATTTAGGTTGTACTATATTTTTACCAAAAGTCTAATAATTGGAAGGACCGCCGAGAGCCAGTGCGTTCCCTTGCGTGTCACGCTATCATTAGACATTATGTCACGAAGTCACTGGGCCCAATAAAAACAACTGACTGCTGTTGTTATGTTCATTCAGAAATGTTTGGACATACGCACTAAGAACATTTTTAGGTCACAAACCCACATCTTTTAAATTCCATGAAAAAAAAAATAATCATGGAAAATATCATGAAATAGACACTTGAAGTAAATGTTGTAAGCTATACATTAATAAAGCAGGAACTTTTTGCTTTACAACGGTGTCTAACACTTTAAATTTGATGCTCTGTAAACCTTTATATTTGATAATTATGTGCAAACACTAGTTTGACAAATTTGGCAGCACTCGAAAGTGACAGTATTTCCATCGACGCACAGCATTCATCGCCATTCTGTAATAGCAAGTGATCGCGCCAGCAGCGACCCGGCCAGCCATACACTGCTTATTAGTGAGATTGGACTCGCTCTTGTTTTCTACTACAGAATAGGTAGCGCTTGAAATGGCAACGCCGATTTGATTTTCGCGTGTCCGTAATTTTAAACACTATGGGATTATACCAGACAAAGTAGGGTGAGATTAAAGTTTTCTTAAAAGATGCTTTAATCTAGATTTAGTGTTGAAAGGAACGATCGGTTCCATATTTAACCTTATAAACTTCAAACAATTCTGATTTTATATGATAACAAAATGGATGGATGGATTTTGCATTAAACGAACTTTTTTAACGAATAGTGAAATTTTTAGTTTAAAGATGCAATTGTTCAAAATAAAACAAGCGAAAAGTAGTAGTGTAAACTTCGTTCTCAGTTGAATGGAAGTAAGCTTATGGTGTAAGCCAAAGGATATCTGTTTTGTTTTAAAGGTCCTTTTTAATCTTTTATGATTATATGAGCAAATCTAAAAAAATATATAATTTTAATACATTTTTAAACGCGGCTAAAAAATTTAATTTAGGTCAAACCGGAAAATCTAAAATTGTATAAATTCTTTTTAACAAATTTTAAATATTCTTACTGACATAAAAAAGTGTTATGTAAATACTCCCATATATGTATATATCTATATTGCGTGTTAAATCTGTGACAAGCAACAAGCAAGATTTGAACACTGATTTATATCTTGGCTGGTTTTTAAAGCCCTGCGTTTCCTGTATTTGACACAGAGAAAAAAGCATTCTTATAATAATAGCAAATTAATCTACAATTTAGCATTTTTATCCCTAATTTTTATTTCAAAACAAGCATTGTTTTCTTAAGAGGCTGCAGAGAGGTGATGTCCTATATAAATGCTACATACTTGGTATGGTATACAAATGTCCGTTGCCAATTATACGGTTAATCGTTCGTTTACAGCATTAGAATAATAAAATTTTCTCCTATAAGACTATTATACTGCCCTCCTAAAGAGAAACGCGGCATGTACACCTGACACATACGGTTTTCGAGCTTAGTATTATTTTACTACGGAGAATAACGGTAAGTACCAATCCTAAGGAAATCTGCGGTAAGTACAAGGAAGAAGTTACTTGCAGCGTTCTTTCTATGTAAAAGTTTGGCATGGATTTTAATTTTTTAATAAACCAAATAATATCTAAACTAACTATATTTATGCTTATTGATATTTAAAAAATCTGTTAATTTTAAATATCTATATTTAAAATAAAATTTAATTGAAAGTATAATTATTTTGTGCGTGCAAGCGAATTTTTGAAATAAATTATAACATCAAATATTTTTTATGATTTTCTGTAACAATATAAATTTTTGATACCTTATATTATAACAAGCCTTAAAGATATGTAGTGCTACGCATTCCATTATATACTATTTACAGTAAATATTTTTCAAAAAAAATAAATAAATTAAAAAAATATATATTTTTGAAAAGATCTTTTTTTTAAAAACGATTTTTTTTTATTTTTTATTTTTTTTTCAATTTTTTTCGTTTTTGATTTTAATAAACCTAGGCCTATAAGGAAAAGCATTATTTTGTTGGCAGCAGTTTTTATATTATATTATTATTTAATTATATTTAAATAGATATATCTACTAGTAGATTTAATAGTAGTACCTATACTATTAAACAATAGTAGTATAATATTAAACAATATATTTTTTTATTTCTTCTTTTTTATTTGATGATTGATAAATATTTTATAATAATATTAATTTTGTCTTCTTATAAGAAATGTATATTTCTTTAGAAACAATAAATGTATCTATCTATCTATTAATTTTGTCTGACCCATAAATTTGCTTTCTTTTGTATTTGCTTTATCCTGTTTCTCTTTTCAAAACAAAATTTCACAAAAAAAGAACGCGGCAATTAACGTCTTCGATGCACTTACCGCAGATTTCCTTAGGATTGGTACATACCGTATTGTCCAATTTTTACTAATTAAATTCAAAAAATAGCTTTATAATAGTTATTTATGTTTATAATAGTTATTTATGGTACTAGTGGGTAAAGTAAGATATTGCCCATGAGAAAATTATCCTTTTTTTTTCGTTTTTTTTTTTCGGCTGAATTCAAAAATGTAAAAAATTACAGTGTGTTCCTTAAAAAAAAAACATATTTATGCCATTTTCGGTGAAACCGGAAGTGAAACAAAAAAATTAAATCCTGCCTTTTCATAGCCAATGTAATAGTTATTTAAGTATTAAGGGCAGTAAGTGCATTTTACATGTTGAGGATTATTTTGGAGATCGAGACGATTGAAAATGAAAAATAAATGAAAATAGTTGAAAAAAATTCAAAACATGGTGCAGTGAAAACATAGAAAAGTTAATGTTTTCTTATTAATAAATAATTATTTCGCTCAAAGAAGAAACCTAAATAGTCCAATAGCTTTTAACAGTTATTGTTCAAATTGTAATTTTATATTTAACTTGAATAAAAACTAATTCAAAGCTTCAAAAATTAAAAATTAGATTATGATTTACTTACCGCCTCCTGATCGGTAAGTAATTTACTTACCGATCAGCAATTTGTAAACATAACCTACTGCTGTCATAATTAAGCTTATAAACACGGCAAATTACCCGATCGTGCAAAAAATTATATAAATCACCCAAGTTTCGTTTTTATCGAATGAATATTAATCTTAATTTTCGGAGTGGATTTAAATAAAACTCACTATAATTACTATTACCTTTAGGTAATAAACTTTAAGCTCTAATATAATGAAGTTTTCTGTTAGATAATTATTATAATTAACAAGCGTTTCCCCGCTCAAGATTGTAAATTTTATTTGATATCAAGTACAATTTTGGTTCAGTAAATGTTTACTTGAATTAGGATATTCTTTTTCTGTGTCTATATTTGATCGCATTTCCTGCATTTCAGGAAAAATGCAGATAAATAACTCGTAAATCAATTTAATCGATGAATAATGTTACATCTTAATTTATTCCACAGGATTACATAGTTTTATGTGTAGAAGATAAATACCGACACATAATGTCGGATGTAAGCAAATTAATTTTATTTATTTATTTTAATCCACCATTGTTGGCTTAAAGCCAAATTTATGGTCTGCAAATAATTATTTATGATACAAGGTTTAAAAATAGACGGCCCTACACGAATTCATTCGGTACTTATTTTTTTAGATACTTCCATACGCATGTACTGAAAGTACAATACATATTTTGTTTAATGTCAATAAAGTAAAAAAATACTAATACAATTTTACCAGAAAAAACGGCTTAAAACATTCTGCAAGCAAAAGCTTCTCCCCTCAGCTATCTTGAAAATTTGTATATTTTATAGATCTGAACAAAAGAAGTTGTATATTTTATGGATTCTATAAAAGTTGTATATTTTACAAAAAAAAGTTGTATATAGCAGGGATTCAAACACAAGTAGTAAATTGCAGGGATTCAAAATACAAAAGTTGCATATTTCATCAATAGTTTTTGTTTTTGCTAGGGTCGCCAAGCTTAGGCTGGGTGGGGCGCCAAGTCTGGGTAGAAACCGTCAGGGACAAAGCTTTTTTTTTTAGTGTGTGGCTCCAGCTTTTTTTTTTGTTCGGCGAGGGGCCTCAAGTTTTGGCATCAGAGGACCTTTTTTTTTAGTCATCAAAATTTTTGTCAGAGGTGAAATCTGTCACGGACAAAGGTTTGCTCTGGAGGAAAAAAGTTAGTTATATTTTTTGGGCAGAAAAAGTTTTATTTTTAGGCTAAAAAAAGTTGTAATTTTTGACCTCCCCCCCCCCCACCAAATCTTCGCTATAGCCCTAGTCATGTTATATCTTATCCAGCAAGGCCATAGATACTATGTGTTCAAATAGACATGTCCTCCTATTCCATCCCTCGTCATCCCCCTCCTACCCCTTTCCCCACCCCCATCGCCACTTCATGTCAGATAAAACTCCAGCATCAGTGAGCAAAGACTCACTCCCCCAATTATCCACTCAAGCTAATTCTATTTTAGACAAATGAGCCATAGGCACCAAGCCTGTCTCTTAAATATCCAAAGAAACAAAAAATAGACATGACCAAACCTAATCATTTCGCACCCTACATTTAAACCAGAAGTTACATTTTCTACAGATAACTAATGATTTAAATAAAAACCTTAATTTTACACAGTATTTTTTCTCAGGCTTTTATAGCTATTACCTAACATGTAGGTACTTACCTAAGTAATTATTAAAATTTATTAGTTCATTAATATTTACTAATTAAAGTTATCAAAGCTAAATTACTTGACCATTATTTTAAATTAAGTATCAAATGCACGATCTATATATAATTATTGTTTTATGATTATATATTGGAAATGTAAATTGAATAAAATTACAAAATTTTGTGAAACCAATCATTATTGGTAATTTTAACTAATGTCCATTTATTACACTGATGAAATGTTTTTTTAATTTATGCTTAAATCAATTTAGTTGATGAAATGTTAACTGCTTATCTATTTTAGGTATCAAATATGACACATGACCACAAAATATTTAAATATAGGTCAAATCGGTGAAATGGCCAAAATTTAAATAAATGAAAAATCTTAGGGAGATTTTCTCATACATTTACAAAAAAAAACAGGCTTTTCATTTAAATAGCTCAGGAAATATATGAAGTACAGATTCTGTAGTCAATTAAATAAATAACATTTTTGCACGACCGGGACTAAAACGTTATTTTACTACCTACTGCTTTACTTCCTTATCTGTATCATGTCATCCACGATAGCTGTACACTTTCAAATATAGATAAGTAGTTCTTAGAGTAGATTTCTGGATTTTTAACATCCGGAAGTATACTTTCCAGATAGCACAGGTTTATGCAATGGATATCCCCAGAATATCCGTTTTGGATTTCGGACATGCCCAGGATATACGATTTCGTCTATAGATATCCATAGGACATCCTCAGGATATACTTTGTTACTAAACGGTAAGTCGAGCGACTTCCGAACCGTATATCCCAAGGATATCCATAAGGTATATCCTGAAAATATACTGTACGTCTGTTCTAAAGGTAGCTACTAATTATATACAACTGCCCCCGACAAAAGTGGCTATAAAATAGTATTGCTTTTATTTATTTTTTGTGAAATATTGCTATTAGCAGCTTGCATCTAGGTGCAAGTTATTTAAATTTGAGCTAATAGTTTTACAAAAGAATAATATAAGCATTACATTTGTACATAATTAGTAACTTATCTACGAAATATATTTCCTTTTTCATCATAAAGTTTTCAAAAAGTCTACGATTAACCTTTGAAAAGGTCCATAGGCTCGTTCATAAAAAACGTGAAGCACTTAAGACGGAGGGAGTATTACCCCTCCCTCAGAGAGGGGTAATACTCGCGAAATTGTCCAACAAAGGAAAACACAATATAAATATTTAATAAAAATTGTGGAAAAAACTTACACACATAAACAGACCACAAACACCGATATCCGCCATTAAAGTCACGAATAACGAGGTTTTTGTTTTTGCTAGGGGCGCCAAGCTTAGGCTGGGTGGGGCGCCAAGTCTGGGTAGAAACCGTCAGGGACAAAGCTTTTTTTTTTTTGTTCTGCGAGGGGCCTCAAGTTTTGGCATCAGAGGACCTTTTTTTTTAGTCATCAAAATTTTTGTCAGAGGTGAAATCTGTCACGGACAAAGGTTTGCTCTGGAGGAAAAAAGTTAGTTATAGTTTTTGGGCAGAAAAAGTTTTATTTTTAGGCTAAAAAAAGTTGTAATTTTTGACCTCCCCCCCACCAAATCTTTGCTATAGCCCTAGTCATGTTATATCTTATGCAGCAAGGCCATAGATACTATGTGTTCAAATAGACATGTCCTCCTATTCCATCCCTCCTTATCCCCCTCCTACCTCTTTCCCCACCCCCATCGCCACTTCATGTCAGATAAAACTCCAGCATCAGTGAGCAAACCACAAACACCGATATCCGCCATTAAAGTCACGAATAATAGAATATATAATAAAAATAAAAAGTTTAAAATAATGAAAGAAAAGCCATCGTAGGATATCCCGGGATATGCCGAAAGGACATCCACGGTATATCCATTAGACACATTCCTGAGATGTACGAAGGACATACCGTATATCCTTGCGATATACGGGCAGCATATCATCAGGACATACCTCTCAGGATATCCTTGGGATATGCGAATAATGTCCCGGGACTTGCGATATCGAGATGACATTAAGGGGATATCCGGGGGATATTGTGTGCTATATGGGTTATATACTTTGGAAACAGAAATCTGTATTTAAGTAAATAAGAAATTCTAACCTCATTTTTTTCCTTTTATGTGATTTAGATGGTAATAAATTCAAAATAGCCTTTGTTGCCTTTTCTCAATAGCGACTCTGGGGTCAGTTTTGATAGGCTTCAGCATTATTTTATCAAAATGCATAATTTTTATAACTTTTTCTTGAAAACTTTGTAAAATTTGTTCTAACAGCGTGTCATATGTTAAATACCAGTATCAATTATAAAGAAATTGCAAAAATGGATTAGTTTTAAATACATGTTTTAATTTAAATTTTATGTAAATGTTTTAATTTAAATTTAATGTAATTGTTTTAATTTAAATTTTAATGTAAATATAGTCGTCGGTCGCGCAAAAAATAGTGTATATACTTCAGGAGTGAACTGTGTTTTTGCCTCTAGCATGCTGCGGGACTAAAATAACCAGTTTACTCCCTTGATATACAGGGTGATCAGTAACTCCCATGCCAAAATTTAAGAGGTGATTCTAATCCAAAAATATGAAAAAAAGGTTGGTCTGGAAATGAGCCCTAAGTGAGCTATGGCCTTTCGAACATGACATAATGACAAAAAAACATAAATAAAATTTTAATGCTGCAGGTTGATTCTTTATTTAAAACTGAGCAAAAAAGTATTCTTCACCAAAACACCTAAATTTTATATTAAAGGAGTAATAGCCTTTTAAAAAGTAACATTTTTGGTGGCACAAAATGTTACCTTCTCTTAATTGCATTTTTTTAACAGTTGCTCCTACAGTGTTACACTATAAGACATTTTTTATGTATTTTTACTCAAGGAATCCATATTTTTTTTCAAAAAGTACACTTAAAAAAGTTTGGGGCAAAAACATGTTAAGCCTAATACATTTTTCCGTCTAGGGACGCCTCTGAATAAATTCATAAAATTAAATTAAAAAGCTCATCGTTATAGCTTAAAGGGTACCAGAGTTATTAATTAAAAACCTTATTTTTATTACAATGTTAAAGGGCCGTAGCTTTATACCAACCTTTACAGGAACTCTTTTTGAAATTTTTGGACGAAGAATCATGTCTTAAATGTTGGCATGTCAGTTATTGATCACAGTGTATAAATAACTATTATTGTTATTTATTTTAAAACTAATATATTTCATATAATAAAAAAATAAATAAATTTTTATTTCCCCTCAATTAGCAATATTTAGCTAATATAAATGCATTTTTAACTGATACATATGTACACCTACAACCTTTAATAATGGGACAGGTTTTGAAAGAAAAAATTAAACCTGATAGACCCCTGGCTACGTCCTTGTTACTAAATACTATTGTGAATGATTAAATGTATTATATCGTCGGTGATACTTCAATATGTCGTATGCCAAAAAAAAATGTGCTTTGATGTTTTGTATGAATTCACTAAATTGATATTATAGGTAGAGTTAGTAAGTGTCTTACCACATATGATAGAACTTAGTAGGTTACTTACCTAACTAACTTACATAGCCTGCCTACAATTTTTTTAGAAAAGTCAGCGAGACGTTTCTTTTTCAGAAAAGCTCGCATTTTTATGACTTTTTCTGATTTTTTTTTTGTCTTCTTCTAACATTTTTTAAATTTCTTGCAATAAATTCGGAATTTTATGCAAACGGGAGGATTTTTTAACAATAATTTCTATTTTTAGCGACATTTAATGAACCAATCTTCTTAAAAATAATCTTATTTTTTTGTACAACGTTCACTGGAGCTCCGAAGGTGAAACACTTTTTTATTATCAGATTCAGAAACACAAATTTTATGAAACAGTTTAGTTACTATTGTAAAAAAAAATAGTAATTCTCATTACTAGTAGTGGATTTATAATAATTACACTAGGCAACACGGTTTCTTGCCCCGGTTGGAGTCATATGTTTTTTAACTAATTTTGGGTCGCTGAAACCGAATCTGGCCTCAGAATATTTCTATTATCTAAGTTTTCTGAGAAAAATAAGATAAAAATGTTAAAAAATCATCATTTTATCCCTCTTTTGTTCTAAAATCATGGGAGACAAAAATATTCCAAGGATAAATTTGGATTCGGCGACTCAATATTAGTTAAAAAATACCCAACTTAAAAAATAGAAACTTTAAATTCATAGGTAGAATAAATAGGGATATTATGAAAAAAAAATATTAAAAAAAATGTATAATGTGACAAAACTAAGTAGGGGTGGAGGGTAAGAAGAAGGGTGCATAAGGGGACAAGCTTATCGCCACGTACTCATGCTAAAAATTGTCAAAAATCATTACTAGGAGGTCAAAAATGAACTAAACAAATGTTACGTATTATGGTTCTTATGTAATAAAGTAACATTTTTATGATGTAGAACCATTAAAAAAACAAAAAAAAAAATACACAATATTTTGTTTTATAAATTATTTTTAAATTGGCATAATTGCATGTACTAAAATTTAAAAAATAAGACGTACTGAATTTTTTTTAAGGTCAAATTTGGATTCTGCGCCTTTAAATTGATAAGAAAAATAAATTTTTTGGGCTCGGGAAAAAAGTTTACACTGTGTACTTTCATTTTATATCTTTTTCATTTATTTACTTTTTAGGAACAAACTAAGCAAAATAAAAAAATATTTGTATAAATATTTTTGTAGAGAATTTTATAATCTACAAATTAAGTTCTATAAAGTTTTTAATAAAATTTGATAGTTTTGCCACAAATGAGCAATTAAGTAAACTCTGCACTTTCATTTTAACCTTTTTATTTTTTTTTCGCCTACTTACTCTGACAGTAGGTTCTTGACATATAGATTTTTTAATTCCACGTATTTTTTTTTAATATACACTAAAATTTTCAAAATTCTACTCTTTTTTTTAAAGATTTTGAAAAAAAACGTCATTATTACCTGAACTCATATCTCAAAAATTTTAGGTGCTGGAATTTTTCTAAGGTCAGATTCGGATTCTACGCCCTCGAATTAGTAAGAAAAAATTACTTTCCGATCGGGGCAAAAATAAAGTTGCGATTTGTTGCCTAGTGTTATTAAACGGTTCAGTTTTAAAACCCCAAAAAAAAACTAAAGAATACTATACTATATTGTCTATATCGGGTCAATTTTTTTTATCATCGGAGAGTTTTTTTATTTTTTAGACTTTGCTGTCTTTAAGATATGGAAAATCTCAATTTTTTCCATAGACTGCAAGCAGCCAACACAAAAACTTGATTTCTTCGCGTTTTGCAGTATCACCGACGATATTTTAAATAGAATATTTTCATAAATACGTGTGCAATATAAACTAACTGCATCTATTTACCTTTCTTTTGCGTGTGAATTCATCCAGTATGAATAAATAATACCTACTATTTAATAAATACTATTTATTAAATAGCCTAGGAAGTAATGTGTTATAATTAGCATTAGTAAATAGGTAACCAGATCATACATATAGTATCAGGACCGGACTGTGGATTTGAAACAAGGGAGGTAAGGTTCAAATTTGGCGCCTCAAGCCTCGAAAAGTTGATTATTAAAAAATGATATTAAGCAATGTTCAACTAGTTAACTGCACTTACGGGAAAATTTAGTGCCCCTTGCTAAAAAAAGAAAGGTTGTGTTATAAAGTGGATTTTTATGTTATAGCCGAGAGGCGATTATTATAACTTACTCATTTAGGTTAGCCATCAAATCTTTTATCGTATAGTTAAAGTATAGCCGAGCGAAGATTATACTTAACTACCAGTTACCACTTTATTTGAAAGCCGTAAGTCCTAGTGAGATGGTGCGTTGGAAACATATTAAAATAATAGCTTCTTAACTTAAGAATAATATAATAAAAACTTCTGATTAAATTCTTTAAATTCTTTAAGTACATAAAAAGATATCTTCTTACTTCTATGTCCTACTTTTAAGTAAGCTTCTACATTTAAAATTTTTCTTCAAATTATAATCAAAGTAGTTTACCATTAAACACTAATAAATTAAATCACTGTATGTTTTAGATTCCAACTGTACACATTCAAAGTGTAATTTATTGCCAAGATTTATATCAGTGTCCATACTAAGAATAAGTGTCCAAAATTGTGTAATTATTTCGAACTCTGATGTTACAAGTCCCAAAATCTTTCAAATATTAAAAATAGTTTCTATTTTTAATTAAAGAACAATTCTTAAATTTTTTTCTACAGGAAATAATTTTCACTTGGCACTATTTGATTAACACGGAGAAACTCTGAGCAAAACTGAATATCTGAATTTTTTATATAGGATTTTTAAAACAATAAATTAAGTCAATGTTAAATTTATGTGACAATGCTTTTAAGACTGTATTTTCTTAAAAAAAATCAACTACATTTAATTAGTCCGACAAAGACTCCAAATCTAATAAATTTACATGAAAATTAATATTCATGAGATCTATAACGATGATCATTTTAATAATAAATAATATTTGTTTGTACGATTAAAGTCTATGATTCACATCTTAACTATTTAAAATAGGGGACATATATTAACGAACTGCCTAAATTTGTCGAAAAAAATCTATTGAGGTCAGAGTATATTTACTCTTATTGAAGCAATATTATTTTAAAATTTTTAACAAAATATGAATTATACGTATCATAACAGTTGTTAGCTGCGTTTATGAATCTAGTTCCCCAAGGTTCGTTCACTGGCCGACTCGACGCCTTTAACCCCAACTGCAACATTTGCAGTGTTGCAAACACAAATAAAATGTTTTTAACGGAAAAAGGTGAATTTTGCAAAAACTATAGGTCCAAACTCTGCCTTTTAGAGCCTCTATATTTTCAGCTAGGCAGTTAACACAACGCCTCATGTATGGGACTGTCCGGTCCTGCACACATATAATCTCTACATAAAAATAATAATTTAATAGAACATGAACATGAATGTAGTCTTAATATCAAGGTCATAAGAGTTTTTAAAATTTATAGTTTATTATTTTTCATTTTCGCCTGATTGTTATGAATACTACAGCGTTAAGCTGGAAATTTTTTAGTAGAAATGTTTAATTTTACAATAACGTGTTCAGGAATTTGTATTATGTAAAAAAATAACAATTTTTATAAGAAAAAATTATATAGTAAAAGCAACACGGCTTCTTTTTTACATCTTCTTCTTTTTCTTTTACATCATCTGCTACGCTAATGACTTTTACCTTCCAGATAGAGGGTCAGTTTAAAAAGAATAACTTAAAGATGTTTGTATTTATCTTGTAATATTACAATGTTTTATGAAGATTGTACAATCTTATACATAAATCTATTTTATAATTAAACATATTATGTAGAACTATGCAAAGTGGATATAAAACTAAAAAGATGTAATACTAAATTAATCTTCTTCTTTTTCTTTTACATCATTTGCTACGCTAATGACTTTTACCTTCCAGATAGAGGGTCAGTTTAAAAAGAATAACTTAAAGATGTTTGTATTTATCTTGTAATATTACAATGTTTTATGAAGATTGTACAATCTTATACATAAATCTATTTTATAATTAAACATATTATGTAGAACTATGCAAAGTGGATATAAAACTAAAAAGATGTAATACTAATTTAATCTTCTTCTTTTTCTTTTACATCATTTGCTACGCTAATGACTTTTACCTTCCAGATAGAGGGTCAGTTTAAAAAGAATAACTTAAAGATGTTTGTATTTATCTTGTAATATTACAATGTTTTATGAAGATTGTACAATCTTATACATAAATCTATTTTATAATTAAACATATTATGTAGAACTATGCAAAGTGGATATAAAACTAAAAAGATGTAATACTAATTTAGGTTTTATTTATTGTTACATTATATTATAGTGATCGCTATATAATAATTAAATTTTAAAATAGAAAAAAAATTAGAGAATGAAAGGCATATCTGTTACATTGCTGTACAAACATCGTTTGTGCTTATTTACTACAGTTAAAGTTTGATAATTTACGATGATATAATTGCATAATAATTCGTAACTAGGGAACCTTACCTTCATTTTTTCCTAGTTAGTATTTTGCTAACAAAATTTTACTTTCAAAACGGTTGTATATACATTTAATTAAGGAGATAAATTATAATAAATATACAGTATGTAAAACTTTTAACTGGTCGAAGGTAATATAGGTGGCAATAGTGTTACGCTCGGCATGGCGGGGTGGGACGGGTCCACGGCATCAAGCTAGAGCGTTCAGCGCTTTAACACTGATGCCGCTTCATCTAGTTAAAAGTTTTGCATACTGTATAACAGATTTTTTATCATTATCGTCCAGTTATTTGTATACCGATTTAAAGCCGCTTTTTATTAAACCTTAGATTCAACATTATCACTAGCCAATTCTTCCATGTCCCTAGACTTTTATCCTTTATTACTTGTGATCATTATTCCATTCTTTGATTAGAGTGAAGTCAAACTTTTTTTTTAACCCCGTAAAATGGGTAGGAACATAAAGTTGCATTTGGAGACAGAAATAATGTGTGCAAAATACTGGTATGACGTCACACACAGGTAAAAAAGCCCAAAAAAACGGTAAAAAAATCATGAAGTCTCGAATGTTGAATATTTATAAACCTTATAGTGTCCTCTAAATGATTTTAATAGTTTTTTTAAAAATGTTTGCTACCTTGCGTAAAAAATTAATTTTTTTTCCGTTTTTTTTTTTTTGGGATTTGTTTACCTGTGTGCGTCATCTTGAGGTGCCAGTTTTGCTTAAAAGTTTAATTTGTTTAAAATACCCTAATATTAAGATGCCTATTATAATAGGCTTACCTTTCCTCTTACTTGCAGATAACTTTCGAAAATATCTTTAACGAGCTCTCATGTGTTAAAAATATGTTAAAATATATGTTTTCAGACGCCGCACAAAACCATGTTTTGGCGGGTCTTTAATATTGTACTTATTGTCAATTATTTATTAATGTATTTTAAAATAAATAAATGAAATGAAAAAAAATGTGGCTTACCATTTGATCCCTTCTCATAGGTACTTACTTGTTTGTAAATCTCTACATACATACATAAATGTATAAATGTATATGTATAATAATAATAGTAAAAATTTTATTCTATTCTATTATGGGAGGCAATGGGTTAGTGGGCTAGCTCGTCAAAATGAAGAGCCGACTAGCGTGAGTTTGATTCTCACTGGCGCCGATTTGCCTTTTTCAGTTAATTAATAATTGAGATATGGCGAAGGCGATAACTAAAGCGGACACTCCCTATAAACTGGTTTGAAAGTCAGTATAAGTATGTGGTTCCCTCTACTAGTAGTCCACAAAAGTCCTGGACTTAAGGGATGCTTAATTAAGTAGAATAGTACGAAGTTAAACAAACATGTAAAACCTACAGAAAAATCTAGAAATATTAATACAAAACGTTGTGTCAACTTTTAGGTATAGAATACTTTTTTTACAATTATTCTAGAACATTATAACGTTATATTAAATACAATATTAAAATTGTAGATATAAATGTATCATATGATATAAAATAAATGTATTCATACCATATACTGGGTGATTTAGAAATAAGGTACAAAATTTTAAGTTTCTATAAAGTTGGTCCGGAAATCAGCCCTAAGGAAGCTACGACCCTCCTAAGGGTACATTTATTAAATATTCTGGAACTTTTTATTTGATACCTCCGGAACCCTATTAACTACAGTAACGATATTTTGCACATGCCTTAACATTGATAAAGGCTATACTTTTATGTAATTTTTATTTGATTATTTTAACCAGGGATGTGCAATATGGGGGGGCGATGTCACATTTTTGTCCCAAACTTTTTGTTGTCACTACTTATAGTGCCGGTTTTATAAAGAATGATTAATAAAGACGGCGAAAATCAGCTTTCTAATAACTTTTTTACCAACATTTTGAAAGTAGGCATTTTGGGGTGAAATTTCCATGAGCATAAGTATATAGCCGGCGCAATTACTATAGACGATTGTGCCTCTCACTTGCACGCATCCTGCGTTACGAAGGTTAAAGCTTAAAGTTGAGAGCGCGCTCGGCTATAGTCAAAATTATTACTATACCTAACGATAAGCATGTACATGTACATGTAATTAAATCACGTACAATTTGTTGTTGTAAATCAAATAACTGCACTCGTTTGTAAATATCGAACGCGTTTAACTTATTGGTTGTTGTATTCTATGCAGTATATAGTGCTGGAGCATATACAACTATTTATTGTTGTATTCTATAACCTAATTACGCTATTGCTTACGATAGTATTCTATCAGTGTACTTCTGCTCTATCTCTAACGAGAATACTATGAAAAATTATTACTATTTTACAATAGTAATAATAATCTATTTTAAGACACTTTATATCAATTTTAACTGTAGTTTATTAGTATTGCTATTCTTTTAGTTACCTATAAATACTGACTTAAACGCTAAAATCTAGTTAGCTTTGGCAATATGCACAAACAGTTGCACAATTGAATATGATAGATTTTTATTTAAGACAATACCTTTATCCTTTCACTTGCAGCAAATTTAAACCTATTCTAAATAACTTAAATACTCTATGTTGCAGTTTATAACATGCACATATAACATTTTTATTGCTTTTTTGCGTTTCTGCAAAAAAAAACAGACTAAATAAAAAAAAAAAAAAATCGGTCAGTCGCACACAGCTGCCAATTTTTTTAAAAAGCATTAATAGGTTTTATCAAGATGGGCATTGAAATCGTTCATTTTACAACATAGTTTGATTTAGTTTGACAGGTAAGAATTTATTTTTAAGGTAAGCTTATTTATTTGTCAAAGCAAAAACACAGTATCCGCTTTGATTTTTTTTAATTAAAATTAGTAGAATAAAATTTATCGAAAAAATAAAACAACCTAATTTACATAACTTTTTTAATTATAATGCATTACAAGAATAATTTAAATAGTACAATACAAAAAATTATCAACAAATCTAGTACTTACTGTATTTTACCCTAGACGGTTTTTGATCAAAAGCTTAACCCAAGTTTTAAAATCTCTTGTCAAAATGATATGATGTTGTAAAATTCAATGCCTCCCTTGATAAAACCTATTAATGCTTAAAAACAAAATTCGGTTGACAGGTAAAAAATCCCAAATAAACGGAAAAAAATCATGAATGTTGAATATTTTTAAACCTTATACTCCGATTATGTATTTCTTTCTTTTTTTTACTCGTTAATTAAACAGAGAAAGAGATACATACGGATTATTTATTTACATACATACAGGTTAACAGGTTACCACAAAAAATTGACTATAGTGTCCTCTAAATGTTAAAATCATTTACAATTTTTTGAGAATATTTGCGACCTCGCGTAAAAAATTAAATTTAAGTGGCACATTGCGTATACATCTTACATTTAATTTCTTTAGAGCTGTATTTTTTAATTTTTAAAACATAGTACAAATATGGGGTATCAAATCATAGGTATTTTCTCCATGTCCGGACGCGTCAGGTAAAAAAATAAAAATTTGTGGAAAAAATTCAGATTTGATTTCTTTTGTATATTTTTAGGTTTAAAACAAATAAACCAAGCAATAGCAAACTACTAAAATATTTGAAAGGTCACTTCATTTTTGGCCAAATTAGGAATATTTTTTTTAACAGCCTAATTTGACAGTTGAAAAAAACTTTTTTTGTCAGTTATGTAACTTTTATACTGAATTTGAATCTGAATAAAAAACACCCATTCCATTTAAAAATTTTCTCCCGCCTAAGGGTTTGGATGAAAAAAAACTGCTTTGATAAAAAGGTGCCCCCCTTAATATTGTAGCTTAGTACCAAATTTGAAAAACCTGTTTATAGGGTTTCTGAGATATCGACTTGTAACAGTTTAAATGGCCCACCCGGTATGCAATGTGTTACTTAAATTTAATTTTTTAGACAAGGTCGCAAATATTTTCAAAAAAAAAGTATCAAAATCATTTAGAGGACACTATAAGGTTTATAAATATTCGACATTCGACGCTTCATGATTTTTTTCCGTTTTTTTTTTTTAAGATTTTTTACCTGTGTGTGTCGCCGGTCTCCACAATATTTCCTGCGGTTTTTGGAATTTTTATAGGAATATCATAAGATTTCGTGGGTTTTGATATTTATATTGGAACAGGTTTTAAACAAAAATTTTTTATGGACCTCGGAATGGATCTTGTCGTCAGTCTTAGGGTGTTTTATTATCTGTCACTCGGTCTTCCTGTTGGTCAGTCGGTTTGTACGTCCGTCGGTCTGTCCAGAAAATCGAGAATGGTATAAGTAAAATTTTAATTTGGATCATAGGTTTCTTCCCAAATATCTAGGCTGTGATTTTTTTCGGTAAAAACCGGGATAGGATAAAGGGGTACAAACTGTTATTTTGGGAATTTCTTTTTTTTATACAAGTTTTAGATAGGTCCTATTTACTAAAGGCAAAACACAAAATGGTTTTTAAAGATTATTGTTAGTTTTAGATTAATTTTTACAATTATTTCCGATTTAATTGTATGTAAAGATAAGCCTAATTATATCAAAGTACTTACTGCCAATTAATATAATGATATTACTATTAATATTATTACTATTTTGTCACTGTTCAATATCGTATTAATTAATATAATCATAATAAAGTATATTATGAAATTATTATTATTATTACCTATTACTAGGTATTTATTTATACCTATCGTTTAATTAGTATTTATTATTTTAAATGAATTAATAAAATTGAAGTACTTAATAAAGAAGAATGTAGAGGAAGGGTAGCAAATGTGGGCTAGGTCTTGTAATATGGGCTAGGTGGGTTTCTCAGATATCCGATGCAGTTCTCTGCATCCGACTATCGCAAATCGTAAATGGCGAAGTTAAACTTCCACAGCAAAGATTCATTAATTAATTCATACATTCGTTGACGGTTGAGAATTTATTTTTATTTTCCGTCCTTTTCAGCAAGCCACAGAACTTTTTTAGATAAGTTTATAAATTCCGTTACCTGATAGATAACAACGTTTTCAAAACCATTTCTGCAACAAATTAAAGCCACATAATCGGGCTTTGATGTGTGCTTATTAGTTTTCTTCTAATTACTGAGTTTTAGACATAACCTCTTTTGTTGTATACACCGAGTATTTTTGCAATATGGGCCATCCCTGTGTTTCTATTATGGGCTATATAGAACTATGTATTTAAGCCTAGAATTTTTCTAGGAGGCCAAGAAAAGATCAGCATCAGCCAAGAATAGAAGAAAATGGAACGAGGGCGATATGGAACGCGCTATAATAGCGATGAGGCAGTACGAGATGGGTACCTTCAAAGCTTTAAAAATGTTTAATATACCACGTTCTATATTAGGAGTTATTTGAGTTATTATTTCATTTTAGATATAACTTTTATACTTTTAACTTATTGCGACCAATAAGATTGATTGCCACTTCAAATCTAATATTTATTACATAATTTTGGGGGCAGCCCATATTTAGGGCCAATTTCAAATCGACACAAAAGTGCACCTTCTCACTATTTACGAAATAATGAATTTATTATTTGTTATAAACAATATGAATTTATAACAGGTTGTGACTAATTAATATAGCTATCGTTGGGTACATTTGGTATTGGAACTAAACTTTTATTTATTTTTTTACAAGAAAAAATAAAATGGGTAGCTCATATTTGCTTCCTTTCCTCTACATAATATTATTTAAAATTATACAGTTTTATTAAATATACATTTTTATTTGTATTTTTAAAACAAGCCGTGAAGATATGTAAGGCTACGCATTCCATTATATACTATTCACAGTAAATAGTATTCCCATACCAATCCCATAATACCTAAAACAACTTTTTTTCAAAAAAAAAAAACAATATTTTTTTTTTCAATTATTTTTTTCAATTTACTTTCAAAATTTCTAATATTCATCCTTTTTTTTAAGTTTAACCCACCATAACTTTTTTGTTATTGGGGTGATAAGTTTCAAAAATGATAGGGATCTTCCTCTTATAGAACTTGATTTTTCCTAAATATTTCAAGTCGATCGGATTATCCGTTCTTAAAAAATCATAACATCGGACAGACAGACAGACCGGCAGACGGACCAGAAAAACGAAAATTATTTATTTTTTCATGAAAAAAAAAATTGTATCCAACAAATTTTTGTCTAGGACGATTTTTAATATTTTTGGAATTCGAAACTACCGTATAATATTATTCTAGCGCAGGCTCTGTAAATAATATAATAAGTACCTACTCAATATAAGACGAAACATCAGAGTATCCTTCCTGCAACTTGAATTATAATTATTACATAATTTTGTCATATTAAAAACATTGTTCAAATGCATAAAATGCACGAGCAAAGTACTTTGGATTTGCCAAAACAGAATTGCCAATAGTTCAACTTGCACTAAGGAAACATCAATTAAAAAATGCTTCAGAATTTTTTCTAAAATAGGAATTGATTATGTCAAGATAAGTAAAGAGAAGGCATTTAACATCACAGAGGTATTTTTATAACTTATTATTCTAGGTATTAGTAATTTATAGAGTTTTTAAAGTAAAAGAAATATATTTATTTTTTATTTATTTATTTATTCCAGCAAGATGTATATGTATATAATATACATTTGTACGAAGAAAAAAAAATAACAATAATATATAACACTAAAACAATAAAGCATTGACAAAAAAAAATATTGTATAAACAAAAGACGACGCCACGTAGAGATTAACGTCGAGTTAAAGGCCAGGAGACGTGTTCTTGAATTTCGGGGAGTAGAACGACTGATAGATCAACGCTTAGAATATGACGCATCGTGTTGAAACCAATAGAGTACGATCGCAGCCTCAGACTCGTTCTATCAGGTGTTCTACTCCACGGTTTTCAATTCAGGCCTGAACAATAAAAATTACCAGTAACTTGTATTGTTGTCTCTGTTGGAACAAAGATGTGCGAGTAAGACAGACTAATGTTTATGTTGCCGACGTTTTTGTCAGTTTTAACGAATGAAATGCCTATTCTAGAGAGAAGAGGTATTAGTTCGTTGAACGGCACCCAGTTATACTTACGCATGTGCAGTCTAGTCATAAAATTATTTATATACAGGGTGTTCCAGAAATTGAGTAGAGAAATTTTAGAGGTGATTCTACATATAAAAATATGAAAAAAAGTTCCTATAAAGTTTGTTCCGGAAACGAGCCAAGGGAGCTACGGCCCCTCTAAGATTGCCATAACATTAATAAAGGCTATCATTTTATGTAATTTTTATTTGAAAATTTTAACCAGGGAGGTGCAAAATGCGGGGGCTATGTCACTTATTTGTCCCAAACTTTTTATCTGATTTTTGTTTAGATTTTCTCAATAAAATATGATGATTTTTTAGTTAAAAATACATAAAAAGGTACTCCTAGTATAACACCGTAGAACTCACCGTTTTTGAGAAAATTACAGTTAAAGAGATTTTTTCACGCTCTGAGCATCTTAAATAGGAACTAAAAAACTCGCCAATAAAAAAATTAATAATGCCAAGCGATTCTACATTAAAAACTATAAAAAAGTTCCTATGCCATTGTTTATGTTTATGTTTATGTTTGTTTTTAACCTCGTACTATTCTACTTAATTAAGCATCCCCTAAGTCCAGGACTTGTGTGGGCTAGTAGTAGAGGGAACCACCGGCTTTAATTGACTTTCGAACCAATATATCTAGGGAGTACGCCTTCGCCAAATTTCAATTATTAATTAACTGAAAAAGGCAATCGGCGCCAGTGAGGTTTGAACTCACGATCATTAGATCAGTGTCAGGCTATATCGATGCCATTGACCACTGAGCTAAATCTCGATGATCACAAATGGATTTTAAGCGAGCTACGCCAACTTAGGAAGGGTTACTTTTTAAGACCCGGTAGTACTCTTAAAACTGAATTTCGAACCTAGGTGTATAGTAACTTTTTTTATAGTTTTTAATGTTGAATAAATAAACTTTTATTGGCGCAATTTTTAGTTTCTAGTTTTGATACTCAGAACGTAAAAAATCTCTTTAACTACAATTTTCTCGAAAACGATTAGTTCTACGGTGTTATACTAAGAGTACGTTTTTTTTATGTATTTTTAACTAAAAAATCATATTTTATTGAGAAAATGAAAAAAAAAAAAAAAAATACAGATGAAAAAGTTTTGGGGAAAAAAAGTGACATAGCCTCCCCATTTGCAAAAATTCGTTACTGTGGTTAATAAGATAAAAGACATATTAAATAAAAACTCTTTTTTAGGGGCACTCTTAGGGGCCGTAGCTGCCTTAGGGCTAGTTTTCGGACCAACCTTTATAGGAACTTTTTTTCATATTTTTGTATGTCACCTCTAAAATTTCTCTAAGCAAGTTTTGGAACACCCTGTGTCTAGTCCATTAATTTTTGCCTAAACTAACATTAAAAAGAAAAAATTAGAACTAATTTATACAATATTTAAATATTGTATTAATTATTATTTTGTATTAAATATTTAATGATTTTTGTGTAAATTATGTGGGAATTATTAAAACAAACATTGCATTTATAATGTTTTAAATAAATTGTCATTATATGAATTTTAATAATAAATATTAATAAAATATGTTTTGTTTGAATAATAAATTAGAAATTAATGATAAAATTATATAAAAATCTTTTATTTAAAGCTTTTTTTTTTTGAATATATACGTAAATCTACGCAATATAAATATTTTTTTATTAACTAATAAATTTGTATCTTTATTAAATATACAGTATTGCAATATTGAAAGTTGTTTCTTCAAATGACTTTAAAGTAAATAATAGATAATATCTAAAAACAAATAAAATTGGAATACAATGTATTTAACGGGAAATTTGTATTATATAAAGATTGATTTTGAAAATAGATAGTATAATTCAATTTTAGTTTCAATTTATTTATTTATTTATTACAATAATCTTATTGTTTTTTTTATTATAAAAAAAATATTGTACGTCCTTGTGTGAATTTTTCAGGAAAATAATATTATTTTTATAACTTACTAATTACGTGAAAAATTTAAGCAAAATCATTTGGGCCATTTTTAAGAAAATCAAAATTTTTGATGTTTATTCATCAGTAAACTATTCTTAAAACGAATGAATACATCAACTTTTTTCCCTAACAATACTTTCTTGTCTCCATGAAGATCTTGCAACTTGCAAGTTGCAAGGTCACTGGAAAGTAAAAAAGCAATAAAATAGTATATTGTAATTCTAGACGAAAAAGTGTTTTCTGGATAGAAAGAAGATATAGACAGATGAGATCTTTCGAGCCTGGCCATTTTTCTAGATCCAGAAAACCTTGCGGCGAGTTCCATACTGGTTATTTAATATACTATTTTTATTAACGTAGGGGAAAATAAAATCATTAAGTAAATTTATTATCTACTGTAAAAATCTTTAAATGTTATTATGTTCACTGGATTTCCGTATGTAAATAACTAATTACTTCTTGTAATTTAAAATCGTTTAAGGATCCATAATTGTCTAAAATTAATTAAGTTTTAAAACACTGAAACCTATTTACATAAAATTATTAATATCTCAATAGAAATCTCTTTTGTTTCCTTTATAAAAAAAATCAATAAAAAAGATTGTAGGTGGAGTACATCACGTCTTCATAGACATTGACACTAAACTGTTAATATCATAGTTAGCGCTCTTGAATTAATGTTCGTAAATAATCAGCAATTTTATAATTTACGAGGGTAATACATTGTTTAATATTTATTTACTTAATAAATACATGGCTTCAGGCATCACCAAGGAAGTCCGAGGAAATTTGGGTTCTAAAACCAAATCCTTGGGCCAAGTTGCTCCAACCCGCCAGGTTTTTGAAAAAGGCCCATTTTAAATAATATTGAGGCCAAAAAGAATGTTAATTCACAATTAAAAATCTTTGTTAAATAGTCGACTAATAGGATAATATAGTGGGCTGATAATACAAACAGACCAAATCACATTTGTTGTTTTGAGCTTTATCACAATAAAAATCGAACGCGAAAACAATTTTAGAGACGAACCATTTTTTCTGTTTATGTGATACTTTGAAGTCGTTTTCTGAAAAATAAAGATGGTGGTCATAATTGTATTCCTAGCCCTCCATATATAGTGTGATATTGGACCTCGATATTTCTATAGATTCTTAATATATGGAAGGAGAAATATCATCATTAATTCTTCAAAAAAATAATGAAAAACAAATTTAAAAATTTGGTAGTTTTTGCGAAGTAGTTCAAATTTAAGGTAGCTGTTAAGAATGTTTAGGCATATTGAAGTAATCTAGTAAAGTCCTTTAGTAAGTAATACTTGCGGTGTACTATTAAAGGACTTTGTTAGTAGTTGAGTAATTACGACATCACTGATGGGATTTAGCAGTTGGAGTTAGCAAAATTGAAATTAGGACGTTTTTGTTTGGTGTCGTGTTTCTAGAAGCAAAAATGTTGAGCTGTTTTTTGTAGTCATTATTTTTTGGCTAAGGATCTCAAGCCGAAGATCTTTAGCTTCTAGATTAGAACAAATTTTTGATTACATTCTGCAGATTTAATTGTCCATTAATTAGTTTTAAAATGATTTTGGTATATGAATGCCACAGCGAGCTATGTAGACGGGCTGAACAAAACAAAGTAAATTTGATATGGGTACCAGGACATCAAGGAATAGATGGTAATGAGAAGGCAGATGACCTGACAAGAAAGGGGAGTGAAGCCGTACTCACAGGACCAGAACCGTGCTGTGGGGTATCCTATTCCACTGCCAGACACGAGGTCAGGAAAATGTTGAGAAATGAACACCAGCAACATTGGATAGATGCACCTAAAATTAGGCACTCTAAACTCTTTCTAGAGGGGCCAACCAAGAAAAGAACCAGCTTACTTCTAGGCATGTCCAGGAGTCAACTGAGAGCAATAACGGGTATAATAACTGGGCACTGCTTACTGAACAAGCACCGACACCAAATGGAACAGACTACAAGCCCCGTGTGAAGAAGATGTGGGGAAGGGGACGAAGATTCCTACCACCTCATATGTGAATGTCCATCTCTAATAGGCCTAGGAGGTACTTTGGGAACGACTCGCTGGAACCAAACGATATCATGAACACTCCCCTGAAACCGTACCTGGACTTTATAAAAGAAACAGGGATTTTATGAGGAGATCTGTGCGGTTAACACAAAGGTCCCTAAGGACCAGGTGTTGAGGGCAGTGAACCCCGCACTGAACTAAACTAAACTAAACTAAACTTTAAAATGATTTACCAAATTACCCTGGTATAGTTATTGACAGCTCCATAAATAATCAGTTCGTGTAATTCTTTGGCGTGTAAATATTTAACTGTAACAATTAAGTATTGTTTTATTGCGCTATGCAAATTATAACAAGCGAACTCACGTCTTTGGATTTTTAATTGTCAAGGTTACTAGATTGTTTAGAGTTTCTGTAGGATTTTTATGCCTACGTAGTAGGCATTGTTTCTTTTAATTTTTCTATTGTGATTTCTTGTGACCTGCAGCAAATAACTGTGCTATACACTAGGGTGCCCAGGACTTACGGAATTTTTGGGTCCCACCCCTCAAAGTTGTTCCTTTAGGTAAAAACAACCCTGATTTTTTTTAGATTTTTTAAAAAATATTTAGAGGTCCCGACCTGCGCTTTTGTAAATAGAAAAACATGTGAAGGGTTTTTGTTTTTTAGGGATATAAAAACTTTGATGATGGACATTTATGGAACAAAAAAATGTTTCTGGATAATAAAGGAATATTCTCAATTTTTATTCCCCTCTACAAAAATAAAACGGATTTTTTATGGGGTAAAAATGCTAAAAATTGACACATGAGGTTAATAAAGGCTAGAAAAAATGCACTTAGATTTTTTTCCAATGAATCTTGTTTTTCTTGGGTATTCTTCAATATGTCCGGGGTTTATATTTAATTTTTTGAAAAAAAGTACAGGTTGTCCAAAATATAATGAAATATAACAATAAAAGTTTAAAAAATGCATTAAATTGCAATAAAATAAAACACATTAAATAATATTTTATTACAAAAAAAAGTGTAGGACGTTTATTTTTAAAAATTAGAAAAAACAAAAAAATCCGCAACACTCAGTTATAAAAATAAACACATTTCAAAGCAATTTGTAAATATTATTATGCTTGTTGGCCAAACATCATAACTTTTATCGAAATAAAGAGATTTTTTTAGATTTTATGGGATTTGTGATTTTTTTTACATCCTGTTCTTTTCCTTAAAAAAATAAATATGGGGCGTTAATTGGTACTTTTTACAAAATTTACCAATGAGAAAAATATCTAAGTAACATTTTTTGTAGCATAAATAAGCTTAATACGTCAATTTTTACAATGTTTTTACCCTGTTAAAGCCATATTCCCTTATTATTCAAAAATATTTTCCCTTCCTAAAATCGCCTGATTTCAATGTTTTTATATTTAAATAATAATAAAAAGGCTTAACATGTTTTCTCTCTCAAAAAACCGCCGGGCGTGATCGCTAAATATTTTTTTAAAAATCTGAACAAAATTGAGGGTTGGTTTTTGACCTAAATGAACATTTATAGAGGGTGGGACCCTAAAAAAAACATTTTTTAATTCTGACTGGGCACCCTACTATACACAGAGAATTACATTACGTACTTGTTTTTGTTTAGAAGCAAATAATTGAAATGTAACACCCCGGTCCGGAAACGATTTTTAGCTCAACTTTCATATAACCCAAGTTTTTTTTTTATATTTTAATTATTTAGAGCTTTTGCATCTTTTTAAGACAAAATTTAAAATAATCTGTAGATGCGTTTTTGAGAAAAACGATTTTTATATGTTTTAACGAAATAACATGACATATTTAATTTTTTTTTGATATTCAGATTTTAACTCAAAAAGTGAGAGAAAAAGTTTCTATGAACGTTTGTGTTAAATGGCTTCTTAGCGGAGCTAGAAGACGATTAAGGAAAATTTTTGAATATTATTCACTTTATAACTCAGGAACGGTTTAACTTATTGACTTGAAATTTTTACTGTAGTATGCAACCTATACACATTGATTTTATGACATAAAAAAATTAAATATTTAACCAGGGGCGGACTTACAGTTTTACATATAAATTTTGATGACCCATTATCTACGCCCCTGGTCAAAAACTTAATTTTGATAAAATGTTAAATGCTTAAATTTATTGGTTATAAAGTTATGTTAATAAGTTAAACCGTTACTGAGATATGAAGTGATAAATATTCTAAAAATTCCCTTTTAAAGTACGCTAGGTCCCTTAAAAAGCAATTTAGCTCAAACGTATATAAAAACTTTTTTCTCACTTTTTGACGTAAAATCTGAATATCTAAAATAATTTTTAAATATATCATTTTTTTTGTTAAAACAAATGCCAAGGCTCTAAATAATTAAATTATAAAAAAAACTTGGGTTATCTGAAAGTTGAGCTAAAAATCGTTTCCAGACCGGGGTGAGAAGTATACCTTTCTCGCCATGGCCACGGGATAGTACCTACCTAATCAGTCTGAATAGTTGTGAATTCTACTCTATAGCTGTAACACCGAAACACTTTTTTGTTTATTATTTCATCAATCTATTTTCTAATCATCGTACAGAGTGATATTGGTAGACTGACAGTTTTCTTAATCAGCGTGCAGAGTTGATTCTTGGTACTGAAGAGGGCCAGCAGCCCGAAACTGTCAGTCTACCAATATCACTCTGTACGATGATTAGAAAATAGATTGATGGAATAATAAATTAATATTTTTATAATTTTGTTTAAAATTAAAAATTTCTGTCCTTACTAATTTTACGTCTAACCACCCGTTAGTGGTACTATGTGCTTGAGACACACAAGTCTTCAACTTGCTACTATTCAAAGTCTCCAGATTAGGAGAGGTATGAGTAGTTGTCTACATCTAGAAATAGATGGCGCACAAGTCTACATCAATCTAATGGCTATATTCCTTTTGCGAGTAAAGTCTAAGAACGTTTTCTTAATCAGCGTGCAAAGTTTACTCTTGGTACTGAAGAGGGCCAGCAGCCCGAAAATGTCAGTCTACCAATATCACTATGTACGATTATTAGAAAATAGATTGATGGAATAATAAATTAATATTTTTATAATTTTGTTTAAAATTAAAAATTTCTGTCCTTACTAATTTTACGTCTAACCACCCGTTAGTGGTACTATGTGCTTGAGACACACAAGTCTTCAACTTGCTACCATTCAAAGTCTCCAGATTAGGAGAGGTATGAGTAGTTGTCTACATCTAGAAATAGATGGCGCACAAGTCTACATAAATCTAATGGCTATATTCCTTTTGCGAGTAAAGTCTAAAAACGTTTTCTTAATCAGCGTGCAGAGTTGACTCTTGGTACTGGCCAGCAGCCCGAAACTGTCAGTCTACCAATATCACTCTGTACGATGATTAGAAAATAGATTGATGGAATAATAAATTAATATTTTTATAATTTTGTTTAAAATTAAAAATTTCTGTCCTTACTTTTTTGTTTATAATGACTAGATTTTTATAAAAAATATTGTTGTGTATGATGGCCAGATGTCCGTTTATCCTTGCCAAGGATTCATTGGCAGTACAATGTACATTGAGAATTGTTTTTAAATAATATATATCACTGATTTATTATTACCTAAGATTTTAAATTACTTTGTGGTTAGAACTATAACATTTACGACCTTATTATCTAAACTAGATACAAACTAAAACCTTTTCTTGTGGTTACTTATAATAACAACTAGTAGGTACACCTACCTATGTAGGTTAAATAATACAATACAAATAAATAAGGACCATGATCTGGTATTTCATATCATCCAATTATTATTAGCCACTATTGGTCCAATTTTGGACATGGGCCTCCCTCAAACCCTGCCACTTTTTTCTGTTCTGAGCTCTCATCCAAACCAGCCCAGCAGATATTTTCGGATTCATTGTTGAGTAACTTCTATGCATCAGAAATTTAAGAATTTCATATTTATTTGTCATCTGTTTATTATCTTTCATTTTATTGGTTAAATTTTTAATTTGTGAGTTAATTTAATTATAATTACCAATTAATTAAAGCGTTAATTATTTTTTTTTATTTTTTAGGTAAGTGAAGCAGTATTATAATAAAATTGAAAATTTCTATGTAAGTATAAAAAATATATATTACAATAATATTTTTATAAAAAAAAAACTTCTGATTTATTATTGACATAAGGGTTCACACTTTTAATACGTAAGAAATTTTTTTGCAGTTCTGAACCTCTCTGTCCCATACAACACGATTTTTTTTTAGTGAAAAACCAACCATGTTTACTTCTTAAAATATAATAAAGACTGTTACGTAACACTACATCAGTCCCCCATCAGCCCCCTCGAATCGCATTGTGACGCTAAGAACTACACCCTCCCCCTAAGCGTGCTACACAGTTTAGTTATAGTCCCTATAGCGGAATTTTAAAATATGTAGTATACCTACACGCTCGTTGTTTTAGCTACATTTTTAACTGAAATTGCACGGGGTCTGAATATTAGTAATAAAATTAATTACATATTTAAATATTAATCAGAAAAATTCTCGGGTATTTGATATTAAATTGTAATTATTTAAATTAAATATCAACATATTAAATGTGCAGTTTAATTAAGCATGTCAAAATTAATAGAATTAATAGCATGATATTATTAATATCTGTTTAAATACACACCTAAGCAATGTACGATAATTTTTAAGCCCAATTCTTCCATAAAGTTTATTGGAAAGTCTCTTAGTTTTACATTAAAAAATAGATCGAAAAATTTAGCTGATTTATGTTGGTATACTTTTATTTAAACTTATATCAATAGTTGCAAGCGTACACCTTTAGCTAGGTCTATACATTTAACATTGTCTGTTTATTTCGCAAATATTTTTAAAATGGCTATTTGAGATACACACTAGATTTGGTACAATTTTCGATATTCTGGAAGCGGAATGCAGAAATATCAATTACATCGCTGAATTTAGAGGCTACCTTTACAATAACTACAAAAATGTTGTAACTAAATTAAAGGATGCTTTAAAAAAAGCCGAGGTTTATTCCAAGGGAGGTGTAATAAGTAGTTTTTTCGCGTTTTTTTTTTTTTTTTGTATAGGGCCACTCTATTCAACGCTGGCTGTTTGACAGCTGCCATTAACTTAGACGGCATGCCGCGGCAGCAGGAAACTGACACTGGATAGAGCGACTAGTTTTTTTACATGATGGGACACTTAACTCGCTTTGATACAAATATATAGATAACATATTTGTTCTCTAATAGACTAGTTTTTTTAAACAGAATAAAGATTATGTCTCAGAGACATTGTTCCTATATTGCCTATTAAACCATTTTTTAACCAAATAACTATCATAACTAAGAAAAAGTCTGTATATAAACTTATGGGAAAAGCGATTTGTGCAAAATTTATGACCAATGGAAACTTTGGCTGTCCCATTTTAAAACACAGCAAGCGCAATTAGCACGTAATCCAAATTTTTACAAAAATAACAGTTACTGTGTTTTAAAATTGGGCAGCTGACTTTTCATTTACTCCACTCATTAAGCATCACTTGCCGCTTGGCCCCCAAGGGTTCGCCCCAATCCAAATATTTGTACACAGACTTACGAGAGTTTTGTATGACTTCCGAGATCTTTTACACAACCTCTAAGATTGTTAAGCTGTTCGGTAAGGTTTCTGAAAAATCTTTGAAATGTGTTTCAAAAATCAAAGCTTTTTAGGTTAGTTGAAATAAACACGGACTTTCGATAGTGGTTCAACCCTCGGGGGTCATAATTTATAAAAGCTATTTATAAGGTTTTTGTTTCTCTTTGTCTAAGAGCTGGTGACCATTTTTATTTCATTATTTTCTCCCAGCTGTATTTTATATATGCCTTTAAGTACATTCAAATCAAGCTTTTTGTCAATCGACATGTCCTAGATCGTGTTTGTTTCGGTGCTAGAGTATATTTTTAACTTACATTACATTTATTATATCTAGATTAGTGTATTTTCACAGTTTTACACAATTATTTAGTAGGCCAGGGGGTAAAAAAGGCTTTTAAATGTTTATTTAACATATGTCAGCACTAAAAATTCTTATGAATTTTCATTTAATCAAAATATCAGTCATTTCATAGATTCTCATTTCTTTAAAAAATTAAGAATTACATATGTCAAAGGCATTTTTTAAAGACTTACCCCTTGGCCCTAGAATTATTGTGTATAACTATCAAAATAGCTTAATCTGAATGTAATAAATGTAATGTATATTAATTAACAATTTAAAAATATATTTTTCTTGGTAGCTCATTGCCAGAGTTTTGGAGCTTCTAGCACCCAAAGCAACCAGACCCCGAGCCTAGCAATTTGAAAATAGCTTAATTTGAACGTACTTTAAAACATATATAAAATACAGCAAGCAATGAAATAAAAATGGTCACCGACTATTTTGACTTAGGAAGGTCTAAAACGCCGAGAAAAATAAAAAACATGACCTATCGTGCATGAAATCAACACTTCGACAGCGTTTTTGCCTAAATGAATCGAATTGTAAAACCAGTTTATAGGAAACATAAAACGGGTTATGTAATTATTACAAAGCGGTATAGCGTGCATATAGTACTACATAATGTAATTTACTGGAACTTCGAAATGTTTAAAACAATACCGGGATATTTGGATTTACTTTTTTTTCAATTAATTATAAATAGTATTAATTATATGAAATCAATTTCTATAGAACCAATTTTCCATGCTTTTAACTTAGCGTATTATAAATAAACAATTAAAACTATTGTAATAAATTAGTTAAATTACTTAAAGTTCTTAAATAAGCAGCTACCACGTTAGGGGTCGTGCTCAACTAACGTAATATTTCCACGGTGGGGGGAGGTTGTTAAAATTTTGGAAAATTTAAAATATTTTTATCAAGTTTTACTTTAACTTTAAAGTGTTTGTTTATATTTTTCTCTCTGTTCTTATCTGGTCTATATTTGACTATATGTTACCATTCAAAAAGTCTATGACTAAAATGCCTTTTACGCTTTAATCAACCCTGAGGATGTTTACAAAGAATAAACGAAACTGTCGGTTTAGTTAACAATGTTTCTGGAGTTGTTTTCTTTTTGGCCTATATCCCACAACTCAACCAATTTTATTTAATAGGTTTTTTTATTTATTATACCGTGTGTCCCTTTAACTTTCCTACAGGCATTATCTCGAGAACTATAAAGATGTCAAAATATAAAAAGTAGGTCAATTTGTTACTTTTAATGGTTTTTATATTTATGTAATTGTCCTTACACGGAAAGAAATTAGTGGGCTCTGCGCTATACATTATAAGATATTTGGTAACAGTAGCAAATTATAGTGATTTAAGCTATAGATTATAAGGGACACAATAACTAATAATATTAAAAATAAATTGGAAACGATTATATATATTACAGACACGATTATATTTATTACAGGCACTATTATAAATTTACAGAAATTTTATTATATTATAAAAATTATTAGCACGGACAATAATTAAATCTATTTAAGCTATAAATGCCATACTATTTGTTATATTTTATTATTCACTAAACAATTAAAGTATTTCATATAAATTTTTACACTGACTGCCATAATTGTAAGAGAAAGCCTTGTATTTATATAATAAGCGATTATAATTTGATTGGTATGTGTGTTATAGCGCTCCTAGCTATAATTTTTTTTTTCCGTGTATATCTTTTATGGTTTATGAGATAATGTTTATAGGAAAGTTAATGGGACACTAGGTATTATTACAAAGTTGATTGATTTTAATTTTTAAAATACACCTAAATATAACATATTATCATAGCTTGAGTCAAGGTATGCATAATGTTGAAGTAAAATCTTATGTAAGATTAAGCGGGATAAGGAGGGTTGAGAGAATCTAACGAAATCTTACATGGGGATGAGGGGGTAAAAATCTTTACGTAATTTGTGAAAGGTCTCTTACGTACAATTTTAAAACGTAAAAAGATCGTGTTATAAAATAATTCAAGTCCCTTAAATTGTTATGATATTCTTTTTAATATAATTCCTTTTTAGTAAAAAAAATTAAAATAATTTAATAATTAAATATTAAGAATAAAACTATAAATAGCTTCTGCGAATTGATAATTATTTTTCTGTCAACTTTCTACAATGTGGTATGAATTTCCCGAGACTCCAAACATGGCAACTGAATTACATTTTGCGATTCGAAAAAAAAAACATTTCACAATTATTTTAATTCTGCGTTTCAAGATAAATTAATTTAATAACATTTTTTGTAGAACATTAAAAAAAATCCAATTAAATATGTTTCATTATAAATAATCACAATTACTATAATTTAATAATTACACGGAGAAAATTAAATTCTGTTTTTAGCAGTGCACTGCAGTAGTTGAAAAAATCATTAACAAAGAAACTGTTTTTCCTACGGTCCTCTATGAAAATGACATTTAGCACACTCTTTTGTTCTTTAGAAAATTCCTCATATCGCACTAGTTTGATATTTTTATATCACACTCGTGTGATTTTTATGTATGGAGGTTTGGCTAATTTTATTTAGATATTTACCTTGTTTTATAAACCGTTTTCCACCTTTCACCACAGCCTTTTATATCTTTTAAGTCTTTTAAATCCAAATATTTCTGTTTTTCATGTCAAAAATAGAAACTATATAACGTTACTATTTTGGCCATTACTGTCTAGTCTAGACAGTCTAGATCTTATAAAAATTACTTAATTTTTTTTTAGTTACCTTACATTACATAAAAAACATCAAAATACACAGTGTTTTTTTATGAAATGTAAAACAGTACAATTTTACTGTCTTATATCATATAAGTTATATGACAGCATAACCACATAAATCTAATTTAATAAGCAAAGTCAAGTTTGCATTTATTTAGGAATAGTCAACCCATTAAACAGCTATGTATTGGATTCAATATAAACAAAGAAAACTAAAGCTAAACGAAAATCATATTTCCTGTTTGACATACCTACATATATAAATTTTTATGCTATTTATAATTATTTTGTGCTTTGCTTTAATAAAATTAGAAAATTTTAAAATAAGAAACTTTTTTTAATTTTTTCGGGATCGTAGGAAAAATGGTGTATATAACTATATCGTTGGAAAGTGTATTTCGTACACTCGTGGGGTTTCCTTACTTGTATGGCGGCTCGTTCGTAAACCTTGCCACTCGGGTGAAATATGTAACTTTCCACACTAGTTATGTAATATACTATTTCATGCCTGTATCTTAAAAAGTTCTGCAGCTTAAAAACGCAAAAGACATCGTTTGTAGAGAATTATTTGAGCTTTCCTTTGGTTTATTTTAATTTTTTTATACGATTCATATTAAGCGAACTATCGATAAAAAATATGGTTGTGTCCCTTTTTGCCCCTTGTTTAAAGTAGAGGAGGAAATACAAAAATATACACTTTTGTGAAAATTTAAGTAAAAAAAAAGTGTTTTATTTTTTTTATATACATTTTTGATATTGACTTTTTGGAATAATAAGGTCAATAAACGAGTGATTGATCTTTTTTAGTTGAGACACCCGGTATAGGGTATAACTGATCCCTCCCGGAAAAATTAATATCGCCGAACATTTTCCGCTAAACAGTCACGAAATACAATAAATGTATTGTTTGTGTGTTGATTTATTAGAAAATTAATAATTACACAATAATACTATATTAAACGATAATTATCTACATTGTTTAGTCACGATTACAACTTTTTTTTGACGCTAAGTATTCTATAATACCGAGGGTATGGAGCCAAAACCCGATAAGTAACAAAATTAAATTTCTGAGATATATATGTTTAAAGAGGTTTAAAGATGTTTAAAAATAGGAAATTATGAGTTATCAGGTTTTAAAATACTAGTAAAGAAGGATATCGTTTTATAGGCAAGTTTTGGGCTAAATAAGAAAAATAGTTTTTTGTTTAAAGAGTCCAAAATTAAGAAAAAAAAATCATAAAAAACTGTTTACAAAGTTTATTACATAAAAAAATATTTTTCATTTTTGTCTTATTGTAAACCTGACAACAATGTATCAATTAAAACACGTCATGGGCCAAGTGACTCTTTAGCCTAATGTTGACAATTTAAATTCTTTAAATTCTTTAATTTTTTTGTATATTTCTGTGTTTTTTGTAATAAATCCATCTTCAATCATTTTGTGCTTTTGATTATAACCTTGATATATACATAATATTCTGCAGCTATTATATGTTTTGGGAAAATAATTTTAGTTTTGAGGTAATATATTCGTAATTTAAAAGAGGAATGGGAAAGTCCAACCTTTGCCCTTAGCCCCACAGGAAAAATGTTTTTGCTTGGTATTCAATTGATACATTTATGTGTTATTATTTTATTTTTATTTATTTTTTGTTTAAAAACTAAATATAACAAAGTGATTACATAGGCACGTCTTTTTAAGCAAAAATATACTACTACCTACTTACGTATTTGAAATATCTTCTCTTTTTTATTTATCGATCAAAGATCAAAACAATATCCAGTAAAGATAAAACAATGATTTTTTTCATATTTACCAAATAAAACATTAACTTCATAAGATTCTTGCATTTTTAAATAGTATTTTATATTTAAGAGCATTACATTTAACACAGAACACAGAAAACAATTTTCAATAGCCTGTTAACAAAACCTATATTTTATTTCATGACACTTGACACATGAAACCGTAACGTGCAATGTTGATAAATCGTGCATTGACATATGTCAAAATTCGTAATTAAAATAATTAATTAAAGTATGTTCCAGAACATAAGGGCTGAAATTTTATTTTTTATGTATTTATAAGCATGAAAGTCTTATCGTTACAGGCGATTTATCCCCAAATACGATACTCTCCTTTAATGGAAAACCCGGTAAAAGATTATTATAATACTATTAAAGAGAGCGCAAAAAGTTATGACTTGTGATCTTAAAAGGTGGTTTTGAAATTTTTAATTCCCTTACCGGGGTTTGGCTTCAAACCCTCGATATGCAAATTTCCTCTAATTATTATTATTATTAATTGAAAATATACATAAATAAAAACATACAGGCCTGTACTGCCTTACTACGCTAGAAAGCAGTAACTCCATTTGTCGCATAGCAGTGTTTTCAAAATATTACATCAGAGTTGATATCAAAACGTCGTTAGGCGACAAATGGAGTTATTGCTTTCTAGCGTAGTAGGGCAGTGTAGGTAGCAAAAATGTCTAGGGGGCTCACGAGATTATAGGATGGACAAAATTAATTTTACGTCAAGTACTGACACTGACAAATAGAACTATCTAATTTAAAAATCAAGGCGCTTTTTCTACTGTTGCCAAGCCACACTTAAGCGGATTTGCCGAGAAGGATTAAAATTCCCTAATACTAGGGGTGGGTTATACGGAGGTAAAAAAAATATTTTTTGGATTTAAGTGAGTACACCCTTAAATTTTCGTTTGGACTTTGGAATTCAACGTCAAATCATTAATAGTTAACCTTACTTTTTGTGAATTGTCTGTTCGAAATATTTTATTCTTATGTATTAGTAGGAGTGGGTTATGCGGAGGTAAAAAAAAATTGTTTTGTATCTAAGTGAGTACACACTTAAATTTTCTGCTAGGTTGTCCTGATCACGAAAATAATATTTTTTTGAAAATCGAATACGATTTCGGACGGAACCGGAACCGGAACCGGAACAAGAGTCCACTTTTTCGGCCGGTTCCGTCCAAAATCGTATCCGATTACCAGAAAAATGTTATTTTTGTGATCAGGACAACCTAGCAGAAAATTTAAGTGTGTACTCACTTAGATACAAAACAATTTTTTTTTACCTCCGCATAACCCACTCCTACTAATACGTAAGAATAAAATATTTCGAACAGACAATTCACAAAAAGTAAGGTTAACTATTAATGATTTGACGTTGAATTTCAGTTTAAAAATTCTAGATTCCGATTGATTGAGTCTCATACAGAATTGACTCAGTTGATAAAAAAGGAATAGTAGTTTTCGTAACGAGTAAGCTACTTTAGTCCTTAGTGCATGAGAATAAAGTTATTTTGACGACGTGAAGCGAAGTAAAAAAAATCATTCGAGTGCACTAAGGACTTGTCTCAAACGAGTTGCGTAATTTTCGTATGTCCTAGTGTACACGAAATAAATAAAAATGCATGTTCACTATATATTCTCGTTACGATATTTTTCTATCGCACGAGTACATAGTGCATATTTGAATAAAATGACAATTAGGCACACTCAGGCCCAGTTTATCAATGTACAGTTAAAACTTTATCTAAAAGATAAAGTCTCAGTTAAGAGCAAATTCTAGATTTTGGTTGGAGTTGCTATGGTTATTATGTGTCATCTAAATTTAGCTGCAACTTGATAAACCCAGCCTCATATATCCAAACGATTACACATAGATTTCATTTTGACAAAAGTTATTTGACGTTTAAAAAATTTTGAAATGTCAAAATTAAACACAGGTAATTCTTTAAAATATACATTTTTAAAGAGTCTAGACTATAGATCGAACGAAAAATGTTGTTCGCAACTCGTTTGCGACAAGTCCTTAGTATACTCGAATGATTTTTTGACTTCGCTTCGCGTCGTCAAAACACCTTCATTTTCGTGCACTAAGGACTAAAGTCGCTTACTCGTTACGAAAACTACTATAATGGTCAAATTATAACCCTTATCCTCTCTTATGTCATTTCGTCACATTTATATGAGAAAAATAATATGTCAATATTTTAAATATCGAGGTAGGTCAAGTGTGATAAATTGTCTATTCTTTAGTGTAATAATATTTATTTATTTTTCACGACTTTTTTATAGTTAAAAAAATGTAAATTTAATCAATATTTTGAATGATTTTTATTGTTAATATGATGAATAATTTACTGTCTAAAGATGTTGCAAAAAATGTAATTAGCATATTTTTAAATTTCGCCTAACATTTAAATAAAAAATAATATTTATAAATAATTATACTGTTGAAAAGATAATTTAAACGTGTTTTGATTTATTGCACTTTCTGTTTAAAATTTTACATAGAAAAAAGTGTTATTAAAATATATCTATAGCTAGTCTATTTTTTTTTTTTTTGAAATGGTTAAAATGTCTATTTTATAGTTTACCTAAACAGCAGCTGCCACTTCTTATAAATCGATCATATCGGTAACATAGTTCTAAACTGTTATATCTCAAAACTAATTGAATTACGCATCAAGTGTCCGGAGCTTTAAGAGTAGTAGTAGTACGGGAGGGGAAGTTCTAGCCGCTGGTTGAATTAACCTAGTTTTGAGATACAACAGTTTGGAACTGATATATCGCGATATGACAGGTTTTTGAGATGGCGATTAAAAGATAATATTTCAAAAACAAAAGTTGTCAATTAGTTGATCCTATGAACATTTTTTGGGATATATTTCGACCTCGATTTTATTTTGCTTTAATGTTTTCAGATTACAATAATAAAGTAGTAAAAAATAATTAAAATGTGGAGACTCCTATAGTGGGTCAAACGGAAAACCTTGTTCAGTTGTCCATTACTGTAATTATTATAATAATAATAAATTATTATCAATTACACAATTATTAATAAAGAATATAATATAAATTTAGAAAAAATATTCTGCATAAGATATGTGCCATGGCAAAAATGTATCTTTCTAAATATTTTTAGGGATTTCAGAGTAACGTCTAAATTTGGTTTACTTACTACCCAACTAGCAAAACTATTTTTATAAAGGCTGTTTAAAATGCTATACAGCATATCTTATAGAAACGTGAAGATTTTATAAGGCAGTTAAATACTACTATACACGGTGTATTTGAAATATCGTCGGAAATTTTAACAGATGTTTCTACATCATAAAATATGACAAAAAGTTCCTATAAACATATGTCTAAAAATGCGTCATAAGGGAGCTACGCCCCTTTGAAATTGGCTAAAAAAATCGGTTTTTATTTAATAAATCAGGAACCCTTTGAGATATATTAACGAGGTTTTGCACGTAAATTAATCCTATTAAGGTTCATCTTTGTATGTCAATTTCACGTACTTATTTAAACCAGGGGTGTGCGAACGGGGGGGCCTTATCAGTTTTTTGTCCCAAACTTTTTTCTGTGTAACTTTTTTGCAATTTTATTTTTGAAATATAATTCCTCAGGTTAAAATAGATAAAAAAGGTACTTTTGTTGTAATACTGTAGGATTAACCGTTTTCGATAAAAATTCATTTGAAGGTGAAATTTCACGGTTCGAGGACGAAAAATTAAATACTAAAATGTTGAAAACCAAAATTTTAATGATGCAGGGCGAATGTACATTAAAAGCTAAGAAAAAAACCTCATATACAGGTACTTCCAAAAATCAATCTTAATGGAGCTATGGTTTCCTAAATATGCATCATTTTTAAAGGGCCATGGTAGCTTTAAACGCGTTTTTTCGACCTACCTGTATGGAAACTTTTTTTTTTAGTTTTTGATGTAGAATAACATTGCATCATTAAAATTTTGGTTTTCGACATTTTAGTATTTAATTTTTCGTCCTCGAACCGTGGAATTTCACCTTTAAATGAATTTTTCTCGAAAACGGTTAATCCTACAGTATTACAACAAGAGTACCTTTTTTATGTATTTTAACCTGAGGAATCACATTTCAAAAATAAAATTGCAAAAAAGTTACACAGAAAAAAGTTTGGGATAAAAAACTGATAAGGCCCCCCCGTTTCGCACACATGGTTTAAATAAGTACATGAAAATAAAACACAAAAACGGGCCTTGGTAGGATTAGTTGACGTGCAAAACCTCGTTGATATATCTCAAAGAGTTCCTGAGGTATTAAATAAAAACCGATTTTTTTAGCCACTTTCAAAGGGGCGTAGCCCCCTTATGACGCATTTTTAGACATATGTTTATAGGAACTTTTTGTCATATTTTATGATGTAGAATCATCTGTTAAAATTTCCGACGCTATTTCAAATACACCGTGTATTATGTCTATACAACCAAAAAGTATATATTTTTGACCAAAAATTAAAGCGCCGCAATTTGGCATACATTAGACAGGATTGTTGAAAAAAAAAATAAATATTTTTTTAATGGTTGAATTTTCAACTTAAACAAAAAATATATTGTTTTTCGTGAAATTCACAAAAAAAAGTTTTTCTATACAAGGTGTTCCGTGAGGAAAGGGAAATATTTAAAGAATATGGGTCAAAATAAGAAAAAAAGTTCCCATAAACATATGTCCACAAACGGCTCATAAGGGAGCTACGCCCCTTCAAATGGGGTACCAAAAATTTAATTTTTAATTAATAACTTAGGAACCCTTTGTGTTATAGCAACAAGGTTTTGCATGTGATCTATTCTTAATAAGGCCTATTAGCCAATGGTATTTGCATGTAGTCACTTAAACCAGGGGCGTGCGACAAGAAGGGTCTAATCACTTTTTGGCCCCAAACTTTTTTCTGTTAAAGTTTTTTGTGGGTTTATTATTGGAATAGTATTCTTTAGGTAAAAACACATTAAAAAGGTACTCTTGCTAAAATACTTTAGGATTAACCGTTTTCGAGAAAAATACAATTAAAGGCAAAATTACAAGTTTCAAGAACCAAAAATTAAACACCAAATTGTTGAAAACCAAAATTTCAATGGTGTAGGTTAACTGTACACCACAAGCTAAGAAAAAAAGTTTGTATACAGGTAATTCAAAAAATCAATGATAAGGGAGTTATGGTCTCCAAAATTTTTGAAGGGTGATGGTACCTTTAAAATCGATTTTTGAACCTACATGTATAAAACTTTTTTTCTTAGCTTTTGATGTAGAATCACACTGCAAAAATTAAAATTCTGGTTTTTAACATTTTAGTTTTAATTTTTGGTTCTAGAAAGGTGTAAGTTTACCTTTAATTGTATTTTTTTCGAAAACAGTTAATCCTATGGTATTACAACAAGAGTACCTTTTTTATGTGTTTTTACCTTGGTTATAATATTCTAAAAATAAACCCAATAAAAGTTGAGCAGAAGAAGTTTTGGGCAAAAAAGTGATAAGACCCCCCATTACGGACGCCCCTGGTTAAAGTAACTACATGCAAATACCATTGGCTGATAGGCTTTATAAAGCATAGATCACGTGCTAAACCTCGATGCTTTAACACAAAGGGTTCCGAAGTTATTAATAAAAAATCGAAATTTTGGGACCCCTTTGAAGGGGCGTAGCTCCCTTACGAGTCGTTTTTGGACATTTGTTAATAAGAACTTTTTTCTTATTTTGACCTCTACATACATACATACTACATACATACATACTACATACATCCTTAAAATATTTCCCTTTCCTCACGGAACACCCTGTATATCTGAAAAATGTATTTTTATTTGGCATTTTTACGCTTGTATGTGAATTCTACACAATCGCGGCGATTTCTGAACAGCTTAACGCTTAGTAAATATGGCGTAGGTACAATAATTTTGTGTCATTAGAAACGTTATACAATGTTTCTCTTTTATTCCGTGATCTATACGATATTAAAGTCCTATAATGTTGGTTAATATAGCCGCCATAAAACTGTTTTTGAAATAAAGCAGGAAGTTTATCCTTGACTTTTGGATGTTGACAGATTTCATAATACATATAAAATATTTTTCCATCATTTGTTTTTTTTTACATTTAGGTGCATTATTAACAGTCATCGGCGAATGTCCAGCGCTCGCATAGGCGCCGCGTTCTATCGTTGACGCGAGGTTTTAAATATTTACATTTTTATTTTCTTAGAAAAATACCGATATATATATACATATTTATAGTTAATATGTATATTCAATATTGTTGTGTGTAACAAATTAGTCGTCAAATGTTTCGATTTAGTGACCTTTATAAAAATTTCCCTCTTAATTCGGCAAAATAATTCCTTAAGCCTATGTTTCTGTGTTTATTTTCAACGTTGATGAGTCATAACTGAATTTATTCCGATTAATGATTATTAAACATTATGAGGTTAGGGAATGTTCAAGTATTACGTAACGCAAATTGTACCAAAATTCATACACTTCATACCCCGGTTCTCGCGTTATTATAGATTATAGAGATTTCATTTTTTGGCTACCCCCCTAATAGGGGGTGTATTAGGGGGAGGTACCCAAAATATGAAGTCTCTACAGCTTTGAATAACGCGAGAAACGAGGTATGAAGTGTATGAATTTTGGTACATTTTGCGTTACGTAATACTTGAACGTTCCCTTATGTATAAACATAACTATTTTATAACGTAAAACTTTCGATAACTTTATTCCTGGGAACTACATTTCTATTCTATAAGGTCTTTATAAGAGAGTATACGGTTGTAGTTATAGGTTAACTATAAAATACTTTAATAATCATTGTTTAATTTTTTACTTCTGTGTAAAGTAAAAATTTTATTCCGTTGCTTAAAGAACTACTTTTTACATAACTTCCATTACAACAATCTTTTAATATCAAAATTATTATAATTTTTAAACAATTTTTTTAAAAATATTATTTAAAAGATTTTATAAAACGTTATACAACCCTTACAAAATTAGGATATTTACAATCATTATTTGTTCTATAATATGAGTTGTAAGAATGTCTATATAACAGCATAACAGCAAAATCCAGTCTATTAAATGACAAAATTATGGTATTAGGACGCACTAAAAAATAAAATTGTTCTATAAACGGCGCTAGACAATAGTCATAAAATATTTCCGTTCTTTAGGGGTCTATTTTGCTGATTGAGATATTGGCGCGAGGTACCGAACCCAGCCCTTGACTAGGACTAGTAGTCCATTTTCATTTAAACCAGTGTTGGAACGCGTTCCTCCCGCTGGGCGCGTCCGGAGGCTTCCGGCACACCGCAGCAAACGTAAAGGACTACTTTTTGTTCCGACCATTAAATAATTCCCTGCTAAGACAAGTTGTTGTATCTGCAAAAATTCACTTTTTGAAATAAGCACAGCATTGTATTGCTTTACACTAGCTTCTTGTACCTACTAAAACGAAATGTCCTACAGTTCCCGGCATAAAAAATGAGATATTGACATATTGCGATCTGACATTTAATAGTAATAATTCCTGGATTAAATTGGATTTAAAAAAATAGGTTATGGTTAAATATTAGTTTTTATGAAAGAATTGATTGGTTGACTGACAACTAATAGTTGTTACTACTAACCCAGACTGAAAGTTAATATATACTCAAAAACAATAACGAAACTGAAAATACATTTTTTATTAAAAACAAAAACCCAAAAACATTTATTCTTATACTAAAATAGGTATAAAATAATATTTTGAGCTGTAAAAATCTTAATCATAATACAAAAGCATTGAGAGCCCCAAATAAGTTACAAAATTTGTCAAGAAGAATAAATTTGGTACTAGAAAACAATGTAAATAATAATAATTAATATCTTGTTGGATTTCCATTGTTTTCTAGTACCAAATTTATTCTTCTTGGCATTGAATTGACAAGGTTTTGGCAATACTGCACTGTTAAGTCATTCCAAGCTTCACGAATAGCTTCAATTAGTTGAGCTCTATTTTGGGGCCTAAAATTAACAGTGTTTATTTTCTTAACCATATATGCCCAAACATTCTCAATAGAATTAAGATCTGGGCTATGAGATGGCCATGGTAATACGTGGACATTATGGCGTTTGAGGCATCTTTGCACAGAGTTTGACATGTGCACTGAGCAGTTATCTTGTTGGAATATAAAGTTGTTATTGGGAAATACTTGATTAACTGATGGTAGCATTGCTTCTTCAAGAATTCTGCAGTAAGATTCTCCATTAAGGTTTTCTTCTAGAATAACCAGTACACCGGGACCTTGATTGCTTATCCAAGCCCAGGTATTTACTGAAAATCTTGAAGCCCGAACTTTTCGAGTATAAAGCTCATTGTAACGCGTACCATGTGGCCGATATACCTTAATTTTACCATCGGAAGATGATTTAAAGGTTTTTTCATCAGAAAACACCACGTTTTGCCAAAAATTGGCATCCGTGTGGTTTAGGGCAAATACCAACCTAGACCCCTTGTGATCATCTGATAACAATGGCTTTTTAGCAGCAGTCCTACATTTCATTTCAGAATTCTCAATTCTTCTGCGGGCTGTTCGGTCTGAAGCTATAAAATTGACTTCTACCATTGAGGGGTAGTTTTAAATGGATCATCTCTCAGAACATCCAAGAATGATTCATCCTGCTCCTCTGTTGTTTTTCGTGGTCTTCCTGATCCCCTTTGTCTTGCAGTTGTTCGTTCTGTTTCCCACTTATTTTTTATTCTCCCTATGGTGCTTCGGTGAATTCCAAATTCATCAGATACCTGGTCAATAGTTTTCCCATTTTCCAAATGTGCGGCTAATATAGCTCTTTGGGTCTCATTTAATTGTCCAAGCATAATTTTAATTTATTTTATTTTATTTCTGCTTTTAACTGACAATATAGACACTAACTGTCATAAACCTTCTAGATTAACAAATGTTTAAAACCTAATTCAAACGTTACAATTTTTCATATCTCATTTTTTACGCCGGGAACTGTATCTAAAACCCAAATCCTAAGTGGAAAATGTTCAATGTTTTCTAAATAAAATTGTCCTAACTAGACTTTACAATAATAATAATAATAATAATAATAATAATAATAATAATAATAATAATAATAATAATAATAATAATAATAATAATAATAATGTTTACATCGGTTATTTATGATAAAATGTATGATCACTGCATAGATAATGAAATTTTGGCTCCTGAACAAAAAGGATGTATTCGTGGTGCCATGGGTTGTAAAGAACAATTAATTATTGATACAGTACTTACAAAACAAGCAGTAATTAAGAAGAGGAATATGAATGCTTGTTTTATAGATTAGAATAAGGCATATGATTCAGTCCCACATGATTGGCTTATAAAAGTTTTAGAAATATACAAAATACATCCAAAAATAAGAATCATGCTGATTAATCTAATGAAAATGTGGATGACTAATTTATTTATAGACGGTGAACATTTGGGCCAAGTTGATATAAAAAAAAGGTATTTACCAGGGTAATTCTTTAAATCCATTATGGTTTATCTTAATCCTGTTTCTAAATTACTAAATAACACATTATCTGGCTATCGTTTAAATATTAAAAAGAATATTCGATTATCACACTTAATTTTTATGGATGATATAAAATTGTATGCTGAAAATAAAGAACAACTAAGAAGTTTAATAATTACTGTAAAACAATTTAGTTATGATATTAAAATGTCTTTTAGTTTAGAAAAATGCTACAATTAATATTACAAAATTACAGAAATAAGACCATTGCCAGAAAATGAGACATATAAGTATCTAGGAATTGAACAACACCGCTCAATAAATTATACTGCTCTAAAGTCAGAATTTAAGGATAAATATAAAAAAAAGACTAGTCAAACTTTTAAATACACATTTAAACGCTAAAAATTTGATAAAAGCAATAAACACATGGGCAATACCAGTTTTAAACTATTCGTTTGGCATTTATTATTCTAGTATAATATTCTAGTACGGAGCTTCAGGAATTGGATAGATTTACAAGAGTTATGCTTACAAAATTTAGAAAACATCCAAAATCTGCCGTTGAACGTGTTTATTTAAAAAGAATAGAAGGGGGAAGAGGTCTTATTAATATTTTAACACTCTGTCGAAATCAAGAAGAATCTTTACGAAATTACTTTTTGTCATTGGAAAATAACTTTATTAAATTAGTTTGTCAATCAGATAGTAACTTTACTCCTTTAAATCTTCTACAAGAACAACATTCATTACAAATTCCATCAAATCAAGATAACATTAATTCCTGGGAAGCAAAAATATTACATGGAAAATATCCTAAATTCAAATTTAATAGATAAAAAAGCATCACTAAAATGGCTTTAAGATGGGTATCTGCATGGTGAAACGGAGGGATTTATTATTTCAATTCAGGATCAAGTAATAAAAACTCATAATGACGAATAGTTTATTTTAAAACAAGATGTGAATGATACATGTCGTAAATGTAATAAAGCAGGTGAAACTTTGGACCATATTATTGCAGGATGTAGTTTACTTGCTGACAATACTTATTTGCACAGACATAATCAAGTTGCTAAGATTATTCATAAACGATTGGCCCTGAAGTATAAACTTATAAGTAATCCACCTCCTTATTATAAATATAAACCAGATGCAGTGCTTGAATCTAGGGATTTTGTTTTATATTGGGATCGTGTTATACAAACAGATAAAACTATAGATCACAATCGACCAGATATTATTTTATTGGATAAATTAAATAAAAGTGCGATAATAATTGATGTGGCAGTACCTTTAGATCAAAATTTAACAAAAACGGAATACATAAAAATTAACAAGTATGAAAATTTAGCTATTGAAATTAAAAATATTTGGAAATTAAGAAATGTCAAAATTATACCGCTGGTTATCTCTATGATATTAATACTGACTTGAAAAATGTTAGTTCGTTTATTAAGTTTAAAAAATTATGCAAAGAATATGTTCTTAATTTATCAAGAAAAACAGTAAACAAACACATCGACATAAAAAATAATTTATTTTAAACTATGAAATATGTATGTATGTGGATGTGTATATATGTTTATTTTAGACAAACTTTTAATTCTATTTATTATAAATTTTTACTTAACATCTAAACCCTTATTTTACCCTATTTTAAAACCTACGTGTTGTTCCTTGTAAACTACCTAGCGTGCAATAGTCTAAATCCTTCACTTTATTACATTCTTCTATTTTTAACTATTTTTACTTTCTAACTAAATAAAAAATATATTTTAGCGTTTTAAAGTTATAAACTCAAATCAATCCTACTTTACTTACCTTTATCACTTCTAAAACATCTTAATATTTTTTAATATAATTTAAAACTTTTGGAATATTTAAGTTTTGACCCCTATTTTAATTAAGTATATGTCTAGTTTTTAGCCTATATAATGTATATAAGTTTTGTATTTTAGTATTTGTATAGTTTTTTGTATTTTGCATTTTGTATTATTTTTTTTTTTGTATTTTTGTATTTTGTATTTTTATCATGCATTTGTATTTTTATTATTTTTTATTATGCATTTTATTATCATTTTATATGCACGTTCAAATATCTCCAGATATTTTAGTGTATTATGGCATATTTATTGTAAAATTGTAAACTGTCTACTTTTTCTTAAACAATAAATATTATTATTATTATTATTATTATAATTCAACGTGCGACAATTCTCCAAACCTGTCACATAGTTAGGAAATTTCTTAACGGTATCTGATGGAACAAGCTGAATTACTTTTCCATAGGATTTTGTTTACCAATTGAATTATATTTGTATTTTAAAATATAATGTATTTAATTGAGATTTAATAAAAATAATAATAATAATAATACTTTATTTCCTTAAGACCCGAAGGTATTGGATAATGTCATAAAATTTACAATAATGTTTACAATTAAAAAATATAAATAAAAAGAAACACTAAGAAAGACTAGATTTTTTTGTCTAAAAATTCTTTTACAGAATAAAAACAGTTTTGTTTAAAAAATATTTTTGCTGCAGATTTAAATTGTTTAAAGCTGCTAGTGCTTTTTATGTATTGAGGCAAATTATTGTACAGTCGAATGGACATAATATTAGGACCATTTTTGACTTGTACGTAGATATACGCAGGAACGTACAGATCATTCTCGCTTCTGGTTACGAATAAGTCAGGACTAGGACTAACTTTACAGATCTTAGTAATTTGATAGAACTTTTTAGATTATTTTGTCCTAACTTTCTCAGATAGAATTCTAGAACAGATGAATTATGTATGACAATTTATTTTTCTGACAAAAAAAATATATATTCTTTTTCAAAGGATATCACGTATTTTTGATTTAAAATAAAGCAGAACCCAACGCCATATTTATTTAAACATGTTTTCAAAAAGTGCAAACAAAACAATAAAACTGGCCATATTTCAAAATAACTAATTTGCAGATAGGTCAACTTGTCTTAGCTATAATAACACTAGGCAACACGGTTTCTTGCCCTGATTGGAGTCATATGTTTTTTAGCTAAATTTGGGTCGCTGAAACCGAATCTGGCTTCACAATATTTCTATTACCTAAGTTTTCTGAGAAAAATGAGATAAAAACCTAGCCCTTGACTAGGACTAGTAGTCCATTTTCATTTAAACGCCAGTGTTGGAACGCGTTCCTCCCGCTGGGCCCGCCTGGAGGCTTCCGGCATACCGCAGCAAACGTAAAGGACTACTTTTTGTCCCGACCATTAAATAATGCCCTGCTAAGACAAGTTGATGTATCTGCAAAAATTCACTTTTTGAAATAAGCACAGCATTGTATTGCTTTTACTTTTGCACTAGCTTCCTGTACCTACTAAAACGAAATGTCATATCTAAAACCCAAATCCTAAGTAGAAAATTTTCAATGTTTTCCAAATAAAATTGTCCTCCTTTACTTGACGAATAAGTCAGGACTAGGACTAACTTTACAGATCTTAGTAATTTGATAGAACTTTTTAGATTATTTTGTCCTAACTTTCTCAGATAGAACAGATGAATTATGTATGACAATTTATTTTTCTGACAAAAAAAATATATATATTTTTTCAAAGGATATCACGTATTTTTGATTTAAAATAAAGCAGAACCCAACGCCATATTTATTTAAACATGTTTTCAAAAAATAACTAATTTGCAGATAGGACAACTTGTCTTATAATAATGGAACCAGGCACAAATACTTCTGAATTGTGTATTTAAAATTATGTGGTAAGAAATAAATTTTAATGGTACCACTGCCCGTAATAAAATAAGTCAGACATAATAAAAAGCATGCACATAATTACATTAACTTTATAATATATGTGAAATTCTATGCGAAAACGGACCCTAATATTCCAATATTTTAAATAGCAAGTTAGGTCAAGTGTGATAAATTGCAATTGTCTATTCGGTTGTGTAATAATTTATGCTTATTTTTTGACGATTTTCTTACAGTAAAAAAATGTAAATTTAATAAATATTTGGAATGATTTCTATCGAATGGATGAATAATTTACTGTCTAAAAAGTCTAAAAGAATAATTTGCATTATTTTGCATTTCGTATAAAAATATGCAAAACATTTAAATAAAAAGTAATATTTAAATATTATTTTACTGCTGAAAAGAAAATTTTAACGTGTTATGATTTATTACACTTTCTGCTTAAAATTTTACATGATAAAAAGTTAAAAAAAATAACAACGGTGGTATTGCGAAGAAAAAATGGTAGTAGGAGACAAAATTCCTGATGGTTCTTAAGAAAATTTCTAAAAACTATTGCTGCCAACAAAAAAAAATCGAAAAAATATTTTTAATATTTTAATTCATTGCAAAAAAAATTAAAAAAAAACAATCAATTAACCCTCTCGAGCCCAATTTTTTTGGATTTAAGTTTATGATCTGTGGTTCAAAAAAATTTCTGCATTAAAAAAAAAAGAAATTGTAAAATTAAAGTCGGAAAAATAGTTTTGCTGGCAGCAGATTTGTTGTCCCTTGCAAATCTTCTTCCCCCTTAAGATCCCTTTTCGCATGGAGTGGCACATAATTTAATAGTATTGCTCATTTAATGACATAATAAACCCTTTTCGTTGTTTTAAAAATGTGATTTTGTAATGAAATTGTTACAGTATCGATAATTACTCGTATTGTGCAAAACAAAATAAAATATTGCATTGCCTTAAGGAATAATAAACCCAATAATTACTTTTTTCGCCATTTTTTGTCTTTCATTAATTCAAGGACCTTGAATGAAGGCCTGCCTGAAAACCATCCTTAGTTGGGGTTACTATAGAGAAAAATTTATCCGTAAAACTGCAAAACTTTATTCGCGATAACATTTCTTTCTTTCTAGGGAAAGAAAAAAACACCATATATAATTTGGACTTTAGTTAATAAATTAACCTTTAAAATTAAGGCACCTATTTATGTATAGGCATAACTAGGGGGGGGCCTAAGCCCCCCCAAATTTTGTTAAGTATGTATTACCCTAACACAGATTTTAAATGAAAATCCCTTGTGAGCAGTGGCAAATTTTAAGTACCTACTTACTTTACTGTGTAAAAATTTTTAACTTATCCTTTGGTCTCCTTGTCCCTTTTGCCTCCTAACTCCAATGTTAACCATATTTTGCGTGACATAAACTACAGAAATCTTAAATCATTTCGTTTTTTTTTATCAAATATCCTGTTCAAAAGTTATAAAGTTTACAGCCAGACAGAAAAACAATATTTGTTTAACACCCAATTTTTTCCATTTACTCGACGTTTCATGGATGACATCCAAACCAAACTTCCTATGATTTTTTTCAGTTATTACACTGATAGAATTATAGCCTTATTAATACAATAACATAGTGTTATATATGCGCCAACCACAAATTGTACTATAGTATAATACTAACTATGACATAAGATAACATTTTTTGTTGTATTTATTACAATTTTATGTTGTTTACCTCTTAATTCTACACCTGGTTGTTATACCGTGTAACATATTTATGTTATAACATATTACAAAATATGGTTGGAGCCTATATTACAAAAAAATTATAATGAGTGTATTTTTCTGTCGATTTTAATAACCACAGAACGGGGACTTGCGAGCTTTTGTCACCTTTTTAACTTTTTCATAGATACACTGTAGAGTGGGCCCAGCTGTCCGTCAGCCGTCGTCAGTCGCTTCTCATCAGTGTTCAATTAATTTTAGGCTCCTGAACGTATGAACAGCTCACTAACTCCCCACACTCTAAATTTGTCCGTCAATATTACAGTAGTTTTAACTGTAATAATTAAAGCAAATTTACAATGGCAGAATGTGAATTTACAATATTTATTAAATTAACCTCAATATTACTGGGTTTAGTAAAATCTCAGGTCTTTTCCTGTCGATACAATAATTTTGCATTAAAATTCATGCATGTGGTCCAAAAACCCAGCACTTTTACAGACAGTCCCGAAAATTACCATAATAATAGCAGTAAAATTACCAAAATAAAAATTCACATTTTCACAGATAACTGTGAATTTACAGTACTGATTTAAATGTACCACTTTCTTTGCTGGCAACATATGACCTACTTTATTTGCTGTAAAATTACCATATTTGCATTTACAGTGCAGGTCTATTAATAACGGATACCCGGGTGTAACCACTCGTACAAACTGTCACTTAATAAAGAGTTAATAAATATCTAGTGATACCTGAGAATAATGTTAAGAGCCTACTAAGATCGTATTTGCATGCAAATGCAAATATTGTTTCTGTTTAGCAATAACATATGCACAATGGATACAAACATCTTTGACAAATAAATATGATTGAGCAAACATTTTTGACATTAAATATATGAAATTAAATTATCTAAGAATTCTATTATTTTACTCTTCCGCTCTCTGTGCTTAGAGGAGTAGTATTAAAGATGCGAATTTTGGTGGTCCGGTTGTTAAACAATTACAATATCTGCATCTTTAGCTCATACTTATTCTAGATATAGATATTTTAAACTTTTAATAGGGGCGATTCTATAGGCGTCTTTTTATGAAAGTCACCTGCCCAATGACCAAACGATGAAACAGAAGTAGTGACGTTCAAAAAATCTGTAATTGACAGGGCAGGACATTTTTCAAAAAAAAATCCTAACAAATCATATTTTTTAGCAAAAAAAAAATAATAAAAAATGAAACCCCTAAAAATGGTGTTTATAATATTAAGAAATACATAATCAAATAGAGAATTTAATTTGTTCCAAAATGATGCATATCACGATATCTCTTTCTATTTAAAAAATCCACTCCCCAGATTTTAAAAACTAAAAATATAGCATATATGCCAAAAGATAGTTTAAGTTGTTTTGTATTATAAATTTGAAGTCAGTATCTCAACTCATTCAAAAGTTAAGAGGGGAGGTGACTTTTGGACCGCTCTGTATTTATTTTTTATATACTTGGTGTCTAAAGCGAATACTATGAAATGCGAAGCAAGACTGGTTTTATAATACAGCCTTTACCATTTCAATTAATGTTAACATGTTGCGTTTATATTCTAATTTATGTTGATTTAATTAAATTAATTAAAATTTATTTATAAAAATTCATAAATATGTACTTATATTATTGATAAAATTAATTTACCGATTCACAGACACACATTAGATACTATTATTTGATAATATGCATCTGCAAGTGTAATAGTGCGAATTAACCGTATAACCTACACAGAAAAAAATATTTTTTTGAATCAAGAAAGTGTGATTTGGCTATAACGAAGAGAATACATAAAGCAAAATTGTGCTTAAAATATAAAAGGATAAGAATATGGTATGCTTGGTATGGTATGATTTTAACCACACCGCTTCTGATGATGATGATGATGATGGTATGCTTGAAAGGAGAATACATTCTCAAATATGAAAGGATAAGAATATGGTATACATAAAACAAGAATATGTTCTCTTCGTTATATACAAATCACCATATTCTTGATTTAAGATACTATTTTTCTGTGTGTATTAATAACGAAATTAACAATTTGTTAATTCCTTAAACAAATTTAGTATTTAGTAATCTTTATCATTATTGGAAAAATATTTTTAGCATTCCTTTTTGTGTTTTATTTTAAATTTAAATTGAAGAATTAAATGTGGTCCTTAAAATGTAACTTGCTGACGATTTAAACAATATGTTTTCAGTTTTTATAGTTTTTAATAAAAGGGTATTTGCAATGAACCACTTTGAGAATTCCTCTTCCATTAGCTCCTCAACTTTTTTTAGCTCTATATCACTGGGTACAATGTTAGAAACCTCTGCAAAAAGTAAATATTCCCAGTCATGATTCTAAATCATTCATGAACCTCAAAAAGAGTACTGGCCCAAGTATATATCCTTGGACACCCCCGGATCAATGATTCTTATATATGAAGCTTTTCTATTTAGAAAAAGGTATTGTTTTATATTACCAGATACTAGGTAGGATATAACTAACTGTAGTACATAGAAAAAACGGATTCCTTTAACCAAGGACACGTGTCTTTGGATATGTTCAAAGCCATATTCTCTTGTTTCAAGGCTGGCATTTTCTTGAACCAAAGTTAATGTCCTTAAATAAAGAGCGCGGATTTTTATTCCAAAACCCGAGCTCTTCATTCCAGGACATTGACTTTGGTTCAAGAAAATGCCAGCCTTAAAACAAGAGAATATGGCTTTGAACATATACAAAGACACGTGTCCTTGGTTCAAGGAATCCGTTTTTTCTATGTAAGTAAAAATGATAAATTAAGCTTTATTAAGACTTCTAGATAAGATATATAATCAAAAACCACAGAGTGGGCTCTTTTCTGTTGTACATATACTTCATAAATAAACATATGTTAAAATCTAATGATGTCTACTTTTGTTTTATCTAAGAGAAATTATAATTTATAATTGTTAACGTCTTGATTTATTCTATTTAATATTGTTAACATCCAAATATGATGTTGTTTTTTTATAGTGATTTATGTCTATTTTCTAGCGTTTAAACCAATTAAATAAGTGTTGTACCGATTTTGGCTATCATTAATTCACAGCTGGGGGTTCTGGAACAAAAATGATATATTTGCTATTAAAATTTTAATTTTTAATAAGGATGGGCAACTTTTACATATTAATGAGTTTACACAGTTTTAAGCTAGAAAATCGCTACTTTATGCCTGGCATGCAGTAAAAAAATACACTGACCAGTAAAAGAGCTTTCGGAAAGTTCAAGTATTACGTAACGCAAATTTTACCAAAATTCATACACTTCATATCCCGGTTCCCGAGTTATTAAAGCCTGTATAGGTTTTATATTTTGGCTACCCCCACTAACACACACCCTGTTTGGGGGGTAGCCAAAACATGAAATCTCTACAGCCTTTAATAACGCGAGAAACTGGGTATGAAGTGTATAAATTTTAGTACAATTTGCGTTACGTAATACTTGAACGTTCCCTTTCCCATTTTCACCTCCGCGCGTAAAGTGGAGTTTTTATTATCAGATTCACTTTTAGCAACCTTAAAAATATACCAATTTTCACGAAAACTACCCCCTGTCCCTTACTTGGTGGAGTTAGAATTTTTTTATTATCAGATTCACTTTCAGCAACCTCAAAAACCCCAATACACTAATTTTCACGAAAACTACCCCCCGCCCCTCAAGGGGTGGGCTACATATGTGCACATTTTTGCTAAAATTGCCAAAACGGATACCCAGCAAAAATGTCTTCTTTTCTTAACAAACGCTATGGAAAAAACTATGTAATAGAAGTATAACTGAAAAAACTTTCACCCTATTATTGGCAAAATTGTTCACTTTTGTTAACACTGCTTGATTGATTTGTATAGTTTTTTTACTTCCTTTAAAAAAAGTTTATATATTAAATAATCTGTTAAAATGTTAAACCAAGCCGTGAATACATGTAATGCTTCGCATTCCATAGTATACAGTGCGAACGAGTTAAGATATCGACTTTAAATCTGGATAACCTAAATAAGACAACTCAAACTAAACAGATAAATTTAAGTCGTTTTATTTCATATTTTTAGCCTTTAAAATTTGATAAGGGGAATGGGGCAATTTTGCTTTCCCATTTTAAAAATTTAAAAAATTTCCGGAAAGTCTTGTATTCGTGTAAAAAAAATATTTTTTTTTGTTTTGCGTATTTTTACGTTTCATGACGTTTAATGTCGATATAAATCAATTTTAAGCAAAAAAAATTGTCGGTTAGTCGGTCGGGCTGTCCGGGAAATCTTGTTGGCACGATAACATTTTCGTCAAAATTTGTATATAGGGGTTTTTGGAGTTGACGAATCTGAATCTGATAATATAATTTTTATAATTTCACCCCCTGAGGGGCGGGGGGTAGTTTTCGTAAAAATTGATATATTGGGATTTTTGAGGTTGCTGAAATAATAACAAATAAAAATAATAAAAAAATTCTAACTCCACCCCCTGAGTGGCGGGGGTAGTTTTGTTAAAAATTGATGTATTGGGCTTTTTAATGTCGCTAAAACTGAATCTTAGAATAATTTTTTTCCAAATACACCCCCTGAGGGGCGTAAAAATTTATATTTTGGGGTTCTTAAGGTTGCTGAAAGTGAATCTGATAATAAATCAATTTCACGAGCGGAGGTGAAAAATGGGAAAGCTTTTTTACTGGGCAGTGTATTTTTAATGGAATTCTCGATTCGACTATATTTTTCTTATTTTTTTTAACATTTTTTTAAAGGTTTTGATTTTTTAATTTCTTTTTTTTGCTAAAATATGTTTTTTTAAATTTTTTTCTAGGTTTTAATTTATATCAATTAAAATTAGTTTAAAAGTATAATTTACTTTTTTTCATCATAAAAAATTATTTTTTAAAAATGTATGACTTAAAAAAAAACATTTTCAGGCCTGTTTTAAACCCCCAAAAAAAAAATTACCAAAAAAAATAAAAATATATAGTCAAATAGAAAATTTTATAAGCTTTAAAATGATGTATCGCACGGGCCGAGTTTCCATTAAAAAAAATGCCCCCCTTTCCACACCATAAAAGCTGAAAATATCAAATATATGCAAAATCATTATTATGGTTTCTTAATAACTGTTTGAATTCATTTGTTTTAAAATCGTTACAATTATTTTTATCAAAGATTCAAAAAAATTTGGACTTTATGGGATTTTTTTTATTTTAATTATTTTTTGATTGAAATTGAAAACTATGATATAATACTTTTCTAGTACAATGTGCTGTGAAGGGTATAAAAAGTGTCTATGCACAACATCCGTTCTTTGTTTTGATTTACAAAATTATTGGAAAATTTATATTTCATGTTTCCGTATAGAATTGTTTTATTTATTTTTTATAAATATGAAACACAAGATGTTTTTGCTTGATAGAATTACATAACTAAAAAAAATTAAAACATTATATAATTTATTATTAGAATATAAACTAATTTAAAATTTAAAATATTTGTATGCATAACATAAATATGATATTGTTTTTCCTATATTAAAGAAGCCGTGAAGATACATAATGTTTCACATTCTCCAGTATACTCCTCGCAGTTGTAAGGAGATATTTTTCCTGGTGTTTGAAGTTTGAAGTTAAACTTAATGGGATATTTTTAATTTCCAAGTGGCGTGCCATGGCTCCCCCTATACCTTATTATATTATTTACAACGCCTGTACTAGAATATTAGGGAACGTTCAAGTATTATGTAACGCAAATTGTACCAAAATTCATACACTTCATACCCCGATTCCCGCGTTATTAAAGGCTGTAGAGCTGTATATTTGGGCTACCTCCCCTAAAACACCCCTTATTTGGGGGGGTAGCCAAAACATGAAATGTCTACAGCCTTTAATAACGCGAGAAACCGGGTATGAAGTGTATAAATTTTGGTACAATTTGCGTTACGTAACACTTGAACGTTCCCTTATATGGTAGTTTGGAATTTTCAAAAAAATTCAATTCAAAAATCGTCCTAGACAGAAAAAATAAACAATTTTTTTTTTGAAATATCCTTCCGTCTGTCCGACTGTCTGTCTGTCCGATGTCAAGATTTTTGGGGACACGATAACTCAAGAACGAATAATCCTATCGTATTGAAATTTTCAGAAAAAATCAAGTTCTATGAGGGGAAGATCCCTATTGTTTTTGAAAGTAATCCCCCAAAAACAAAAAAGTTATGGGGGGTTAAACGTTTTAAAAAATCAAATAAAGTTGAAAGAAAATCCACTTAACCTATTTTTTTAATGAAAAAATACTTTTATTATAAGGATCTATTCTACAAAAAAAAATTGAGAAGTTCTTTTAGATTTTTTTTTTCGTTTTTCGAAAAAAGAAAAATTAAAAAAAATGAATTTGAATTTTTGAATACTTTTTTTTAGAAAAAAATTCTTGAAGATAATTTTTCCTGAAATTTGATGATAGTTGACAGCACATTTCCTTCTATTTTTTTTTCGATTTTTTTTAGTTTAGCACTATATAATTTTGTTTTTGGAGAGATTTTCTTTTTAATTTGCTACGTTGATCTTTTTAGTAAAAGTAGCTTAAACAGTTGATCGGAGATTTTCTTCCACTATTTTTGATTTTTTTGTTAACCTCCCTAACTTTCTTATTTTTGGAAAGATTCTTTTTAATTTTAATAGACCTCGTTTCCTTACCGAGTTAAATTTTTCCAGAAAATTTGAAGTCGATCCGATTATTTTTTCTTGAGTTATCGTCCCGAGGGGTAAACCGCAGAGGAATTCAGGTGTACAAACTGGAGGAAATCTGGAGGAAATCTTTGAAGGTTATAAGGAAATCTTTTAAGATTTCCTCCTTTTCGGAGGAAATCTTTGAAGGTTACGAGGAATTCTTTGAAGATTTCCTCCTAAAAGGTGTTCAAAATTATGTCAGCGGTTTACCTCTCGTATCGTCCGGACAAGAAAACCTGACACACGGACAGACGGACGGACATTTTTAAAAGTTGTAAAATTTATTTTTTCGGGTCCCAAAGTAAACGTATTATGTGCACTTCTCTGTGAAGCTACGTGAAGTATAATAAGAAATTAATTTCAAGTAGTGTATAGTACCAACAAACACATAATAAAAATAAATTTTGAATGTTGATTTGCTCAATCATATTAACTGCTTGTGTTAGTTATAATGTGATTAATCATATTTAGTTTTCAATTTTTTATGGGCTATTGCATATTTATTTAAATATTTGTCTATAGTACTAAATTAAATTTATTTAATGGTAGATTAGTCAATTAAAATGAAATACTCTTTATCTAAAGTAGCCGAAAGATCGTTAGAAATGACATGATGAAATTATTATTAAATTAAAATAAAAATTTTACTTTTATAAACATAATTACCTATAATGATGCATAAATAATTTTATTATAATTATTAATAATATTATGTTAATTTATCCATGACTTTGTAATAAGATCAATAAATAAAGAAGTAATAGTTTTGATGTTTTTACGTTTGGAAAAATAAATTCAAAACTATTCTAATTTTAATTAATGTTTTTTCTACAAACATTATTAAAAGCCGATATTTCAATTCTCATTTTAGGTTCAAAATGATATTCTATTAAACAAAGGTACCCAAAAGATCTTTATAATGTCGTTCTTTTATGCATAATTACCTAAACTTATTTTTATGCACTTGTGCCTAACATGATATCAAAAGCAGAAACCACATTTTTTAAGTAATTTTTTTATTTTTATTAATTCGATTTAATAATTATTATAATAAGCGTTGTATGTAGTAAGATAAAGGATGCTTAAAAGTAAAGAATAAAAACTTTGTAGAATTGCCTATGTTTCACGCTTTATCTGCGTTTCTTCAGGGCATTCTCAAATACACTAGAATGCCCTGAAGAAGCGCAAATAAAAGCGCGAAACGCAGGCAATTCTACAAAGTTTTGTTTGTTTCCTTTCAACATCCTATATCTCACTATATATCCAAGGAAAATACCAACACAATTATTTATAATAGGTGAGCTTTCAATTATATTGACGAGAAAATTTTAAATAATTAGTAGTTATTATATAGATATTAATATCTATCTACATTATTATAATATCAGTTATTGTTGTATCATCACTTTTATATAACATCTGAAACGTATACATATAATGAATTGAAAGAGATACATAATTATTAAGCACAAAATAGTAATAATAATTTGTAAATGCCAAATAGTATCATTATGATAATGATATTCTAATTTTCAATAGCCCATAAATTTACATGACAAATAGTTGTGAAAATACTAAATTAATTAAAAGTTTAAATAGTTATTTATGTTACTAGTGGGTAAAGTAAGATATTGCCCATGAGAAAATTAACCTGCTTGGCTGACGCCTCGCAGGTTAATTTTCGAGAGGTCAATATCGGTTTACCCATAAGTGCCATACAAGGTTTTATCCAATAAATTGCTTAGGAATTAATATTTTTATTAAAAATTTTTTATTACACTTACAAGAAAATAATTTGACAACTGACAGTTGAGTGGGTAAAATAAATAATTATCCACTCAATAAAGTAAAAGCCACGCGGGGGTTATTATTGAGTTTACCTATTTAAAATAAAGCTGGTAATTGTCTTATTATCTGTATGTATTGGATAAATGTATTTTATTTTTTAGAATAATAAGGACAGGAGTTTTTTAATTTTAATCAAAATTGTTGTTTTTTGGATTTTCAAAAATATTAATTAGATATTCCTTAAATTTATTTTTCAATCATCGTACAGAGCGATATTGATAGCTTGCAGTTTCGGACTACTTCAGTGCCAAAGTCAACCCTGTTCGCTGACCATACATAAGAGAGTGAATAGATGTCTCACAACGTTAAAACATTTCAGCTGTAAATACTGCCGCCCCTTTTCGGACAGGTCATAAAAATTTGAATACATTAATGTTTAATGATGGAGGATGGGAGAAGGAGGTCAAAAATTCTGAATTTTTAGTAGATTTCATCTTTCTGATCAAAAGCTTATATTGACCCAACTTGATCTGACTGCTGGTTTTTGAGTTATAGGTTAAAAAGTCAAAAACAGTATTTTTTTTTTAATAAGCTGAAATAAAAGCTTTTCATTAAGTTTATAAAGTAGGAGAAAGAAGACTTGTTTCTTATGGAAACTGGCTTTCGGTCAAAAATTCTGAATTTTTAGTATGATGTAGATTTCATCTTTTTGATTAAAAGCTTCTATTCACCCAATTTGATCTGATGGCTGGTTTTTGAGTTATAGGTTATAGTTTTTTGGATTTTCAAAAATATTAATTAGATATTCCTTAAATTTATTTTTCAATCATCGTACAGAGCGATATTGATAGCTTGCAGTTTCAGACTACTTCAGTGCCAAAGTCAACCCTGTTCGCTGACCATACATAAGAGAGTGAATAGATGTCTCACAACGTTAAAACATTTCAGCTGTAAATACTGCCGCCCCTTTTCGGACAGGTCATAAAAATTTGAATACATTAATGTTTAATGATGGAGGATGGGAGAAGGAGGTCAAAAATTCGGAAATTTTAGTAGATTTCATCTTTCTGATCAAAAGCTTATATTGACCCAACTTGATCTGACTGCTGGTTTTTGAGTTATAGGTCAAAAAGTCAAAAACAGTATTTTTTTTAATAAGCTGAAATAAAAGCTTTTCATTAAGTTTATAAAGTAGGAGAAAGAAGACTTGTTTCTTATGGAAACTGGCTTTCGGTCAAAAATTCTGAATTTTTAGTATGATGTAGATTTCATCTTTTTGATTAAAAGCTTCTATTGACCCAATTTGATCTGATGGCTGGTTTTTGAGTTATAGGTTAAAAAGTTAAAAACAGTAAAATTTGAATTTTGTTTTTTAAATAAACTGAAATAAAAAACATTGCATTAAGTTTTGTTCTTATTATATATACTCGTAAAAAAACTAAAATTAAATATTTTTCGTCTAAAATAAAGGTAAAAATTAAAAAATCTTTACCAATATGGCGAAGGCGCCACTACAATATGAAAAAAAGAGAAATAACGGTCAGATTTTCTTAATAACACTAGGCAACAAATCGCAACTTTTTTTTGCCCCGATCGGAAAGTAAATTTTTCTTACTAATTCGAGGGCGTAGAATCCGAATCTGACCTTAGAAAAATTCCAGGACCTAAAATTTTTGAGATATAAGTTCAGGTAATAATGACGTTTTTTTTTTCAAAATCTTAAAAAAAAAGAGTAGAATTTTGAAAATTATAGTGTATATTAAAAAAAAATACGAGGAATTCAAAAATGTATATGTCAAGAACCTACTGTCAGAGTAAGTACGCGAAAAAAAATAAAAAGGTTAAAATGAAAGTGCAGAGTTTACTTAATTGCTCATTTGTGGCAAAACTATCAAATTTTTTTAAAAACTTTATAGAACTTAATTTGTAGATTATAAAATTCTCTACAAAAATATTTATACAAATATTTTTTTATTTTGCTTAGTTTGTTCCTAAAAAGTAAATAAATGAAAAAGATATAAAATTAAAGTACACAGTGGAAACTTTTTTCCCGAACCCAAAAAATATATTTTTCTTATTAATTTAAAGGCGCAAAATCCAAATTTGACCTTAAAAAAAATTCACCACGTCTTATTTTTTAAATTTTAGTACATGCAATTATGCCAATTTAAAAATAATTTAAAAACAAAATATTATGTATTTTTTTTGTTTTTTTTTTTATGGTTCTACATCATAAAAATGTTACTTTATTACATAAGAACCATAATACGTAACATTTTTTTAGTTCATTTTTGACCCCCTAGTAATGATTTTTGACAATTTTTAGCATGAGTACGTGGCGATAAGCTTGTCCCCTTATGCACCCTTCTTCTTACCCCCTACCCCTACTTAGTTTTGTCACATTATCCATTTTTTTTCTAATATATTTTTTTCATAATATCCCTATTTATTCTACCTATGAATTTAAAGTTTCTATGTTTTAAGTTGGGTATTTTTTAATTAATATTGAGTCGCCGAATCCAAATTTGTCCTTGGAATATTTTTGTCTCCCATGATTTTAGAACAAAAGAGGGATAAAATAACATTTTTATCTTATTTTTCTCAGAAACCTTAGGTAATAGAAATATTCTGAGGCCAGATTCGGTTTCAGCGACCCAAAATTAGTTAAAAAACATATGACTCCAACCGGGGCCAGAAACCGTGTTGCCTAGTGTAATATATAAAATGAAAGAATGTACATTAAAATGACGTATAAAAATCTAACCTTCAAAATAATGTTATTTAAAATTAAATAATAAATAAAACAAGCCGTGAAGATATGTAATGCTACGCATTCCATTATATATTATTCACAGTAATTAGTATATTGCATTTCCCAAATACTTAAAAAAATAATTTTCAAACAAAAATTAATTTTTTTTTAAAAGATCTTGTTTCAAAAACGAAAAATTATTAAAAAAAAAATTCTAAAACATTTTCAAAATTTTTTATTTTTTTTATTTTATTCATATATTTTTTATTATTATTAATATTTTTTTTTTGTAGAATTGATCCTTACAATAAAAGTAATTTTTTTTTGAAATAATTATGTTAATGGGTATTTTCATTCAGCATTTTTCTATTTTTTAAAATGTTTAACCCCCCATAACTTTTTTGTTTTTGGGGGTTTACTTTAAAAAACAATAGGGACCTTCCACTCGTAGAACTAGATTTTTCCTAAAATTTTCAATACGATCGGATTATTCCTTCTTGAGTTATCGCGTCTACAAAAATCGCGACATCAGACTATCGGACATTTGAACTCGAGAAAGATTTGTAAAAGTGCTTTAATTTCAGTACTGAATAGCGTACCATAATGAAGAACGTATGCAATAATATTGTATTGCAATATTTGTAATTGATATTTAACATACTTTACATATTTAAAAGATACATCGGAGGAAATTCTAATAATTTGCAAAATCTAAAAACATGTCAAAATACAAAAAAAGCTAAATTTGTAAATTAACCAGCTCCATAAAACAAATCATTCTGTTTAAGGGTTTTGATATATCTCTTCCTATAAATTTTGGGCTACTACATGCTAATAGTTTAGTCTATTGTTTAAAGTTCTCTTCTGATCAATAAATAACATGACAAAATTTAAGAGGTGATTCTGCATCCAAAAATATCAAAAAAAGTTCCTATAAATGTTGGTCCGCAAATTAGCCCTAAGGGAGCTACGGCACTTTAAAATTGTAATAAAAATAAGGTTTTTAATTAATAACTCTGGTATCCTTTAAGCTAGAGCGACGTGCTTTTGCACCTATACTGGTATTAATAAGGGAAATAAGTTTATGTTAATTTATTTTTTTGAATTTATCCAGAGGCGTCCCTAGACGGAAAAATGTATTAGGCTTAACATATTTTTGCCCCAAACTTTTTTATGTGTACCTTTTTTGGATTTTTGTAAAAAATATGGATTCCTTGAGTAAAAATACATAAAAAATGTCATATAGTGTAACACTGTAGAAGCAACCGTTTTCAAAAAAAAAATGCAATTAAGGGGAAATAACATTTTGTGCCACCAAAAACGTTACTTTTTGAAATGCTATTACTCCTTAAATATTTAATTTAGGTTTTGGTGAAGACTACGTTTTTGCTCAGTTTATACTGAAGAATCACCCTGCAGCAATAAAATTTTATTGATGCTTTTTTTTGTTCCCCATTCATTATGTGATCTTTGAAGGTTAGGTCTCATTTCCGGACCAACCTTTAAAAAAACTTTTTTTGATATTTTGGATATAAAATTACCTCTTAAATTTTGGCATGACAGTTACTGATCACCCTGTATATATTTCAACACCATCATCTTCCCCATCTTCTTTTAATAATGCAGCCTTCTTAGATTCATCCATATCACCCAAATATTCTTATATTTATTTATATTTTTATGATTTTTAGAGATTTTTAGAGAACTATTAGCTCTGATCGGATAAAACATTATCAAAATAACGAAAATATGTCACTTTTGTCGTTTTTGAGCTCGTTTTTCTCAAAAACCTGACATGATAGAGAAATTCTTCGATTAAAATCGATTTTTGGAAACAGATTTTTTTGTGAAGCTATTTATTATTATTATATTATTATTATAATTAATAATATTTTGAAATCATTCAGAACTCTACTGCCAAAATTTTAGAAATACTAGTTACCAAATTTTAAAACTGCAATGATGTTTAAAAGGTTTTCTTCTTTTTGCCACTTTACTCACATAAAGAGCATCAAGAAGAAAGACGGAATTAAAATTAAAAATGGCAAGTTGTAAATGTGTAAGTCATTTATTGGACTATTTTTTTTTTAATTTTACCATTATCTAAACAACAAGATCAGCTTTAATTTTACTGATTCATTTTTTTTTGTGCCCACCATATTTTTGATCTAAAGTTTTGTTCTGAAAAGGTGTGTAGGAACACATTTACGAAATAAAAATTTAAATTTTTTTAACATTAATTTACTAAAAATTAATTTTTTATTACAAAACACCATCATTTACTTCTTTATTTTCTAATTGCCTTCTGAAATGTATTTATTACTTTTTTATGTATAAAGGAAGCTGAAATGTGCGTCTTATCAAAAATTTAATCAAAATAAGCACCCACAAATAAAATGCTCTTGCAATAGTTAAAATAAATAACAATACTATATGTATCTATTTGGTATAGTAGAATTATAGCTTCAAGTCCACAGATAATGGATATATACCTATGTCGCTTTAAAATAAAATAAATAAATATACTAAATCCGTACGGGAATTAAATTTATAATATATACTTCTTTTGTTGTATTTGTGGTAAATCTTTTTGATAAAAAAAACTTTACTTGGTGATATAATTACACTTTAGTGTTTTATCTATAATGATATATCTTACATATTTAAAATTACAAGGTATATCAATCTTAAATTATAGTTCTTTGATAAATTGGTTCTACAAATCGCTCTTTAATGTTACACTTAAAAAAACTACTGATATCAATTTAGATATAATTGTATTACAGGATGTTCTCCAATTTAATATAAAGAAGTCTTTTATTTAACCAAAATACAATATAATTTTAGTTCTTGTTATGACGAATTTTATTATTTTACCATATATATTTTTGTAAAAAAATCAGTTATATATTGGGCTTCATAACAAAGTTCAGTGTTTTTTAAATTTAAGATACGCCACTATGCTGTGAAGCCCTCGATATATAGGATAAAATTGAGGAATATTTCAAAGCTACCGAGCTAGCCTCCAGTCCCTTTTGGGAAAATGTATAGTTGATAACCTCCAATAAAAGTATAATAAAAACTTTTAACAAAAAAAATTAACCGACTTCTGTCTTTAAAAAGTAAAATACTGCTGCCAAAAAAATAATACTTTCCCCTATAGGCCTAGGTTCATTAAAATCAAAAACGAAAAAAAATAATTCTAAAAAAACGAAAAAAAAAAAAAATTAAAAAAAAATTTTTTTTCGAGTTTTTCAATTTTTTTTTTCAAAAAAAGTTTCTTTTTTCTTAAAATAAAAAAATAAATTGAAAAAAAATATGTTTTTGAAAAAAATGGTTTTTACCCCATTTTACCCCCTTACCCCAATACGATTTTTACCAAAAACGATCCCAGCCTAGAACTTTGGATAATAAACCTGTGGACAGACACAATTTTTTTTGAGGAAAATCATATGTTTTGGATTTGCCAATTTCACCACTCCCTAAATTAAAAAGCAAAAATTATTTTTGTTGTTATATTGTTTGCAGTGAAATTGGCACCGACTTATTTTTAATTTTTTACTTCTTAGAGACATAGAAGCGCATAGAAGTCGGTTAATTTTTTTGGGTTAAAAGTTTTTATTTTTTCTAAGTAAATTATAGTTCTCCTTCCATCTCGGCAAGCTGATGACAAGATAATTTTATAAAATTTGAATTTAGTAATATTTTTTAGCGCTTAAGAGTCCAGCAACCTTATTTTAAACGAAATACTAAAGAAAATCTTTGTTAAACTTTAAGCGTTAAGTATTAATTAAATAACGCCTTATGGTATAATCACAAATTTTATAATTTTCTCTTGGTAATTTAATATTACAGGTCCACAGAATCAAGTTTAGCGGCATTTAAAAGATTTTTAGCCTAACCCCTTAATCAAGTTATCCGGCTTATCCGATATTTCTCTAAAAATTTGATTGATATTAGAACCAAATTAAGCCGTTTTTAAGTGAAATTGCGTTAAAATTATTAGATTTATCTTAATTATCCGGCTTACCCATTGCAAAAAGTTTCATTCAATTCCGTTCATTCGTTCCAAAGTTATGCGGGATCAAGCATAAAAAAAACAAAGTCACACGTCGAATTGATAACCTTCTCCTTTTTGAAAGTCGGTTAAAAATAGCAGAATTTTACATACGATAACCAAATATTTAAAATATACGAAGTTTTGACTGCATTAACCAGAAAACAGTTGAGCCATATTGTACTATTTACTGGCCATATTTCCGTGTAGATATTATAAACCGAGGGGCGTTTCACTGACCTATTTTTGTACATGTATTGTAAATAATGTACATTATTTACAATATTGTACGAATAATGTAAATAATGTAAGAAAAATGTAGTACTGTAAGGTAATGTCGAAATAATGTAAATAATGTCTAAAAATGTAGTACTGTAGAATACTGTTGAAATAATGTCGGTAATGTAAGTAATGTCCACTTAATGTAAAGTACTGTACGGTAATGTACGAGGCAGACGCGGACTGGCTTCTTACGGCACAGTCGGAAAAATATTAAAAAAGGCCCCTAAACGGCTCAAAACCTATAAAAAATTGGAAAATCGAGGGCCCGGTATAGCCAAAATAGACCAAATGGCCGTGTGAGGGCCTGTTTAGTACTGGGGCCCGGTCGGCTTTTGACGACCCTGCCTTACGGCCAGTCCGCCACTGGTACGAGGTAATGTAGGATGTTAGGTTAAGATTAACATAAATTTAGGTTAATATATGTATAAAAATATATTAATAAACAAGCCGTGAAGATATGTAATGCTACGCATTCCATCTTATAATAATTAATAATTTAAAACAAAAAAAAAATACTTTTTTTTTAATTTTCGTTTGAAAAACGAAAAATAAAAAAAATTAATTATTAACTTGAAATTTGTAACACGTAAAAAATACTGCTGCCAACAAAATATTACTAAAATATTATAGGGGAAATAGGCCTGAAAAATTAATTAAAAAAATTATTATTTGAAAAAAAAAATTACCCCATTTTACCCCCGTACCTCAACCCGAATTTTACCTAAAACTTTGGATATCACTAGTTTACAATTTTCAACTTTTTTTATGCCCAACTTTATTTACATGTTTTCTAACATAATTTTTGATGAGGGATCCAAATTCGTCAAGAAAAAAAAGTTTTTATAGGGGAAAATTATAGAAATCATATATTTTCGTTTAATATTAGTAAAAATTGGTATCTGTGGGTTTTTAGACTCCCTAGAAACAAATTTTATATTTAAAAGTATCTAACCCTTAAGGGGGTGCAGCCCCCCTTTTTTATATTTTTTAAATAACCCGATAAGAATTAGATCCTGGGGGTTTTCCGTCTCGCTCAAAATGAATTTATTGTTTTTTAAATTCTGTCTTTATCCATATAACCCATAGGACAACCCATATTTACATTTTTTTAATTAACCTGATAAAATTTGGTACACTGCGACTCCCTAAAACCAAATTTAATATTAAAAAAATCTGCCTGCAAGAAGTCCCAACACCTATGTACCAACTTTTATCAGCTAATTAAAAAAATATCAATAGTGCTGTCAACAAAATAATACTTTTCCCTTTAGGCCTAAGTTTATTTAAACCAAAAAACTAAAAAAATATATAATATAATATACACCCCTTTTGAGAGACAGAGAAAACAAAGACAGAACGATTAGATCAAGTCTGACGTGATTGTAGTGGGATGCGATGCGCTGTGTTTTATAAAAAAAAACACGTCAGCCTCGATCTTTGTTTTCTCCGTTTAGTATAATTTCAAACGGGCTGTATATTATATTTTTAAATAATAAAATATATATAATATTTTTTTTTAAATACCCCACATACATACAATACATTACCCCATCTGATTTTTCCAAAAACAATCCCAGCCTAGAACTCTGAGTAAGCATGCTTAGCTTGCTTGCAAACTGTGATCAAAATATAAAACGTCAAGAAGCTTAAAAAAAACAATACAAGGGTGGAGATAGATTTTTTAAAATATTTAATTTAAAGTCCCAAAACCCCTATGTGCGAATTTTTATTACTTCCCTGCTGAAAATGACGGGTCGGGGCAGGTATAAATGGTGCATAAACCGGACTTGAGCATAAACACGACTGAGAGAATTTTTTTTGACGGAAATCATATTTTTTGGATATAAAACGTCCAGGTTTTTGTAGGTTTTATTTTTTTAAATATATTTACTAAAAAATGCGATTTTTTTTTGCAACATTTTATTTATATTATTTAAAATTAGTTTAAAAGTATAATTGACATAAAATAAACCAGTTTTCAAAAATTTTTTTAAAGAAATTTTAACAAAATTTCCCATTTTTAAACCTATTTTAAAACCACAAAAATTGCTCCCAAAAAATAAAAAAATATTTGGTTAAATAGAGAATTTTATAAGCTTTAAAATGACATATCACACAAACCCCCTTTCTATTTTAAAAAATATCCCCCCTTGCCCCCCTGTCACCATTGTGCCATATAAAATATGTACCAAAAAGTTATTTGGGTTATGTTATTTAGGTGTTTTTCAAGTTGATATCTTAATTCGTTTAAAAGTCAATGGAGGGGGCGGACTTTAGACATGCACTGTATAATGTTAAAAGGTAATGGGTTCGGGGATCGACGAACAGGTCAGGGGAGCTCAACAAAGATTTCAGGGGACCTATTCTTCAAAACCGGGGAGTAGAACGACTGATAGAACGAGTCTGAGGTTCGTTCTACTCCCCGGTTTTGAAGAATACGTCTCCAGGGGGCTTAAACCAAGGCTAGGGAGGCCTTGACAAGTACTATTTTAATCTAAGAATGAAACTCTTGGAACTCGGCAAAAAAAAACTAAAAAAAAAATACATTTTTGTTTTCTTACATCACAGACATTTGAAAACTACTACATAATATTAAATTCCGTACTTTTCATTACACATTATACATCAGGTACACAAAAATGATTAAAAATAATATTAAAACCACCAGAAGTAAACAACACTGCCGAAATTTTATAGGTGTCACGTGGTTTTTGAGCGATCTGAGTAGACGAAATAATGTAAATACTGTAGGAGAGCATGCGCATTAATAAAAATAATGTAAATAATGTAGGTACTGTCTTAATGTTAATTAATGTCAGGTACTGTAAAATAATGTAAGTAATGTAACGTAATGTACGGTAATGTACAGTATTGTAAGTAATGTAAGGTAATGTCAATGTAATGTAAAGTACTGTCGATGAAATAGTACATGTATTGTAAAGGTGAAACGTCCCTCGTTATAAACCTATAATTTTATATTAATTTAATTTCTCCTTTGATAAAACATTGCTAATGACTTAAAAAATGCCCATTAAGCGTTTATGTTTACAAAAATATGTATATAAAATTAAGGCGGCACGATTTGTGTAGGTGCATATCAGTGTTAACTAATTATAATATAAGAATTTTATGTATAATAAATTTCATATAATGATGTCTTCACTACACCTCTTTCGGTTTAATTTATTATTGTGATACTCTTTGTAGCCTTTGGCTAGAATAGTAGCCATTGAGCGAGTTAACATCGGGGAGAGTATTTTACTTCTTGGATTAAAATAGTCCTGCTGTTTTAATCTCAACCGTTTATATCAAAGGGAACGTTCAAGTATTACGTAACGCTCGAAAACGTTACGCCGCGTTACAGAGGGGAGTTGGGTGTCAGTAAAAATGTTACGTAACACTTAAATAATTATAAACTTATAAAATAATTATTGGATCATTAGCCCAATCAAATAATAAATGTAAATTACAATAAATGTACACGGGCTGATATTTTAAAGGGTAGTAATGGATGGTGATTGGCCTAAGGGGTGTCCGCTATCTTGAATTTTAGGGGTGAGTTGCTTAATACCTTACTTTAAAAATTCATATAACCAATTTTGTTAAGGAGGAAATTTCCAACAATTTTTGTTTGGATCATTTTTTTAATATATTAATAACAATCGAGTTAATTCAAAAGTAGCCATGTTCGAGGTGAAATTGTTTTTTTTTTCCATTTTTTAGCCAAATTATTTATCGGACAATAAAAGTGGTTAAAAGCAAACTTGTAGCTCTTAAAATTCTCTATTCCATTTTTTAGCCAAATTTTTTATCGGACAATAAAAGTGGTTAAAAGCAAACTTGTAGCTCTTAAAATTCTCTATAAGTTTTTCATATTTTAATTTTTGGTACTCTGGTACGGTACGGTACGGTTACAGAGGGCACAACTCGACTTTCAGTGCCCACTGTAACTGTAAAAAAATACTTGAGAATGCATAATATATAAAACTTATAGAGAAAATAAGAGCTACAAGTTTGCTCATAACCACTTTTATCCTCCGATGAATAATTTGGCTGAAAAATACAAAACAACAATTTCACCCCCAACATAACTATTTTTGAAGATTTATAACTCGATTGTTATTAATATACTAAAAAAATTATTCAACAAAAAAAATTGGAAATTTTCTCCTTAACAAAATTGGTTATATGCATTTTTATAGTAAGATGCATATTTAGCGAGATAACCGCACTCACCCCTAAAATTTAAGATAGCGGACACCCCTTACGCAAATCACTTGGTGAAAAACTAACAGGAGTGTTCTGTTACTATCCACTACTACCCTTTAAAACATCAGCCCGTGTACATTTATTGCAATTTAACATAGGAATTTCTTGTTATTTGACTGGACTATAGCCATTAGATTGATGTAGACTTGTGCGCCATCTATTTCTAGATGTAGACAACTACTCATACCTCTCCTTATCTGGAGACTTTGAATGGTAGCAAGTTGAAGACTTGTGTGTCTCAAGCACATAGTACCACTAACGGGTGGTTAGACGTAAAATTAGTAAGGACAGAAATTTTTAATTTTAAACAAAATTATAAAAATATTAATTTATTATTCCATCAATCTATTTTCTAATCATCGTACAGAGTGATATTGGTAGACTGACAGTTTCGGGCTTTTGCGAGTAAAGTCTAAAAACGTTTTCTTAATCAGCGTGCAGAGTTGACTCTTGGTACTGAAGAGGGCCAGCAGCCCGAAACTGTCAGTCTACCAATATCACTCTGTACGATGATTAGAAAATAGATTGATGGAATAATAAATTAATATTTTTATAATTTTGTTTAAAATTAAAAATTTCTGTCCTTACTAATTTTACGTCTAACCACCCGTTAGTGGTACTATGTGCTTGAGACACACAAGTCTTCAACTTGCTACCATTCAAAGTCTCCAGATAAGGAGAGGTATGAGTAGTTGTCTACATCTAGAAATAGATGGCGCACAAGTCTACATCAATCTAATGGCTATATTCCTTTTGCGAGTAAAGTCTAAAAACGTTTTCTTAATCAGCGTGCAGAGTTGACTCTTGGTACTGAAGAGGGCCAGCAGCCCGAAACTGTCAGTCTACCAATATCACTCTGTACGATGATTAGAAAATAGATTGATGGAATAATAAAGTATGTATATATGTTGACACTTATACTTCATTTGTCCAACGAACTAATAACTCTTCTCTCTAGAATAGACATTTTATTCGTTAAAACTGATAAAAAAAGTTGACAACATAAACATTCGTCTGTCTTACTCGCACATCTTTGTTCTAACAGAGACAACAATACCAGTTACTGTTATTGTTCAGGCCTGAAAATACCTACTTTTTGTTTACAAACAAACCGAGATGTTAGCGATACTTTATTTTAACGGTATGCGTATTCTAGAAAGAAGAGTTATTAGTTCGTTGCATTTGTCTAATTGAAAGTTTTACATACTCTATTCAATGCGAAGCAATACAGCTTTTTATTATTGTCCCTTCAGGATAACTTTTAGCAGCAGAAATAATTTTATAATAAAATAATTTATTGAGAAAAATCTAGAGAAAGGTGCTATTACGGTTTCTACTTCTACAAAAAGAGGTTTATAGACGTGTAAATTTTGTGTTTATGAATATGAATATTTGTATTTTAGAACCAGACAGCATAAATAATAATAGTGTGAATAATCCTGTATAGCTGTATTATGATATTTTATGTTCCACTGATTTTATAAAGGATATAAATACGCGTAAAATATTAAATTTATACCTCATATAATATAACCACTTATAAAACGAGCAATCCTAAGCAAAAACGCAGTATTTGAAAAAAATAGAGCACTTTTTAGTGGTCTCCCTCACAAAAAAATTGAAATAGCGGTAGATTTTGACCTAAAATGTCCATTTTGGACTACAGCAGTCTGTCGCATTTTTTTGCTGATTAATTTTTGACAGAAACCGAGGTTAAAGTATTGCTGTTATTCAACCTTTATTTTCATTTTTTTTTTCATTTTATTTTTTTTTGTTCAAGACTTTTTATTACTTTTTCCTAAAACCGTTGTAATTTTCAGATTAAATGCTACACTTGATAGTCCTGAAAAAACGTGAGTATTGAACGCTTTTATATTAACTGGTAAAAGTACGATCATTTCATATTAAACCAAAATCACATACCTACATATTAAATTCACTAATACGTAAGATAATATCCACAGTATTTACCTGGCAAAAAGGATTGTGGTGTTGTCAGATTTACAGACTTTTCACCCTTAATTTGTTTGATCAGTTAATTTACCTTAGATAGATAGATCAGGGAAAACAGGGAACTCAGGGGAAAGCGAGGCGTAAACCGCTGAAAAAATTTTATACACCCTTTAAAATCTTACTTCAAAGATCGCCACCAGATTTCCTCCAATTTGTACACTTAAATTCCTTTACGGTTTACCCCTGGGTGAAGTCATGGAATTTATTAACCGTAAAAATTCAGGAAAAAATTAGGGAAATTAAAAAAAAACAGGTCTTCATAAAAAATTATTACTAAAACAAGTATTTTTTTAAAGTTTAACCAATCCATAGACTATTTTACAGAAAAAAGTAAAAAAAAAATAAATAAAAACGAAACACGTTTAATTTTTTTGCGCATATTGGTCTTAAGAACCTTTTTGCAGTAGCTTACGGAAGGGACATGGTTGTAGGGACGGTACCAAAAATATACCAACTGATAAAGCCAAATTTACCAACTCCGTCGACTAAATTTACCAACTGTCGTATTTACCACTAGCGAAAATTTTGATAAGTTTAATAAATTTTGACAAAGAAACGCACTGCTATTTTTATCAAACTTATTTTAGAAGTAAATTTAGCATATGATAATGAATACCAAATTTCACGTCTCTAGACGCAATCATTCCAAACTTATTGCAATCGATATCGATATTCTCATAATTCTACACTTTGCTTTTACTATTATGCCTACATTTTTCACTAACAAGTTGACATATTTCAATTTTATCAGAGTTCCAGATCTAAACAGAAACTAAAAGTTGTACATAAAGTTCATACTAGGTTTATTAACTGACCATTTAATTATATTTTATTTCTCACATTCACTTATTTCGTAAAATCTTTTGCATAATTAAAGTTTATCATTATCATTTTTCATCTATAGATCTATCCTATAAGATTTTGAAATACTCATAGTTTGTTAAGTTTAAGTTATTCGCACTTGTCCTTTAATATACACTTTAATATGTATACACTTTTGTACCTACCAGATATTACTTTATAAAGGTTTTAGAGATTGTTAAATAAGTTGCGTCCTTGTCAGGAAAATCACAATAAAAACGTGAGGTTGCAGATATCCTGCTGAATTCTTAAAAAGGGGACATTGTGACTTTTCAGCGCAACCACTATGCAACTTTTATGAAACGTTTTACTGTAATAACAATATAAAAAAAGGCTACATTGTGATTTCTCAACGCAACTACCATGAAACTTTTATAAAAGTTTTATCTACGATATCGCGTATGCGTATATTATAAATCCCTATAGTAAAACTTAAAAAAACGTGTAACTTGCGAAGTGTAAAAGAAGTATTATAAATAAAGTTTTGTAGAATTCCTGGCGTGGCGAATATTCGTAATTCTTCAGCACTTCTTGTAGAAGTTTTGTCTACTTCCACGTTTCCATTTGTATCCTACCAGCATTAACATGTAATTTTTTAATAGGTACTTAACTTAATATATTAATTTTAGTTAAGGCCTAAGCGGGTCATGCTAATTTAGTGCACATCACTGGATTAGTAAATGGGACCCTCTATGCCTGCCATTGGGAATACACTATTTATAGTTTGACCCAGGGATCTGTGGCTACCGAAAATATATGTTTGGAATATGTGTGCAAGTGGGAGGCCCGTTGTAAGCACGCACGCCTTATAACGCTCTTGACGGAGAAAAGTGAGCGCGAATGATTCCTCCCCCTTACATCGGAGACTTTCTTTCATGTGGAGAACTATAGTCTACAGCTTTTCCCTTTAACTCTTGTCCACTTATCGTCTCTTATTAATAAAATTACAAATAACTTACAAGTTGAAAAGTTTATTAGAAGTACATATATAGAAAAAAAAGTAACGTCGTTACTATGTATTGAATTCTTTATGCATATTATATACATCCCTATAGTAAAACTTAAAAAAAAACGTGTAATTTGCGAAGTTTAAAAGAAGTATCATACTATATAAATATATAAATAAAGTTTTGTAGAATTCCTGGCGTGGCGGACATTCGTAATTCTCCAGCACGTTCTGAAGAATGAAACAAGAAGTCTTATAAGAAGTTGAACTTCTTGATGTAACTTTGTGAGAACTTCATGTAGAAGTTTAGTGTATAGTGGGATCACTGGACAAAATTAAGAATATAAAAAAAACAAGCCGTGACACAAAGTCTCCGAGGAGGAGGAATCATGCGCACTCTCTTCTTTCCATCAAAAGCGTTATAAGGCGTGCGTGCCTGCAACGGGCCTCTCACTTGCACACACATTCCAAACATATTTCCCTTAGCCACAGATCCGTGCGTCAAAGTATATGTAATGCTACGCATTCCATTATATATTATTCACAGTAATAGTATATTGCATTTCCAAATACTTAAAAAAAAATAATTTTCAAAAAAAAAATAAAAAAATACATTTTTTTTGGGGGGGATTACTTTAAAAAATAATAGGGATCCTCCCCCCCCACAGAACTTGATTTTTCCTGAAAATTTCAATACGATCGGATTATTCGTTCTTGAGTTATCGTGTATACAAAAATTTGAAAAAAAAAAAAAGTTTCTTATTTTTTTCATGAAAAAAATTTATATCCTAGAGGACGATTTTTGTTTTTTTTTTGAAAATTCGTATAATATTATTCTAGCGCTGCAGCGCTCTGGCGCTGTGAATAATATAATAAGTTAAGAAAACTAGTAAACTATTAATTATATCAAAATTATACTTTTGGAATGGTTGTTTAACTTTTACATTAAGCCAAAAATTAGTCCTAATTTTTTCTATAAATTTTGGAGAGCTAATTTTTGTATGACTGGTATAACTCAGCGTTAAACGTCCCCAACATGGAGGTCGGCTTTCCCCTCTGTATCGCCAGGCTTATCCTTTGAGTGATGAAACTTTTTGATTTTTTACAAATAATGGAAGATATTTTCTGAATAATAAAGTAGATTTTTCTTGAGGAGTTAAAACTTCCTATTAAATTTAAAAAGACAAGATCATTAAATGTCTTTATTTATTGTCATTAAATCTTTTCTCTTTATGATAAAGATTAATTTTTGTGGTCTACCGTTACAATTTTTAACGTCTGCAGACGGTCTTGCTAAAAAACCTGCTAATTTTTTACATTTTCATACAACAAATTTTGATGCTTACCTTGAAGTTGTTTATGCATATATCGTGTTTAATTTTTACACATGTTAATAAAAGTGAATCAAAATAGGCGTTGGTTCTATTCCGGTCCCCCGTCGGCTAGTGATTGTACTATCGTAGTTAGCCTTGGCCAAAGCTATGAATTATGAGACCAACAAACTGTTACGTAAGAAATTCTCGTTTGCCGGCCGGTATGTTGCAAATAAAATGCTAATTAGGCGAAGACAACAGGGGATAACATATATAGGTCGATTTTTTACGATGCGATATTTTCTCGTATTTAACTTCACCAGTTGTACCAACATACAATCATTCATAATACCTTCTGTTTCATTCATTATTCTACGCAAAATTGGTAGCCCTGGGATACAAACTTTGTATAGTTGAATAATGAATGAAACAGAACATTTTATGAATGTTGGTGTAACTGGTGAAGTTAAATACGAAAAAATACCGTATCGTAAACCTATAAACAAAAAGTCCAAACCTATAAACAAAATATTATCTCAGATAATTTTTTCTATTTTATAAAATAAAGTAAAATTTCAACTCTAAAATCCCAGGTAGTAGTAATTTTTAAATTATATCATATAATTATTAATATATTTGACCCTAAACTTTACACAAAAGTGGGAAGTTTAATGTTAATTCATTTGGGATCCCTAACCCAGATTGAAGTTGGAACTGTCAATGTCAAACTTCTATTCCCATTTTTTTAGTAAATCCTTTCGGGGGGCGAATATTTTAGTAATTGTAACTTTGATTTTTGCGTTAGCCTAGTTGTTCAATATCCGCCAATTGTTTTAAAATCGCGGTAATAGAAGTTTAGGCAAGTTTTTTTTTGTAATACTGTTTTCCGTTTGAAGATGCCTTTATGATTAAATTCACCTCAAAAAAATATTAAAGCATGTTTTTATTGACAGGATTTGATTTTTTGCTGAACTTTAAAACGAAGAGTTATCCCTTTTTGACTTATAGTGACAAAAAATGTTAATCTAAAACATATAAAATCCTATCCGAGCTGTAAATATATTCGTTTATTTTATTAAGATACTTGGGGAACATATGAATCTTTTATTTTTTGCATTCTAGTGGCATTTACGAAGAAGTTTTATAATATATGGTTGAATTATCATGGTTCATTGACTGATTTAAAATATAGTTTAATTTTGGAACGATTCCAGTGTATTATAAGGGGTTATATCATAAGTGATGCTAGGTTAGGCATCGGTGTTTTTTACATAAATATTAAAAAAGTCCAAACGAATATTAATCCCCACGACGAAAATGCAACCACTGCATTAGCAGGAGTTGCATTTTCCAAAAATTTGGATTAATATGAGTAAAATTTGAAAAAAAAAAGCACCGGTACCTAACCTAGTATCACGAATTGATATTTAGGGAGAGAATATAATTTATATTTAATACACATACCTCTTAATTATAACGTATTAATCTACAAACAAATTATAATTTATAAATTAAAAAGTAAACAATAAGCACGATTTTAGATTAGATAAAAGAGGGGTAAAAAAACCATCGCAGGGGTAAATTGTATTCTCAGGGGTAATATCATAAGTGATACTAGGTTAGGTATCGGTGGTTTTTTAGATAAATTTTACGAATATTAATCCCAATGACGAAAATGCAACGACTGCTTTAGCAGGAGTTGCATTTTCCAAAAATTGGGATTAATATGAGTAAAATTTGAAAAAAAAAAGCACCGGTACCTAACCTAGTATCACGAATTGATATTTAGTGGGAGAATATAATTTATATTTAATACACATACCTCTTAATTAAAACGTATTAATCCACAAATAAATTATATTTTATAAATTAAAAAGCAAACAATAAGCACGATTTTAGATTAGAGAAAAGAGGGGTAAAAAAACCATCGTAGGGGTAAGGTATTTTCACTTATCAGTACACATACTACATATATGTATATATATATATAAATTATATTATCAGGGGTAATATCATAAGTGATACTATTTTAGTTATCGGTGGTTTTTTACATAAATTTTACGAATATTAATCCCAATGACGAAAATGCAACGACTGCTTTAGCAGGAGTTGCATTTTCCAAAAATTGGGATTAATATGAGTAAAAATTGAAAAAAAAGCACCGGTACCTAACCTAGTATCACGAATTGATATTTAGGGGGAGAATATAATTTATATTTAATACACATACCTCTTAATTATAACGTATTAATCCACAAATAAATTATATTTTATAAATTAAAAAGCAAACAATAAGCACGATTTTAGATTAGAGAAAAGGGGTAAAAAAACCATCGTAGGGGTAAGGTATTTTCACTTATCAGTACACATACTACATATATGTATATATATATAAATTATATTATCAGGGGTAATATCATAAGTGATACTAGGTTAGTTATCGGTGGTTTTTTACATAAATTTTACGAATATTAATCCCAATGACGAAAATGCAACGACTGCTTTAGCAGGAGTTGCATTTTTCCAAAAATTGGGATTAATATGAGTAAAATTTGAAAAAAAAGCACCGGTACCTAACCTAGTATCACGAATTGATATTTAGGGAGAGAATATAATTTATATTTAATACACATACCTCTTAATTAAAACGTATTAATCCACAAATAAATTATATTTTATAAATTAAAAAGCAAACAATAAGCACGATTTTAGATTAGAGAAAAGAGGGGTAAAAAAACCATCGTAGGGGTAAGGTATTTTCACTTATCAGTACACATACTACATATATGTATATATATATATAAATTATATTATCAGGGGTAATATCATAAGTGATACTAGGTTAGTTATCGGTGGTTTTTTACATAAATTTTACGAATATTAATCCCAATGACGAAAATGCAACGACTGCTTTAGCAGGAGTTGCATTTTCCAAAAATTGGGATTAATATGAGTAAAAATTGAAAAAAAAGCACCGGTACCTAACCTAGTATCACGAATTGATATTTAGGGAGAGAATATAATTTATATTTAATACACATACCTCTTAATTAAAACGTATTAATCCACAAATAAATTATATTTTATAAATTAAAAAGCAAACAATAAGCACGATTTTAGATTAGAGAAAATAGGGGTAAAAAACCATCGTAGGGGTAAGGTATTTTCAATTATCAGTACAGCATACTACATATATATAAATTGTATTCTCAGGGGTAATATCATAAGTGATACTAAGTTAGGTATCGGTGGTTTTTTACATAAATTTTACGAATATTAATCCCAATGACGAAAATGAAACGACTGCTTTAGCAGGAGTTGCATTTTCCCAAAATTGGGATTAATATGAGTAAAATTTGAAAAAAAAAGCACCGGTACCTAACCTAGTATCACGAATTGATATTTAGGGAGAGAATATAATTTATATTTAATACACATATCTCTTATTTATAACGTATTAATCCACAAATAAATTATATTTTATAAATTAAAAAGCAAACAATAAGCACGATTTTAGATTAGAGAAAAGAGGGGCAGAAAAACCATCTTAGGGGTAAGGTATTTTCACTTATCAGTACAGCATACTACATATATATAAATTGTATTCTCACTTAAATTAAAAGTTTCTTCTTCTTTCTACATACACACTCGCACTAATGTGACGCCTTAATGTGACGTTTTCTGTCAGCAAAAGTCACATTAAGGCACTAGCAGGCACGTTTCCCCTCTCTTTTCTGCTATATATCTTATTATTTTATCCACTTCGTCGCCTTCCTTACAAAGGGGCTTATCTCAAAATGTATTGATGCAAAATACCAACATGTCTATTGATTTGCCAATGAACATGTCACTTTATGTATAAGTGTCATTTTGAGAAAAGCCCCTTTGTAAGGAAGGCCACGATTTAGTTTTATCCATCTTTTTGGTCTTCCTCTTACTTTTACTTTTGTGATCCTCTCATAATTTACTATTACCGTTTCATAGTATTTTTTTCATAACTAGATTGTGAGAATTAATACAGTTTTCAAAGATAAGCTTATCCTACTGAACCAAAATCTACATGCTATGATAGATTTAAATATAAATATTTAAATAAGCAGTCAGGCCTGTACCCCGAAAGGAATTTCAAAGAGTGCATATAAGATTTCAGGGGCTACAAAATAAATTTCAATAAAATCTTAGATTGGAGGTGCTTAAATCATCTCATGCACTGAAAAAAGAGCAACAAGACAAATTCTTTTGCTTACCAGATCAGTTTTGTGTTTGGTAACCATAACAAGTTGTGTTGTTGCCCTTACCAGATTTATGGTTGCAGTAACCAGAAAAATAGTTCCTTATTTAACCATTGATTTAGAAGCAGGGCAGTCAACAGCTTTGTACGAATTTGACCCAAACTCTACATAACTTGATTTGAGTCTATTTACCCCAAGGTTGATCAATTAGTATAACTGTATTATTTAAAAATGAAATAACTTTGCCAGGCTTTTAAGCTTAACAATATATTAATTTTTAGAAAACAAGTAAATAAATATTTTTCTATCTATCTACCATTTTCTGTCTCAGAAATATAAAAAAAAAACTATCAACTCTTTTTATACTGTCAACGAACGTGGGAGTTCCTAAGACCACCCAGCCTTAACAATTACCGCATATAAATCAAAAGTTATAGGCAACCGTATAACAAACCTTTCAGTAGTGCATACGCTTATTTAAAAAACTTGATCTACATAAAAAAGGAAATAATTTAATTATCAAGACACCTGTCACACATGAATTGCTTTTTAATAACACAGACCGGCATTAATCTGGGGTTTAAATATTTTTTATCTTAAGTCGCAATCTGGCGATTAACAACGATTGAACTCTAGTAATTTAAATTAACAAGACTGATGACGTCATGGTTAATAATGCCATTTCTTTAAGTAAACGAAAAAAAGATTCTATTTTAAAAGAAGGTGCGGAACTTTTTACTTCTTGGGTAACTGTTGCTGGAAAGCAGTTTGTAGATAGTTACTATGAACAAAAGAGAAACAACAATGTTATCATTTTACTGCAATATTTTTTATTTATATTGATTCCTTAAATTTAAGAGCAGGATTGTGGCTTTAATGTCTTGTTGTGTATTTCTTTTCTCCTTGGTACTCCAAATGGTTTTGAAGCCCTTGGTGAACCCAGTGAAACTACTAGCAGATGGCTCTTCCACCAATTCGTCATTAGTGGTTGTGGTTGAATTATAATTATTTAACACTGTTATGTCGCATTTTTCCAAGGATTTTAATCATGGTATTATACCTTCTTCTATGCAATCGTTCAGGTATTGCAGCAGTTTAAAGTGAATTAAAATTTTGTTAGGTATATCCACTAAATCATTTGTTAAAATTTCAGAGATAAAAAATTGGAAAGCTTTTTTACTGGGCAGTGTATTTATTATCAGATTCAGTTTAAGCGAGCTTAAAAATCCTTATATATCTAGCAATTTTCACAATGATATTGTAAACATTTAAGAAGTATTGTTCCTACCCGTGGGGGTAGATTTAGAATGTTTTATTAGTAGATTCGGTTTCAGCAAACATCAAAAACCTCTATACACCACTTTTCACCAAAATTAAACATTAAAAAATAAATTCCTCCAGCTTGGGTCGCCACTCCACGTGGAGTTACACATATTTTTTTACGAGATTCCGTTTTAATGGCCTCTAAAACCCTTTACATACCAATTTTCACTAAAATATTATAAACATATAGGATTAATCACCCCCCACACGCTCGGGGTGGAGTAAGAAAAAAATTATTATCATATTCAGTTTCTTTGACCTTAAAAACACCTATATATAAATTTTGACGAAAATATTAAAAACATTAAAAAATTATTCCATCTTCCCTCCAGGGGATGGACTAAGAACGTTTTTATTATCAGATTTACACTCAGCGACCTCAAAAATCCCTATATAAAAATATTGTAGGTACAATCAGGTTAATTTTGCCGGATCAAAAGGAGCCCATCTGCACGTGCCGGAACAAAAGGGGATCATCTTAAAATAGTTTTTAAATTATCTAGTGATTTACAGCAAATTTGATTTAAGTGATATTATTTATATTGTATCAGAATCAACTACAATTTTAATTAATCTTTGTGCCCTTTAGAGTTAAGTTTTTGGCTTATACTAAAAAATGTGATTAGTGCAGATGACCCCCTTTTCATCTGGCACTCCTCATATGTAAACATGCAATCAAACACAAAAAAAAACAACTGTACGGATTTTTTTTACATGGCAAAAGATGATATTCATTCACTTAAAAAACTAAAATACTGCAAACAGAATGGTTGGACGTAAAGAGAAAAAGAAGTCTTAAAGATAAAAAGATGAAAGTAAAACGAAAGATGGGTAGGTCTAGAATGGGATACTGTTAGAAATAAAAAAGAATGTGTGGTGTAAAAAGTTAAGGGAATTGAAAGAATGGGATAAGGTTAGGAGGGGATGGAAAGCTGATTCATGAGTTTTTTCTCAAATAAGCATGGGAATCGTAACTCACAGTGAGTTGCCATTCCTTATTTTTGGTAATTAACTAAGTAAAGTAGTTTTAGTTTCGAGTTTGTTCCGGATATGCACATTGTACTTATTATTTCCAATCAATATTTATGATTCAATAATATTTTTTATGATCTATAAAGTGGTATATCGCCTATCTAGTCAGAAATCAATTTGCATACAATACGGCCTTCAGAAGTACGTTCAAACATAGATATTTTACACCCAGTCGTTTATCAGAACAGTTATAATAAATGGTGTCTATTATATTGCAATAACTTTCAATAATTTTTTCTTTGAAGTAAATAAGATACTGTTCTACAGATAATATCCAGAAATATTTTGCTAAATCATTCCTAAATTGGATTATTATAAATAATGTTTTATAATTTGTTGGATAAAGTACTTAGAAATAGCTAAAAATTCTGGGATGCCTCAAGGATTTCTTTCTGTTTTAGTCTTTTTGGAGATCTTAATGATACTAAAAAATAAAAAAAATAAAGCTATTGAGTTATCCTGTTGTCTGATTTAAAGTAAAGCTATATTTAGGTGGAAACAAAAAAAAACGCTGTATAGAGTATACTCCAATTTTCACATACTTTAAAATGATGATAAAGTAATCTTAGCAAGGTTAAAAAGTAATGTATCAGATAGTAATCAAACATGATTCACATACTCATTATATTAATATCTAATAGCCATTGTTAATTTTACTACATAGCAATTTAATATTAACATTAAGATAATCACTTGAGGTCAAACAAAAAACAATTGTAAATTCTCGTATGTGGGCGATGGTAAAAACGATTTGTGATAGATATATCTAAGTAGGTACGTGGTACATACCATAGGTATTTAAGAAACTTGAGTACCAAAGAAAATACAACTAAGGTGGGATATATTTGGAGCACCAACGTTCCAAAGAGAAGTTGCGGTTTCTAGCCTAAACGGACATCATGATCTTGATTATAAAATTAGATATGTTCATCGAGGGAGTGAGATAGTGGTCGGGATAGCTTAGGGTCGAAAAAAGGCCCATACTGGCTGTCAGGCTTAAACTTACTGGGGTACTACTAATACTTAATATCTGAAGAATGTCTATCTATTAGATTAAATGTTAATAAGTAGTAACAATAATTGTTACAATTATTGATGTATAGTATACTAGTATAATGCCCTGCTAAGTTAAAGGGCAGTAAGTGACATTTTTCAATAGCAGCGTTTTCAAAATACTACATCAAAGTTGACGTGAAAACGCGCCACTATGCGAGAAATGCACCTACTGCCCTTTACTTTAACAGGGCAGTATAGTAGTTGTCAATGCAGAATTGTTAAGGCAAAGCTACTATTATAATGAAGAGAGATGCATACTTTTTGTATTTGTTATCAACCATTTTTTTTAAACATTCAGTTTGTCTGGATCAGGTTTACTTTTGGTTTGGAGTTTTCGTTTGGTTTGGTTTACTTTTGCTAAGCATCGATACAAAAAAAAAGTCGAAGGAAGCAGTTTACCAAAAAATCTTTTTACCAATTTATTGAGGTTAGTAACATAATTGATGAAATTTTTTTAGCACTATCTTTGGATTCAATCCAATACGTCGATTTCTTTAGTGACTTCTATTAAACCAATGACTTTCTCTTATTTTCTGGTTCATTTTCTTAATGGGGGCCCTATTTTTGCTTAAACAAATTAAGGAAATGAACCAGAAAATAAGAGAAAGTCATTGGTTTAATAGAACTTTCTAAAGAAATCGATAGGGGTAGTTTGAAGCTTCACTATTTTTGTTGAAACACACGGTAAATAAGATGCAAAAGCAATTTAAATAGTTCCACGACCTTTAAATAATAAAAAAACATAACTTAATTATACATTCAGCCAATATTTTTTAATAATCATTACACTACCCATTGTTTTAATGTAATTACACAGTTACAAAAATGCTATTGTGCTGCAAAATTGCAGAATAAAAATAATAAAATTTCATACTTTAACAGGTAACAAAAATATAAGTAAGTGGTCAATTAGAAATGATATTATGTTATAAAGGAAATAAAATTTTATTATGTATAATTACATGTATTTTACTAACATATACATATGAATTAACAGGAGGTAATAATTTTTATAATATTGTACCATCATTTCTATTAAGTAGCTCATAAAAAATTAGATATGTGTAAGAGAAAAATATTAGTAGAAATGCTTTCTAAAATAATAATTATCTAGTAAAGATCCTTTATTTATTATAGATAATTGCTCGTCTATGAAGTTATGTAGATGTTAATTTACTTTTTATTAAAACAAATATTTCACATGTGTTTACGTATCTGAAAATTACAAACTTGAGACGGATATTCTTTTTACATTTACATTTATCTGTATGTAAGACTTAATATAATATATTTAAAATAAATATAATATGATTTAATATATTCAAAACAAATACAGCCACCAATAGGCTGTGATAACTATGTATGCTAGGTTTTAATATTTTAAATACGGTGTTGTATTTTATTACTATGCCGTATTATTGTATTTTTAAGTATTGTTTGTATTATTTATTATTATTTGTCTGGAAGAGCTTAACTTGCTAATAAAGAGTTATATTTTTGTAATTTTTCATGAATTCTGAAATGTGATTGGTTAAAATTGACAGTTAATTGAGGAAACTCCAAGCTACTCATGTTTTTTCAATATATATTCATTATATATTGAATATATTAAATATACATATTATGTAGAAGGACGTGCCTAATGTAAGAAAGAAAATGACATTGTTTAATCTAAGTGAGAATTGTAGGATATTTTTTAGAAAGAAAAGGCCTGAAAATAACATGTTTTATATGAGGAATTTAACTTTAGCGTACTAGCTATTTATTTATATCACGAAAAGACCAAATAAAATTTAGTATTATGATTCGTTTAAATATACAGAAAGTTGTCAGCAAGTATATTTATTTCTAGTTACCGTCAACATTCTGCAATAGTTCATATTTTATCGTGTTTATAAATATGACAGACCATATAAGTACACCTGATACAAGCTAGATTATTTAGGATTTGTATGACTTGTTTCTGCTTTTATTTGGTTTTATGTATTTATGTAGATTATATAACAAATCAACATAAATTATTGGATTCCTTTTATTTATTTCAGTACATTTTCGAAAATATAAAAATAAATTAATCAGATATATTTCAGATAATTGCTGCAACCTAAAATCTAGTAAGGGCAGCAAGACAATTTGTTGTGCTTACCAGATACTTAGGTAAGTAAGGTCTACGTTTTGTTTTTGACAACCAGAACAAGTTGAGGTGTTGCTATTACCAGATATTGTAGTTGAAGCAACCAGAAATATAGGTGATCCATATTTAACTCTTCATCTATTTCCTGGACCAGATCGCTTTTCTAGTGAACTATTTTCCATGTTTATATTATAATATCTAAGAAATGTTTTAAAATACTATGAAAATAAAGTACTTACACGTGTTATAAGGAAGCAGGTAAAGACCGCTCTCGATGAGTGGGCTTATACCAAGCTAAAGGAGCAATGGAGGGCGGTCGACGGTTGCCGGCAAGCTAAGGACTTCCTGGCTGGCCCAAGTAAATCAAAAACCGACTGGTTGCTGGAAAAAGGAAGGACTGCACTCAGACAACTTGTAGGGACCACTGCAAGCTAAGGAAGCACCTGGCAGCAAAGCGGAATCTAAAGAGTCCGCTATGCCGAAAGTGCGGAGAGGATGAAACATCCTCTCATTACTTAGCCGAGTGTGTCAGATTATACAGGATCAGGTTGCAAGTCTTTGAAACTCAAAGACTCAACCAAGAGGAACTAAGAGATCTCCCCTTTGCCAATATCCTGACCTTTATTGAAAGGACGGGCAGGTTCAAGGAGGACTCAAATTAGTAGATGGCTGGGATTGCCTGGGCTGACAAAAAGGGCCATTTGGCCAACCAAAAAAAAATTACTGCTACTAAAGTACTTACACTGCAAGTTTTACAGTTATAGGCTAGAATATTATACTATAGTACTATACAGTGCTATGAAAGAAAATAATTATTCTGGAAAACAAAAAGTAAATTATAATGTGGAAGCAAAACTATTCATTCTTTTTGATTAATATTATTATTATAATCATCATTAAAAAGATATTCTATAAGGAAGCGTTTTCTATAATACCTCACTTTAAACTGTATATGGAAGTATTTTGACAAATTAACTGAATATTATTCAGTCAGAAATATGTTATTAAAGATAATTATAATTATCGGAAAGATTTTTTTTATTTTGTAAATAGGTACTAGTTAATATAATTTAAACAAGCAATGCCCATTAACTTTTACTATTTTATTTATTTCCTATTTAGGATATAATTGGAAGAAAACATCACATCAACATAAAACTTGATGAACAATTACTAAAACTAACAGTAATTATAAACGTTAACACCAAAATCCTAATACTATTAAAATCAATAATAAGTATTTTTATAATTATAAATGTTAAAATATAAAAAAGAAAAATAAGGTAATAATACAGTATTTACTATCTCTAACGTTTTATCAGTAGTAATATCATAAGTGTATGTTGAATTATCGATAATTTTTTTACTGTATTAAATAAATATTTTGCTTGATAATTGTTTGAGTGCATTTTTCGTGTTACAAAATTCCGAGACCGCAGTTTCGAGAAATTTTGACGAAAAATGCAAAATGCAAAATGTTTTTTATATACAATAAAAAAAAGTAAAAAATTATGTATAATTCAACATGCACGAATGGTATTTTGAAAGACTATTTCACAAACAAAATAAGGAAGCACATAATTTTACCATGTTTAATGTTGTTTCATATTTAAATTAAAAATTTAAGAACTAAACAACAATATTACTTTACAACTATAATTAAAATTTTAAATCTAAAATTTGCCGCGCTTTTTAAAATCACGATGTTCAATTGTTCGCGAATGTCGGCAAGTCTAAACTTTGCTTGGGGGATATTTTATGCTTGAGATAATTCCAATAAAATAGTAGTTATCATATATTTTAGCATTTAAATAAAAATCATTGCTGTTTTTGTTTAAAAAGTTTAGTTTTCAACTGAAAAGAAATAAAATAACGGTTGTTTTCACCCGTAAAAAAATAATATGTCATTTAAAAGAAGTAAAATATTTACTTCTTTAATGTAAATTTTGTAAAGTTTTTAATACCAAGATTCAATTAAATAAATTAAAATTTATGAATATCAGTGATTTAAAGCTTTTAAGATGGAAAGTGCATAAAATATAATATATTATCTGAAATTAATTAGGGTTTATACCTATTATGTTTTGGTAATAATCATCTAAAATCAACTAAAGGTAAGCTTCACAAATTAAATAACACATTTTTCAAAAACATTTATTAAGATCTCAGTAACTGTCAGTTTCTTGTTTCCATAGTAACCAGTGATAATTGCACATGTGTAAAAATTATCAGATTCATTTTGATCTGATTGGTCAAGAAACTAAAAATGCAAGGTTTTGATTGGCCTATATATTGATTGTGAAATAGTCAAAGTAATTTACACAGAGGGCTTGACTCTTATCTAGACAGACGCACTATGGAACGAAGCGGGGCACTTTGGGTCAAAAAAACAAAAATTAAAACTATGTATTGAGTATATTGTCTAACACCGACAGATAGGTATATTGTTTAAAATAATACTTTACTTAAAACGCCTGATGCATTTCGAAATCTAAATTTCATATTTAGAGGCTTATCGAAACACTTGAATTTAACATTGAAATTAAACATAAAATCTAATAATTGTAACTGCGAAATATCGTGTAGCCATTTTGCGAAAAAAAAATTTGACATTGACAAAGTCCAAACCACAACAAGCTGTGTTGTTGCACTTACCAGATTTCTGATGGTATCAACCAGAAAAATAGTTGTTCCGTATTGAACTATTACTCTGGTTGCGCCAACCAGATTGGTTTTTCGGTGTATTAAACTAAGTTGGTAATATTGACACTGCGGATCTGAAAGAAATAATTTACCTAACTAGGCACTGCCATTGTAATTTTTTCCGACCGTGTTATATAAGTGTTTTGACGATTTCGCTCCTCTTGAGACATTGCTCTAAACTGCATCCCCAGAGCGGTATCATTACTAAAAATATCTCTTATAACAAAATCAAACAAGCCGATACACAGTGGGCCAGGAGGAAAAAAGGTTGATAAAATTCTGAATTTTAGCTTACGTCTATTATTGATACCGCTGATTTCGAATAAAATAACGAAAAAAAAAAAAAAAAAATCTGCGCCATTAGGGTGGTCCAAAATGTTTTTTTTTTCGATAATAAAAATGTCTTCTTTTGATTATGTTGATGTAGACTAAATAACTAATAAATTCAAAATGGAGTCAACATGGCCCATCGGTTTTTGAACCTTAACTGTATTTACACGAAATTATGGCTATTTTTTTGCAAAGTAATCAGTTTTGCAGAAATACTTAAAATGAAAGCATTTAATGATAAAGATATTATCAAACTTAAAAATATATTTAATCCCCTATTTTCGTAAAAATCTTCGAGATCTTAAGCCATCTGTATATTTTACAACCAATTTTTTTAATTATAGAATATATACTTAATTATCCTTAGGTATGTTTAAAAATATATTACATAATTAATAAAGTGTCTGTATCCTAATTTAAAGGTTCTAGAAATAGTAACTATCAGTTCAAATCATAAATATAAAAAAATTACCATTTGTTAATTGTTCCTTTCTATGGAAAATTTTCTTTAACTTTAGTAATATTATTCTATGAATCTAAAGTTGCGGGTTTTTAGGAAATGCGGAGAAAAATAATAAAGTTGTTTTAAACACGTATTTTTGGCTAAACCTCCCTATAAAATCAATATTTTAATAACAATCTTAAAATAATAGTTATTTATGGTACTAGTGGGTAAAGTAAGATATTGCCCATGAGAAAATTAACCTCGCCTCGCCTCGCAGGTTAATTTTCGAGAGGGCAATATCGGTTTACCCATAAGTGCCATACAAGATTTTATCCAATAAATAGCTTAGGAATTCATATTTTTATTAAAAATTTTAATGACATTTACAAGAAAATAATTTGACAAGTGACAGTTGAGTGGGTAAAATAAATAATTATCCACTCAATAAAGTAAAAGCCACTCGGGGGTTTGAGTTTATCTATTTAAAATAAAGCTGGAAATTGTCTTATTATCTGTATGTATTGGATAAAGATTTTTATAAAAATAGGGGATTAAATAAATTTTTAAGTTTGATAATATCTTTATCATATTAAATGCTTTAATTTTAAGTATTTCTCCAAAACTGATGACTGCAAAAAATAGATCAAATTTCGTGTAAATACAGTTAAGGTTAAAAAACCGATTCCGTTATTTTGAATTTTTAAGTTATGTACATTGGTCTACATTAACATATGTAATCAAAAGAAGATATTTGACACATTTTTATAAAGATCGAAAAAAATAAAATTTAGGTGCACCCTAATGACGCCGAATATTTTTTTTGAGTTCTTTAGTTATTTTATTAGAAATCAGCGGTATCAAAAATAGCCGTATGCAGAAATTTGTACACTCTTTTTCCGCCTGGCCCACTGTACGATATATTCCGCCATTTCTGTCACCACAGAACTGGCAGAATATATTAAAGATCTCCAGATTTCAGTAACTTTAATGGGTGTAATCACTCGTAAAATTATAAGCTTTATACCTACTCTTAAACAGATTTAAATGATATACGGTTTCATTTCATCTTATACATATTCAACAGCAAATAAATCTATGTACAATTATTTTAAAAAATAAACAATATGTTTTCCAGCAAATATATGAAACAGGCGTGGTTGGTGGTGACATTTGACAATAGCGGTTTACTTTTCGACAGGCACGCCTCGAATAAATTTAGCATCACTAAAAAATGTCCTTGCACAAAGTTTGATTATGAATACACACTAAAAAATTTAGTGTAAAATTTTACACTCACAAGAGTGTAAATCTCGTTTCCCGTCTCCCAAACTAGGGGGCTACCCCTGCTTGCTTCGCTCGCCAAGCCCCTGTTTTTTTCCTCTGTCAACTTTAATTAAACTTAATTTGACATTTATTGATCCTGGTTTACCCTCACTTTGCTCATCAACACCCCGGTTTAATAAAAGTTGACAGATGATACCCCCTGCACGCTTCGCTCACCAACCTCCGGGTTTAATCAAATTTGACAGAGGATAAAGGGGAGACAGGAAAAAACTATTTTACATAATAGACTGATTATAGTTTTTGTGGTGTGATATACGCATTTCAAATTTTAAGTTTTTATCTTATCCCGTTCAAAAGTTACAGGGGGGTGTACCATTTAAAAGAATAACCCTAGTTCCATAAGTATTTAACTGTTGACCTATAGATCAACCAGGGTATGTATTCTGGTTTCGAGCGGATTTTTTGAGCCTGATATTGCGATGAATCTGGGCGGAGCTACACGGTTTACGCCAATCAATTCATCAGAAGAACTACTGTGAAGTTGGCTTTCACGCGTGAATTAAACTAACCGAAATGATTATAGCCACCCTGATCTTTCTTTTTTCAGTGTAGCTATATTTAATATGTAGGTCTACCTATAATCCAGATTTAATGCATTTATAATTATTTAATAAAATAGGATCAAGGATTTTTTAATGATAAATAGCAAATAATCGCGATCCAGGCATTTTCGACACACAAGTTTTTTATAGCTACCTACCTAGATGTACTGAACAAATATTGCTCTTTTATATATTTTTGCTTAATTGGGTGTAATATAATTATCACTAACTAATTATTTTTAATTTTTTCGGTATATGGAATTTTTTTAATTTTAAAGAATTATAAGGTAAAATAGGATGTAATTATCATCTTTTAAAACATTGCTACATACTGTGCTGTCTAAAAGTCTCCTGGCCACATTTTAAAAGTTAACAATATCAAGAATATGGAAAAACATAGTTTAAGTTGCATTATTTACGTGTTCCAAAATTCAAGTCGAGGTCTCAACTCATCCAAAAGTTAAGAGGGGGTTACTTTTGTACCGCACTCTTATTACTAAAAAGGCCATTGACTACCAGTGAAGGTTTCTTGTTAAATACAGTTGTAACGTTGACGGTTTCTACGTTTGTAGTAGGTACTGCCAAGAATTCTGCAACAATCTTAATAACGCCTATTACGTAAAAAGGTTGTCATCTAGATATTATATAATTCTAATGGTATCCATTTCCTACACGGTTTAATTGAATATTTAAAGCAAAATAAACGGGTGCATTCTTAGAAAGCCACGAAGATAGATGCAGTAGTGATCTTGACTTTCTCGTCTTCCGTCTAATAGATCTTGTCCTTACAGTAATTCTAAAGAAATTGATTGTAATCAATTATAATAATTATTATCGATTGTGCATCTTTTGGGTAAAAAGTTTACTATCAAACTACCTTTCAAGGTAATTGTTTAAAAACACCTTAAATCTTGTAAGGTGCCGACTCCATGCCCCTATGGACTAATTACAGAGGTGGTCGGGCCTCCCTTGGAATAAATATTATAAAAGCTTCAAAATATTACATGTTTAGCCCCAGCCTGGGACAAAATAACCTGCAACAAAAAGCTCTCAGCCAAACTTCAGGCCTTCCAAAACAAGGCACTCATAATATGCCTCGATGCCCCCTGGTTCATGAGGAACAACCAAATACACAGAGATCTCGATATGCCCCTCCTAAAAACGGAAATTATCAATCCTAGCACGTCTTTTATATGAAAAAAGACAATTTAGATCACCCAAACCCCCTCATCTCAAACGTCCTTGACTTCGATCACGAAATCCACTACACTCACAAAAAGATCAAAAACGTCCTCAACAGTAATGGTACCCACCAATTTAGGCCAGATGCACTCCCAGCATCAGTGAGCTAGTCTCACTCCTCCCACACCTCCCTTCCCTTCCTCCCCTCCCTATTCCATCCCTCCTCATTTTGTTTGGTCACGATAACTCAAAAGCGAATAATCCGATCAGCTCGAAAGTTTTAGAAAAGATAAAATTTTTTGAAGAAAGGGTTCCTATTGTTTTTGAAAATATTCCCCCCCCCCCCAAAACAAAAAAATATATACGGGGTTAATCTTAAAAAAAGTTAAAAAACTATAATTTTCAAAAAAACAAACATTTTCGTAAAAAAAAACGTTTTTTTAATTTTTTATTTTTTTTTATTTGAGAAAATGCAATATAACATTTACTGAATGAATAGCATACAATGGAATGCGTAGCATTACATATTTTCACTGCTTGTTTTAAATAATGTTGATCGTTGAAAAACAAGAAAGGATAGAAATCATATTATGTTTATGTTCGGCAGAATATTTAAAGTTTACGAGGAAAAACGCAATATACTATTAACTGTAAAGAGTGTTATATGGAATGCAAAGCATTTACAACATATGTTCAGAACAGAAACAATAAATTATTTGTTCATTTGGTCAACTAACAGTTTGTTATTACAAACAACAAATTATCAGTTTCAAATTTTAGAACAATAATTGAAATTTTAATCAAAAATTCAATTAAAAAATATGTGTTTTTTCTCAATTACATAGGTAAATTAGTTGTTGAAGAAAATATCTTTATTGATAATTTGATGTATCTAGAATTTATTGCTTAAAACCACAGGTTACAGTGTTAAAACCGCAAATCGTCTTTAATCTAAAATTTATTACCATAAATTGCAATTTATCGAAAATAATGATGCCTAAATATGCAATAATAATATTAATCATATACATATGCAATAACATAATAGAACTTCATCATCAATTGCTCAATAAATTATTGATAGCCAATTAAGGCTTTATTCAGATTCAAACACCTTACACGGTGCACTTCTGAGGGCTGTTTTCCGAACTTGCGTCTAACTTTAGTTTTTTCTTTATATTCTTGTTATTTACGTAGTAACCAAGGATTTAGAGCAAAATTTAAAAAATTTATCGGTTAGTTTTTTTTATTTAATTTTTTTTATAAAAATCTGCACCCGTTTAATTATTTGTCTATATCTCAACTAATTCTAATTATAATAGAAATATTATTAAAAATAAAATAAAGACTGCTTAATTTTCTACAAAAAAAAGTAAATACCTACCATTTCTCTATCTTTTGCCTTTTTATCACAATACGTGATTAAAGTTTAAAGTAAAATAAAATAGTACAAATTCATATTTATTAAAAATGATCTAGGGAGGCTTATTTTACTGTAAAATGTCAAATTAATTAAAAAAATTAAAACACATTATTTCTTTTAATCAAGGTGGCTTGTGGCAAAATTTGAAAACTGACGTAAAGTTGTTTATTATTTTTTGTGAAAGTTTTCAGTGTTAAGATTTAATGTATTTTTGTAATAAAGAAGTTTTTTAAATAAAAATGAATTTAGATAATCATGAAACTAGTCGAAAATTATTTTGCAAAAACCAACAACATTAAACCAATTCCAAGTACATTATTTTGTAAGATGCAATTTTGATGTCCGTAAATAATTATTATATTTTGGTTTTTAAAGTCAAAAAGTTAAAAATTTACTTGATTACTTTTTTTATGCCTATGTAATAAATTTTTATTTATTTATTTAGTGGTAGTTTTTTATACAAGAAAGTCATGGAGTGCCCCAACAAACATGCTTTTGGATATTTCGTACATCCATCATAACCAATATTTTTTTATTATGGTCTATTTTTTCAAGCAATATAGTAAATTAAAAATCGCACAGTAAATATTTTTACAACAGGTTTGAATAGTATATGTTTGTGTATAGAATATAGTTATGTTTTATAAAATAAACTACGCAGTATATTCGCATATCCAATATTCGAATCTGTTTTGAAAATATTCACTGTGGTTTTTTAATTTACCATCTTGCTTGAAAAAACAGACCTTTGTAACCAAATTAATGTACTTGGAACTGGTTTAATATTTTTGATTATTGTAAAGCAAACAATGCATAATATTTTTTTAATAGCTTCATGATTATATATATTGCAGTGCAATTTTATTAGAAAGTATTAATTCAAAAACAGCGCTTATCGCATAAATTCTAGAATCAGATTTGGCATAATATTTTGGGGCCACTCGGTCTGTCTATAGATAGAATATTAATATTACAAAAAAGATGTATCAGAAATATTTACAAACTAAAAGTTACAGACAGTTGTAGAGATATTTTTAGCAGCAACAACATTCTGACTTTGGTTGGCTTATATGTGTTTGAATGCGTTAAGTTTGTAGTCGAAAATAAGGATTTATTTATTGATTTTAAAAGGCAAGAGGTATATGTTACAAGATAAAAAGGTAGAACTTAAAAATGTTAAATGTAATTACACCTATATTCAAAAAAACGTTCACTATGGTATTATCAAGATCTATAATAGTTTTCCTATACTGGAAACTCAATAAACCTGCAGTTGCGAATGTTTGGTAAAAGGCGAAGATCATACCAGTTCGGGTGCGACTCTCGTAATTTCGTCAAAGCTTCGCAAAGGCGGACCCCTTATACGAAAGCAAAAGAGGTACGAGTCACTGCCGGTTTTATTGAATTTCCAGTACACTCATGTAAACAGTCTCCCAAATGACAAACTAAAACGTGTCTTAAAAACATCTTAAAAACATATCTGGTCGGTAAATCCTTCTATAGTCTCAGCGAATTTTTTGAGGATAAAGGTGGAGAAAACATTTAAAATTAACTTCTTTAGATATTGTACGTAGGAATTTTTCTTTTTCTTTTTCTTTCGCACATACTATAATTTAAAGTAAAAAGTAAAACAAGTTTATGTATGATAATAATATTGTAATAATTATATTTGTAATTTTGACATGTTCAACACACGGGGTATTTCTGAGCAAATAAATGATAATCTAATCTAATCTAATCTATGTCAATTGTAAACTTTTGTTACATTCGAACTGTAAAAATACATTTTATATATGCATTACATTTTTTGTTGGATTATTATGTAAAAAAGTTTTTTACATAAGAATAAAAAAAAAATTAAATTTGACATAGTAACAACTTTGCGTTGACAGATAAGACTGGTCTATCCACATAAATCACGCTCCACTAGGAATTCTATTTTTAATCTTATTGACTATATTCTATTCAACTATCCTGAGTATGGCGATAAATCTTGCGGAAAGTGAAAACATAATAAACAACAATGTCTCAACAATATTTTATTTATGTGCCTCTTCTTGTGTTTCTATTAAACCTGATATTTGCTTATACACAAAGAAGAATGCAATAAAACATATATCTTCTCCTTCTTCTTTCATTATTATTCTTGGGATTTGTCATCCTTTCCTATGGTGTTACCCAAAGAGAAACTTTTTTGTGTATGTGCTCAAAATTTTTAAATAAAAACCTTTCTTAATCTTTAGGAGAGGAGAAATTAATTAATTAACTGCTATACACTTAGGTTTACAGTACACTATACATAAGACATAACTATATTACAGATTTGTTGCACCGATTCTTGATTTTCGAGGAGTTTATCGAGTAAGAACATAATGTGAACATGTGAGCATAATGTGAAATATGGCGTAGAAAACAATAGAATACAATAATAATCTCAGGTTCGTCTTATCAGTTGTTCTACTCCCCGAATAATCGGTACCCAGAGTAGCGATTCACAATCCATAAGATGTGATGTCATCACATTACAGTACCTGATTAAATGTTTGATAGATTGGTCCCTTTAATCGGTGATAATGTTACAAACTTCGCCAAAAGGTTGGCTCCTGTGATATGTTGTTTCATTCTTCTTGAGTAGCATCAATAAGTTCCTAAAGAGTGAGAGGGGGTTACCTCTATTCAAAATAGCCCTTTTTAGGATATCCCACACGTTCTCATAAGGATTCATGTCAGGTGAGTGTGTGTACATCACGTCCACATGGAATGGAAATTGCTCCTCAAGCCTGCTGGTTCATTCCGTTTCCAGGTTACCATAATTGCAAGAGCAAGTGCCGTTATGGTTGCAATAAATAAATAAGTTATGATTTTGTCAAACTTGCCAAAGGCATAGGTAATTTATTTTTAAATTAAAATTGAATTTATTGGCAAAAGGCGTTGCCTACCAAAACCATTAAAACTCAGTGTCCCTAGCAGGTTATACTCAGATACTAAAGAGTTGTTTTTCACTTACCTCACACTTTCTGCAGTTAGGACTCGACCTAGCCATGTGTTTGTTTAAACAAAAATGTCCGGTTAGAAAACTTACCTTCTATAAAAGACTCGCCTTAGGAGGATCTCCTAATAAAATCCGTAAACTCTTAGGGCTCCTTAGGCTCAATGTTTATGGAAACTCTTTCTTCATTTTGACACAAAACAATTTTGCAATATAAATTTTTTAAATAATTAGAGATATTTTCTGTTTTATTGGTTTATCGGTGTAGATTTGTTATAAACTCCTAGAAATTACTCTTGTCTGAGGTCAGGAAAGTGTTTATTGATGAGCATATTCAAACGCAAGTTCAAGATTACCGATGTTATCATCTAACGAGCCATTAGTAACGACATGGTTAATAGATCTTACCAATTAAACGTTTTTCTCATGGATCATGATTTCTTTGTCACAAGCCATGTGGAGTAATGATAAATTATTAAGTGTACTCTTAGTGCGAAAGGGCCTAGTTGGCCTAAATTATAAGTATTTTCTGAAAAAGTATAAAATATTTCCTTCAAAACGTAAGCCGAGATAAGTATCTGGGCTCACGGCTTAAATATTATTTTATTTTTAATTACCGTTACGTATAATTTAAAAACACGCATGCAAATAATTGCAGATCTCCATTTAATGGTTTGAATGAGAATCTGCTAAAAAAATAAATGAGCAACTGGACCATTCTCAGATGTTACTTTTTGTTTGCATCCATTTTGTTTGGTTAGCAAATGTTTAGATTTAGCTTATTAAAAATGACAGTCCTTTAATTTACAAAAAATTAAGGCTTGCGTGGCCCAATACTTCATAATACCGAGTCTGTCCGTAAAGCAAGGCCTGTTACTGCAGTGAGTTTACATTTAGTTTCACTTGTAATTTTACTCCTAAAAAAGAACAAGAGCTGTGGTTGTAATTTATAAATTAACATAAATGTCAAAATATTGTAGTTAATCATTTAATTAGCATACTAATTTAAATATAGATGCATTGGCAATGATCTAATTTATGCATTAAAAAAAATGACTCATTGATACACAAAAAAATATATACATTTACATATTAAGAACATGGGCGTCATCAATACGTCTTAGGGGGTAGCGGTTTTTTTGGTCTGGAGTACTGCACTGTACGTTTGTATATTTAGTAAAAAAAGCAGCTCTTCGAAATGTGGTGCTTTTAGAGAATTTTAAAGTTAAAATGGTCAGATAGAGCATATTGAAAGGGGTTAGTTATGAGAAGAAATCAATAGTGGGTCCTACCCAAAGACATAAGAGCGTACTTGTAGGCAGGCCTGTAGGCTATAGAATAAAATACTACTCAAAACCCAAGTAACACAGTAGCTCTAAATTATCTTTTGCCGCTCTTTCGCAGCAAAAATACAGCCATATGGCTGCAATTTTGCTGCAAAAGACCGCTAAGAGAGACTTTTAAGCTACTGTGATATTTGGGAAAGGATTAAGGCTGTATAAATTTTAGTGAGACAGTTGGCTAGGGATAAAGTGAGATGCGTTACAGAAGTATTGGGACTAAATTATAGTTACTTACTAATAATTAGGTTTTTTCCATTGAAAAGTAAACAGTGTAAATTATACGTTAGCCCTGCTAACTATCTGTGATAACCTAAATCTGCCTAATAAAATCAATGAGGTGCCTGTTTGTCTGTCTGTTGTCTGTCCAGAGTTTTTATTTTTGTTGTTTTTTTTCATAATTCCCAAATACCTTAAAGTCTGAAACAAGGCAGTCACTTTAGGCACTTGGGCAGCCGGATGAGAAAAGTCTAAAACCCCAAAATTTTCTTTCGGGGGATCCAAAAGGATAAAATAAAATCTTCTTGGGTTAAAAATGCTAATATTTAAGCCTTGTAGTGACAAGGCTTAAATATTAGCTTTCCTGTTAAAAACAGCCTTACCAATAACAGACAAACCAGCTACAGTGGATTTAAACCAACCCTGTGACACTCCAAAGTTTTAACTAGCTTTTTCGTTTTACGTAATGACTGAAATTTACCAGATGGCAAAATAGTATACGAGCGAGATATGGAGCACTCTAGATTTATGATTTTATAAAATTCTATGACACATAACCTCAAATTTTGTTTATGTTAGAAATAAACGTCAAAATATTTTATAAGTTGCTACTAAACTATAATACTTTTATCGGTATTATGTGAGTACTTTTAGTATTTTGTGATAATAATGGTAACATTAAACGTAACGTAACAAGAAAATATAGTACTTAAGAATTCAAAATTAAATCACCGGAATCATGGCTTACAGTTTTTGGTGTGCCACATATAAAGATTTAGAAACTTGATTGTTATTTCTAAAATCATATACCAGGTATCTATAACTTACCTTAGAATAACCAAAGAAGATGTTCTTATAAAAACACACACTAAAAATAAACGTCACTGTGAACATATGTTTATAATGTCAATATTTACGCATGGCGCCATCTAGCAGCACCCAACTATTTTTTTTATAAACCATTTAAACATAAAAATTACGATTTAGAAGGCTTCCGATCTCTCTCGTAGATAACAGCGCTTATTCTCTACGCACGGTTCGCAAAAAAGGTCAAATAAAATAAAAAATTGCCCAAGAACTTTGTAAATAAAATTTGATTCCTGGCCCTTTCCTTAAATAGGAAAAGCAAAAATTAAAAAATTTCAACGACAAAATTTTTTTTTATCGCACTTTTTTGTTTTGAGTATTATAAAATAGATACACGCTGATTTATAATTTTCCCAATTCACCAATATTTGCTACAGTTTACTTTTTTCTGCTTAAATATTTTACCTGTAACTCAAAAATTAAATTTTAAATAATATCTAACAAATAGGACCCCCTTGGGGGGCCTTAAAGATGACGAAAGCCTAAATTTTTTAATTTTCTTGGGTTTATCTTGTATGCTCCATTTATATACCAATATAAGCTATTCTAAATATTGGTGAATTGGGAAAATTATAAATCAGCGTGTATCTATTTTATAATACTCAAAACAAAAAAGTGCGATAAAAAAAATGTTGTCGTTTGGACTATGTTTTGATAAAAATATAAAATATAAAAAGCAGGATAAAACTGTATCAATATTTTCTCCTATTAATTAAAATATGTAATAATGATAATAATAAAATAGGCCTATTCCAAATTGATTTATAAATCGTATTAATAATATTTCAGTGCCAATTAAATCATAAAACTTATTAAATAGAAGGTGAATTTCCGCATATGCATTCGTCGAAGGCCGCTCCTGAAAATATATTTTATTTTAAAAAAATAGTATGATAAAATATACAACGTATCCCACAACAAAATAAAGTTTGAAGTAAGTGTGTCAAAAATTAGTCGGATTGAAGTATTTATTTACCAGGGGCTCGCAAAAATTAGAGTGCTTAATGGTAATAATAGTAGACATTACATAAAATGTAGGGAAATGGCAAATCGGCAAACGTGCTTTTAGGCTTTTCCGGATATACCAAGTTTCTCTTTTAGTTTTAAATTTGTAAATAGTATGTTACACAACGTGCATGGAAGGTATTTATTTCGCGTGAGCGAATGTTTCGCACGAGCCGCGCAGCGGCGATTGCGGAAACGTAGCAAATACAAGAAAGATACTTTCCGACAAGTTATGTACACTATTTTTCCCACGACCCCAAGAAAAATTAAATTATTTAAAATAAATATTATTTTCTGTATATAAAGTAAATAAAATTATCATTATTTTAAATTATTAGGTTTGGATGTTAAAATTAATTAACTGTTAAAAAAACAAATGCACTTCACAGAAAAATAAATGATTTAGCTGCAGTTTTTCTAAAATTCCCGAATTTGTATGTAATCTGTAATTTATCTATTTAGATTAGACTCTGACAATTAATAGTTATTATATACCAAGGTAGACGTTTTTTATAACCGAGCGTATTAAATTCCGAGCTGCGTAGCAGCAAGGGATTTAAGACTGCGAGGCTATAATAGTCTTCTCTACCGTAGTTTATATATTGTTTTTTTCACTACTAGCACTATTTAACTATTTTTATTCAAATAATAAAATAAATTATTAACATAAATTATATTTCTTGAAATTTTCATAAAAATCAAGTAGCCTTGATCAATGACATTTGCTCAAATAAATACTTTGAACTGACGTAAAAATAATTTAGTTTAAAAAAAAATTATATTTAGCTAATTATTGATTGTATTAAATGGTAATTATTATATTTAATTATATTTAATAAACAAAAGTTATATAAAGCTATTTTCTTGGGTTTAATTAGTAAAAATTTCACAAAGAACTGAAACATCTAAAGTGACAGAAATCAATTGTTTATAAAATTTACTCCTACTAGGAGAGAAATAGTATATTGTTTTCCGGACTCCGCTTCGCATCGTCCGTAAATTCTACAGACTAGTAAAAAAAGCACTTTCCTCTGAGTGAAACATACTATTTTTTCTTCAAGCATCTTCTATATATATATTTTTTAAATATTAATTTTTGAATTTAATTTATTCAGTAATAAATAATGTTTTTTTATTAAAATAGGCCCATAAAACCCTTTCGAAATAAACTTAAACCTTCCTTAGCTTTTATTTTTTTTTTGTTTGGACTGAATCGTACACTTTTCGTGATTTCGATGGTAATTTGTCTAATGTAGCATTTGTAATTCGGAGAGATTTGTAGGTGTATAAACCATATATTCTTCTTCAATCATTTTTAACCAATTTCAAACAAGTCAACCACCTGTTAAAATAATAAACAAACAAGTTTGAAGTATGGCTGTCATCAAAGTCAAAAAGTGCTGCTGCCAGTGGTGGTTTTGCTAACTAACTTTTTTTACGGCTTACAACAATGAACTCATTTTTTTACTGTAAAAAAATATATCACTTCTAGATAGTGTGTTCAGTTATAAAATATTAACATTTTAGTACGCTTAAAGAAAAAAATTATTATTGCTATAGGTGAAGAAAATTGATTTCACAGTCTGAAAACATGATAAATAATGGCATGTTCTAAAGCTATTAGTAAAAAAACTTAGTTAGGTTTTGTTGATTTAAATTGTTATCTGATTAAAATTAAAACGATTTACAATTCAGAACTATAGTAGGTAACTAATAAAAAAAGTGGAATTGTGGAAAAAATATATAACCAACACATAAAAGTGTATCGAAAAACGTCTAATAAAATGGTAAATATTTTGAAAAAAAAAAAGATCAGGATAGCTTTGCTTTTCCACACATGTATGATATTATTTCGCACAAGTATGATATATGACACTTTCTTACTCTATTAATCGTGTGAAATTTGCCGTTTTCATAGGTGGTCGTAAGAAAAATATATTTATTCACAAGCATACAGAAATCTATCATTTTTGTCTGTTTCTTTAAAAGTTAATAAAGCTTTTCTTATCTAACCTAGGTTAGATATGAATTTATATTTAACCTGTTTGTTGGCATTTTCGTTTATTTCTACGAAAAACTATATGAAATAATATTCATTTATATATATGGTTCATACCGATACTAATAATAGGAAACAACAACGAGCCACTTATTTAAATTATTATTTAGTTGAAATTTATAGTGACGTTAGAAATCTATAAAATTTCTGTAGAAGATCATTTAAAATGGTAAATTTTACTAGGTAATGTGTTATTTATTTATGCTTGTGAATAAAGTTCTGTTCTAACCACATAAGAAAATTACATTTCCAACTTTCGGCCAAATAGCATCTCTCGAGTTGGAAATGTTTAATTTTCTTATTAGGCTAAAAATATACTATTTTAAGTTTATTTATCATGACATATTTTTACAGTGGAGTATGCAAAAATAGACTTGTTTTTTATACCTTGTATATTTTTGAACCTTTTCTTATTCTCCACTTCGAAAATCATATTCTTTCTCCATTTTGTTATTACCACATGGAGTTTTAAATATATGGAATCCATTTTCTTCCGACTTATTAGTAACGTTTAAAACCATTTCCTTGAAAATGTGCTCATGTAATTTGTGACATCTAATGCCAAAACATAGTTACCAACTTTCAATCTTTTTGAAAATCTTTCACAACCCTTTGATTCTCATTACCCTTGTACACTTTTTTTTAATAAATAAATCCCCTCGTATATTCAATATTGACAGAAAAGAAAGAGTGGAAAAATAAATAGAAAAAAAGTAAGAAACAGAAAGAAGAAATTAAAGAAGAAAAAGCAAAAGAAGAAGAAAAAGATAAAAATAAGAAAAATTTAGGTATAGGTAAAGATTTTAATCTTAAAAGAATTTAATGAAAATTATTAAATATCTTATACTTCATGTATGTTTTCATTCATTTTCGAACACCCCATAAATAAGCAATATGGTTTTAATTACGCAACTTCACATGATTAGGCGTCAACCTTGCCTATTCTACTTCTACTTCTAGAAATAAATCAATACAGCAAACAACATTAAAAATAGTTATTACGTTTATTATGTAAGATTAACAGTTACGTGCAACTTGTACACAGGTGACGTATTAGTGATTAATAATTTTATATACATATATAATATTGTATATGTATGGATAATATACCGTTCTCGACTGATTTTTTGTCTCGACTCCGTCTCAGCAAAAAAACATCAGTCTCGAACACTTAAGTTCGCATACTAGGTGCATAATACTAATAATAATAAATTAATCTTCATTCGATAAAAACTTTGGTGATTTATATAATTTTACATTGGCTATACAATGGCGCATTAATTTAATTTAGGTAGTAGAAAAAATATTATATGCACCACTTATGTGAACTGTCTTAGTGTTCCCGACTGATTTTTGCCTCAGCAGTCTCGAACACTAATGACTTATTTCGCATACTAGGTGCATAATATACCATAACACATTCTCTAACTCATGACTATAGGAATAATTAAAATTTAAATGTGTACAATAAAATATTTTAAAATAGTTTTCGTCCTTTAAAAGAAAAAAATCAAAAACAATTTACTTTCGTGTACCAACGTTAGGCAGGTAAACAAACGTTTAAAGTAATTACCTATAATACTTTAGAATAATATACCATTCTCCTGAGGTTATAAATGTTTTGATTTGTTGCAATCTTGTGAAATGTCCAGACATTTCAGGAAATATTTTATGACAAGTTAACTCAATCATTTTGCTAAAAAAATTGGAATAATTTACTTATAAGTGTATACTGAAAAGGAATAAGGAGGCAGCAATATAAATTTCTTGCCAGGTCTTGGATTTTTTTTTATAACCATAATTTTATGTTACTTAAGAATCCTGATTAGGATATAGACAATCTAGAAAAAATTTCACTGCAAACAGTTTTATAATAGACTTATATTCACTTATATGATTATAGTTACCTTAATATCAAAATGTAAAGGTTAATTAAGCTTCATAAAGATTTAAAATTATGAATAATGAATTACACTGGTCGACAAATCTGAAGATTTCTCTAACTGAGATTCCAGAAATAGATTTATACTAATTTTGGGTTTGGACTTTTTTTACAGTGTAGAATGGATAAATAACACTGGTCGACAAATATGAAGATTTCTCTAACTGAGATTCCAGAAATAGGTTTATACTAATTTTGGGTCGCTGAATCCAAATCCGAAGGCCGTTTGTCTCCATCACCCTCAAATTTTTTGATATCATAAAAAAAGTTAAAATTAAGAAAATTGATTTTGTGTAATTACAAGAAAATGCTTTGACTTATCACATTAAAATTTAGTACGGTTAATAGTGGTAATATAAGTTATTTATTCCCCTACTTACCCAAAAATACAATTGTGTGTATGTCAGAGGCGTGCGTTCTAAAGTGTTTCTGTAATATATTTCTCCAAAAAAATTTATGTTTAAGAATTTTACAATTTCGATAAAAATTATTATTTATTGATTAATTTTACGTAAAAAACGTATTGGACCTTTTGATCAAAGGTCAATAGTTTTCGAGAAAAATAGGTTTAAACATATCTCTGCAAGTTCCACTAAGAAAAAAACTGCTGCCAAAAAGATAATACTTTCTCCTATAGGTCTAGGTTTATTAAAATAAAAATTAAAATAAATAAATAAATAAAAAAAAAATAAATAATTTTTTTTTCCGAAAAAAGTCTCTTTTTTCGTTTTAACAAAAAATAAATTGAAAAAAAAATAATAAAAAAGTAAAAAAGTTTTAACCCCATTTTACCCCCTTACCCCACCCTGATTTTTATCAAAAAAAAAAAAATATATCCTAGCCACACAAAAAAAGGTCAATATTTTTTTTCCTATGTATTTTGAGGCGATGAATCCGAATTTGGTCAAAATAGCACCTTATCCAATTTGTTGGAGAAATATATTACAGAAACACTTTAGAACGCACGCCTCTGACATACACACAATTGTATTTTTGGGTAAGTAGGGGAATAAATAACTTATATTACCACTATTAACCGTACTAAATTTTAATGTGATAAGTCAAAGCATTTTCTTGTAATTACACAAAATCAATTTTCCTAATTTTAACTTTTTTTATGATATCAAAGAATTTGAGGGTGATGGAGACAAACGGCCTTCGGATTTGGATTCAGCGACCCAAAATTAGTATAAACCTATTTCTGGAATCTCAGTTAGAGAAATCTTCATATTTGTCGACCAGTGTTATTTATCCATTCTACACTGTATTTACTTTATAAGTACCTCTTCAACATAATAATAACCTAACTACTACCATTCACCATTTTGTCTTTTTCACAATTTCAATAGCCTGTCACTCACAGGATCAGCAGATTTTTTAATTTAGTAAATTGCATAATAGCCTTGTCAGGAGCGGTTATACTGCATAATATGCAGCAATATTCGAGGGGGGGGGGCGATAGTGGTTTTAAACTTAGAGGAGGCTGGGTCCAAATTTTTGCTTCCATACACAGAAAAAATATTGTCTTAAATCAAGAATGTGTGATTTGGATATAACGAAGAGAATATATTCCCGTTTAAAGCAAAATTTTGCTTCAAATATGAAAGGATAAGAATATGGTATGCATAAAAAAAGAATATATTATCTTCGTTATATAGAAATCACCATATTCTGATTTAAGACAATATTTTTCTATGTGTAGCGTCAAAAAGGCGATGAATAAAGAAAGGTCATGACTGATGTACCCATGTCTCAAAGAACAAGCTCCCTTGGCCAAATTTTCTTTAAATTATGAAGCTGGGAGGGATGGCTTATTTTTTTTGATTATGCCAGTATCTAAAAGTTATCATTTTAAAAAGGTAATATTTAATCGTTTACATATGTTGCGGAAAAATCACTTTAAATATAAATTACATCGTTTCAAAATGCAACTTGCCTACCTTGGACAAGTCGAGTTTTAAAAGGATTCTTTATTTGAGTAACAATTTAGGCTTAAATTGTAACTTAAGGTTAGCACAAAAGTCAATGTTTTCAAGAAAATTTATTGCAAATTATTATTTATACATAATATAATTTAGTATTTAAGGGATCCAGCACTGGGAAATTTTTGTACACCTACTGCAGAGAATGCATGAAAAATGCACGTACTGCACGATATTTAAAAAAAGCTTTGTCCCTGACGGTTTTTACCAAAACTAATGCAAAATAATAAAAAATAATGCACAATAATGCAGAATAATGCACGTAATGCAGGTACTGCAGTTGTAATACACAGTAATGCAAATAATGTACGTAATTTACAGATAATGCAGATAATGCACATTTAATGCAAGTAATGCAGGTACTGCAAGGGTCTGCATTATTGGGAGGCATAGCGTAGTGGCTAGCGCGTATGCATAGCAAGTCTACTATCGTGAGTTCGATTCTCACTGGCGCCGATTTGCCTTTTTCAGTTAATTAATAATTGAAATTTGGCGAAGGCGATAAGTGAAACGGACACTCCCTAGAAACTGGTTCGAAAGACAGTATAAGCCGGTGGTTCCCTCTACTACTAGCCCACACAAGTCCTGGACTTAGGGGATGCTTAATTAAGTAGAATAGTACGAGGTTAAACAAACAAACAAACAAACAAACAAACAAATTAATGCAGACAATTTTGTACATTGAATGCAGCAGTGATAGACTCCTCGACGTAAATCGAAGTCCTTGTGCCAATGGTATTTCGTTAATTAATTGAATAAACTTATATACTTTACTATTAATATATCGTAAGGCACATTTTACAACATTTGGATCTATATCGTCCCCTATCTCACGTAACGACATGACTGACAGTAACAGTACATTATGCAATAATATTTTAACCCACATTGTGAGATGACAGTAAGTAGTTGATTTTTGAAACATATTTTAAGGGTACCTCATTTCCATAGCTTTTGGAGCTTCTAGAACCGTAGCCTGCTCCAAAACCTGTCAATTTGGAAACAACATCACTTCAATGTACTTTAAGACGCATATAAAATACAGCCGGGAGAAAATAATAAAACGAAAATGGTCTCCGAAAAAAAAATTAACAATCTTTTTTATCGTCTTAGCTTTTTGACCATTTTTAACCGACTTCCAAAAAAGGAGGGGTTATCAATTCGACGTGTGACTTTGTTTTTTTAATGTTTGTTCCCGCATAATTTTGGAACGGATGAATGGAATTTGATGAAACCTCTTGCAACTTAAAGAGAACATTGATGAGGTGGTCCCGTTTTAATTTGACGCTCGGATAATGCAGGGTAAGCCGGATAATTAAGATAAATCTAATCGTTTTAACGCAATTTCACTTAAAACCGGCTTGATTTGGTTCTAATACCAACCAAATTTTTAGAAAATGATCGGGTAACTTGATTAAGGGGTCACTCAAGTATTACGACAGGCTAAAAATCTTTTAAATGTCGCTAAACTTGATTCTGTGGACCTGTAATATTAAAATACCAAGAGAAAATTATAAAGTTTGTGATTATATCATAAGGCGTTAATTGATTATTACTTAAAGCGTAAAGTTTAACAAAGATTTTCTTTAGTATTTCGTTTAAAATAAGGTTGGTTGGACTCTTGGGCGCTGAAATAGAAATACTACTAAATTTATTTTTAGAAGTTTATCTTTAAAATGATGACGTCACAACGCACTAATAGTGCGTTGTGACGTCAGCAGCTTGCCGAGATGGAAGGACAACTATAATTTACCTTAGATGACGTTACAAATCTACAAGTTCTGTGTCTCTAAAAAGTAAAAAATAAAAAATTAGTCGGTGCCAATTTCACAGCAAACAATTTAAAAACAAAAATAATTGTTCATTTTTTTTTTCGAAAAGTTTTTTTATTAAATATTTAATTAAGTAATTAAATACCCATAAAAAATTATACAAAATATTAAACTTAATTTAAATATTAGTTAATCATAAAGAATATACAATAAAAAGGTGTAAATTATAGATTGTAAAAAAATCCATATAGTATTTTTACAGGATATAAAATTATTTAAATAAACACAGTCGTAAAAAGTGAATGGCCAATCTTTGAATGTAATCTGACTATACACCTGTAGATTTGGCGTGACCTAGACCCACAAAAATTCTTGAAAATATACAGTGTCAGTATAAAAGAAAACCGCTGCAATCTATAAACATGCGAGTTATTCCTAAAAAACCTAAATGTATTGATGTGATTTTATATGATTTCGTACGTAAAACAGACAGGTACGTTTCTTATGGAAACCATTGGTTAAAGAGGTGTACTTTTTATACTTAGTCAATGTGGAAACTGACGTTCGGTCAAAAATTTGAATTTTTAGTATGATGTAGATTTCATCTTTCTTATCAACAACTTCCATTGACCCAACTTGATCTGACTGCTGGTTTTTGAATTATAGGTCAAAAAGTCAAAAACAGTAAAATTTTAATTTTGTTTTTTAAATAAACTGATATAAAAAAATTTATATCAGTTTTTGTTCTTATTATATATACTCGTAATGAAAAACTAAAATTATATTTTTTGCATTTAAAATAAAGGTAAAAATTAAAAAAAAAATGGAAATATGGCGAAGGCGCCACTAAAATATAAAAAAAAGAGAAATAACAGCCAGATATTCTTAATAATGTATAAAATGAAAAAATTTACATTAAGATGACGTATAAAAATCTAAGTTTCAAAATAATGTTATTTTTATGAAAAAAAAAAAAAAAAAAAAAAATATATAAATAAAATATGTAGTTTTTTAAAAACTATATCTTACTGCATAGTAAGTCGAATTTGTGGCGCAGTTGAAACGGAGTGATTCTCTTGATAAATTACTCCGGGTTCGAATCCATCTAGCAGCATATAAGCTTTTTTGTTTTTTTTTTGTTTTTTACTGTTATAACACGTTACACGTTATAACATGAAATGTTTGTTTTCTCAAAAAAATATTTATACAAATTTTATCAACAAAAAACTGTGCAAAAATTATAAATAAAAAATAAAAATTCATACATTCATTTTTACATAAGAGTATAAAATTTTTATACATTTTATGCTTATATATTTTAAGGTTGTTTTATTAATATAACTTCTTTTTTTATATTAAGGTGACGCCTTCGCCATATTTAGAAAGAATTTTAGTTTTTTTATTACGAGTATAATAAAAACAAAACCTGATGTAAAGATTTTTTATTTCAGTTTATTTAAAAAACAAAATTAAAATTTTACTGTTTTTGACTTTTTGACCTATAACTCAAAAACTAGCCGTCAGATCAAGTTGGGTCAATAGAATCTTTTGATTAGAAAGATGAAATCTACATTAGGGTAGGTAAAAAAAACCGACTATTTTTTTTTTACTTTGTACTCTGAAAAATCGGTTGCTAGACACCTCTAGAAAATTCTCACTAAATATGAGCTCTTAATTTTGATAAGAAGGTCCTCCGCTTTACAATTTTCCATTTTTTCCTCAGTATTAGAAACAAAAATTCATATCTCTTTGACAACAGTTCGTTAAAAAATATTTCTCCCCATATTCTTATAGGAAATCGAACGCTCTACAAAAAAGGTCTCTTACAATTTTTTCGTAAACCTGACCGTTTAAAAGATATCAAAGGTTAAAGTTTGATTATTTTAAGAGACATTTCAGTTTTGCTTATGAATTTTATAACTCGCTTAGAAAAAATTGTTATGAATTGCGCAATTCATAGTTTTGTAGAAAATTAACTGCTCTACAAAAATGGTTTCTTAGTATTTGTCGATTAAATTAAGCGTTTAAAAGATATTCATCGTCAAACTTTAATGCCTACTAATTTTAATAGTTTTTGATGAATAATTTGAAAAATTTCAATTTAATTTACGAGTTTGGACTTTAAATTAAATTTAAATTTTTCGAATTATTTATCAAAAACTATTAAAATTAGTAGGCATTGAAGTTTGACGATGAATATCTTTTAAACGCTTAATTTAATCGACAAATCATAAGAGACCGTTTTTGTAGAGCACTTAATTTCCTAGAAAACTATGAATTGCGCAATTCATAACAATTTTTTCTAAGCGAGTTATAAAATTCATAAGCAAAACTGAAATGCCTCTTAAAATAATCAAACTTTAACCTTTGATATCTTTTAAACGGTGAGGTTAACGAAAAAATTGTAAGAGACCTTTTTTGTAGAGCGTTTGATTTCCTACAAGAATATGGGGAGAAATACTTTTTAGCGAACAGTTGTCAAAGAGATATGAATTTTTGTTTCTAATACTGAGGAAAAAATGGAAAATTGTAAAGAGGAGGACCTTCTTATCAAAATTAAGAGCTCATATTTGGTGAGAATTTTCTAGAGGTGTCTAGCAACCAATTTTTCAGAGTACGAAGTAAAAAAAATAGTCGGTTTTTTTGACCCACCCTAATCTACATCATATTAAAAATTCAGAATTTTCCATAAGAAACGTCTGTAGAAACAGACATCTGTTTCTACAGGATCTAATAGCTATAGTCTATAGACTATAGAGTATAGTCAACAACTCGGGTCAATGTAAAAAATATTTTATCTAATACATACAGATAATAAGACAATTACCAGCTTTATTTTAAATAGGTAAACGCAATAATAACCCCCGCGTGGCTTTTACTTTATCGAGTGGATAATTATTTATTTTACCCACTCAACTGTCACTTGTCAAATTATTTTCTTGTAAATGTCATTAAAATTTTTAATAAAAATATGAATTCCTAAGCTATTTATTGGATAAAACCTGTATGGCACTCATGGGTAAACCGATATTGCCCTCTCGAAATTTAACCTGCTTGGCTGACGCCTCGCAGGTTAATTTTCTCATGGGCAATATCTTACTTTACCCACTAGTACCATAAATAACTATTACTTGACATGTGAAAGATTTTTTTAATTTGTACATTCCGTTTAAAAGGTATAAGGTTTACAACAAGACAGATAGACGTTTTTTACACTGTGCACGTAAAAAAATACATTAACTTCTTTAGCATTTGTTTCAATGGAGCTCTCTACAACTAGAATTATGAAACAAAAGACGTCTACCCTATCTCTATCTCATTTGTGCTACACTTTCCAGCCAACCAAATAAATACTGTATTTGTTTTTCATACAACAAATACAGTATTTATTTGGTTGGCCGGAAAGTGTAGCAGCGGCACGTACGAACATAGGTAATGTGAATCTGTAGAATAAGATAATTCTACTAAAATTTAGATGGCGCCAGTAATTTCTTTAATAATGCACTTTTCGCCCGGCCAAGTAAATATTGTTTTTTTGTTCAACAAAGAACAAATACAGAATTTGTTTGGTTGGGTGGAAGTGGGAGTGTATGTATGTCTTCTATCCTTTTTGGGTAGAACTTTTGTCCCTGTCTAATCTAATGGGAGAATTCTCCATTGATAAGATTTTATATGATTTCGTAGGTGAAATTTTCACAGCATCTCATAGGTCACTTTTTTACAGGGACGTGTAAAGAAATATCTATTTTTTATTAAAAACCTAAATATTACATAAGGCACTTTCTCTACAGGTCTTGGGTCCATAAGATCTTGACTAGAGCCTTGATCTCTAAATATTATACCGTACTAACTAATAAATATTTTTTATTATAATATAAATATGTAAATTTTTTCACAACCAGATGAATAATACTAATAAGAATTTATTTATTTAACTTGCAGCATCATTACTAATAATTAAAACGTTATTAAAAAAACATATTAAATCTAAGATAAAAAATTGGCACAGATTACATAAAGTTTTCAATAGCGCAATTAGTACCCACTTATGGCGGTAATTAAAAAAAATTAATAATCTAGTATTGTAAATTTCAATGCTTGTTTAATAAATAAATGTTTTAAAATAAAATTATTTTGCAAAAGATAGTTATTTCTAAGAGCAAATATTATGTAACTATAGTAAAATAGATATTTATGCACCAAGGTAGTATCTAATGAAAAAAAAATGTAATGTATATAACGTTTTTTTTTTTCACTACCCGTAATTGTGGTTTTTATCTGAAAATTACAATAAAAAAAATTGAATTTTATTTTCGTATATTGAAATTACATAAGCAGAAATATAAATTGCATATGATTTTAAAAACAATTAAATTTAGAATGCCGAAAAAAAACAATTTAAATGATTTGTACTATAAATTACTATTTCAACAAATTTTAAGGCTAAATAAAAGTTGAGCTATGTTTATGATATACTAAAAATTAAATATAAAAAGTTTTTTACCAGTTAACCGGGTTTAAGAATTGATATATATTTTAAGATTATTCTTGTGTTATTTTTGATATCATTTATAAATTACTATTAAATTATGCTATAATAATGTTTTAATTATTGTGAAATAAATTAAGGTTAGCTTTGCTTTTTTCTTCCTTGGTAGACAAATCAAATTTTACTACCTCTAAGGAAATTAATAAGCGTCACTTTTCCAGCAACCAAATGGTAGTGGACAAAAATGTATGTAGTGCTAAATAGCTGAAAAAATAGGAATGGCTTTATTAGAAAAATATAGTAAATATAGTGCCAATAGGTTGGAGTTTGGTCCAGGTTTTAAACAATTGAAGTTGTCGTATATACCTAGATAACATTCATAGGATTCAGGTTTCTCTTGGCCTACTATTCTTTACTTTTAACGGAGCGATTATATAGTAGTCCTTCTTTGACAGCCAGCCGGACAATAAACGATGAAACAAAAATAGTGACGCGTACAGAATCAATTTGTGAGTGGGTGCTTAGTTACGAAAATATTGCATTACTCCTAGAACTCTAGGTTTATTAATAGTAAATGCTTTATCTGAAAAATCCGTCCCTGTCTACAGATTTTGAATAAAATTAAGATAAATTAAGATAATTTACTAAACACGTATCCATATTATTAACCTATGTAAACAAGCACACGACTTGTAATGTAAACGGCCGTTGGTACACGATAAAAAATAAACGATTTCTGGTACTGTAGATGTAGGTGGCCTTCCACCAGCTCCGTTTCCTTCGCCCGTATTGATTGTAAAGTGAAAATTGCGAAACTGCATTTGAGCGAATACACGCCAAACTTTTCCTAAAATACGAAATATTTTGGATATGGCATAGGGTAGGATCACCGGTTTTAGCCACTGCACCGGTTTTAGCCACAGAGTATTTTTTTGGGTATAGCTAAGATATGTGAGAATTTAGCTCAAAATCATCATTTAAATCTGATTCCAATGATAAAAATTACGACAAAAAATATGTTAATTAAGTTTTTATTGTAGCAAAACGAATATAGCGAGCATTTAAAAATGTGATTTTGAAAAAAAAACTGTAATTTCTTATGACTTTTCTTAAGAATCCGACAGAATTATAATTTTAAATATCTAATTCAGGTCAAATTAAATTCATAAAACATTTGTATCATGTTAAAGGTAAGTTACTTTTTTAATATTTTAATCTTTTTTTTTTGCAGAATTTATTCTTTAATTTGCTTGAGGATAACTGGGGCACTAATATTCGTCTTTTTCTAGTTATAGCCACAGAACTGACTAAAACTGGAACATAAGATGACCAGTTATAGCCAATGTCAAAAAATGTCAATTAAGATTTTTGGGAAAATATTATACATATTTACTCGTCTGTAGTTTCCGGACTCCGCTTCGCGATCTCCGTAAATTCTTCAGACTAGTAAAAAAAGCTTCACTTTTCCTCTAAGTGGAACATACTATTTTTTTTTTCAAGCATCCTATATATATTTTTTTAAATATTAATTTTTTAATTTAATTTATTCAGTAATAAAGTATGTTTTTTTATTATTAAAATAGGCCAATAAAACCCTTTTGAAGTAAACTTAAACCTTTCTTAGCACATTTTAAATTTTTTTGTAGGCTAAATCAAACACTTTTCGCGATTTCGATGGTAACTTGTCTAATGTAGCATTTGCAATTTCGGAGAGATTTGTAGGTGTATAAAACATATATTCTTCTTCAATCATTTTTAATCAATTTCACTCAGGGTTTTTGCACAGAATCTCGAGTCAACCACCTGTTTACATAATAAACAAACATGTTTGAAGTATGGCTGTCATCAAAGTCAAAGAGTGTTGCCGCCAGTGGTGGTTTTTCTAACTAACTTTTTTTTACGGCGTACAACAATGAACTCATTTTTTTACTGTAAAAAATAGATCACTTCTAACTAGTGTGTTCAGTTATAAAATATGAACATTTTAGTACCCTTGAAGAAGGGTGCGTGAGCTAGTAGTAGAGGGAACCACCGGTTTATACTGACTTTCGAACCAGTTTTTATAGGGAGCGTCCACTTCACTTATCGCCTTCGCCAAATATCAATTATTAATTAACTGCAAAAGGCAAATCGGCGCCAGTGAGAATCGAACTCACGCTAGCTTGTTAGTTGGCTTGTCATGTAGACGCGCTAGCCAACTAACAAGCCCTCCCATGCAACTATCTTCAGTATTTCTCCCTTATATGGATAAGTGTTGCTATAAATGTGTTTGATTAAGCTTCTCAGGAATTCGCTCATTTACAAAGTCTGGTGTAAATTCCCCAATAAAAAAAACATTCGGAATTCGTGATTGCTTTTATACAGTAATCTGAATCGAATGCATTAACGAAATGAATCTAGAGAGATAGAGTAATGGAAATTAATAAGATAAATTCTAAAATGGTTTACGATAAAGATAAACTAGATTTATGGTGAAAAATGGCATATTGCATTCGAAGCAACAGTTACTTTAAACACATATTAAATCTTTCTTTAATTTATTACTATAGTAACTATAGTTTCATTATTTTTTACATGCTTTTCTTCTTTTTCTTCTTCTTTTTCTTATTCTTTTTTTTCTTCTTTCTCTTCTTTTTCTTTTTCTTCTCCTTATTCTTTTTCTTCTTTTGCTTCTTTTTCTTTTTCATTTTTCTTCTTTCTTCCTTTTATTCTTTTCCCTTATCTCTATACTAATATTCACTGCCGGAGGCAGCTCTACATCTTACCACTCTACCCAAATTCGAGGTGCAGCCTAGGTAAGTAAATAAAATTGATATACTTTTTATAATGCACAGAAAGGATATTTGATTGCAAATAAAGATCTTTAAAGCATACTTAGCGTATACGTTCTTGATAGCTCGTTTTAGTATGTGATCTATCATTAGCTAACTAACTAGCCCATTCTGTAAGATATTAATTATAAATAATAATTACACAACCACACAAAACAAAATCATATTCCAGAGACTAGGCCACTTTATTTTTATATTTTCGTGGTCGCTAAAACTGAGTCTGACTTCAGAATTTCTCCATCAGGTCACAACATCTGAATTTAGGGAAATTTCCCACCCTTTTTTTGTGTAGAAAAAAATTGTGACCTGATGGAGCAATTCTGAGGTCAGGTTTCAGCGACCCTGAACATATAAAAATACGTTGGTCTAGTCTTTGGAATATTAATTTTATTTTTTTTTTGTGTGGCTGTGTTATTAAATATGTAGGGTAAGGGGCCCTAAGTTGACGAACATAAGCTTTGAGGGTTTGTATAAAATAGGATTTTCATTTAAATATTTTTTTTTCTTTAGAAGGTGGTAATTTAACTAAAAGTTTATCTAATTTACATATTTTGTTTTGTTTTAGTTATTTATTTTCTTAAAAAAAAATAATTTAAGAAAATGTAAAATTAGTCATTTTACCACCAGGAGAGGGAATAATAAAAAAATAAAAAAAAAATTATTAAAAAAAAAAATAATAAGAAAAGTGTCTTAAAACTTGTTAGGATAATGAAGGTTATTTTAATTTTCACAAAAATCACAAATTTAAATTTTTATTTTGGCTTCTTTTGAACTCATTTCATTGCACTAAGTATGGACCCATAATTTGCTAAAGCATTAAAATCATACCTCATTATCTTTACCAACATCCCCGCCTATTAGACAGTCCTTTTCATTCGAAACCTCTACCTCTTACCCTCATTTGGTATTCATCATCTTATCCACATACGCTGATGTTATTTAAATAATAATAATTATTGTTAAAAAAAATAATTTGAAACCTAATTTTAATTTAGAGTATTTAAAATATAATAATTTTAACAATGCATATATAAATTTCAGGCCAATACTCACCCATAAAATTTTATTCGCTAAAGTTGGTACAGTTAAAATGACATCGAATCACTCATTTAAACAAAAATGGCTTCTACGTCAACCAACTTCGTTTTGGAAGAAATAACACTAGCGCTCTTACTTGGCGCTTTAGTCAGGTAATTTCCACAGACTGCAACTGTGCATTATCTGTTGAAGTTCGTTTGTTATAGACAATTCGTCATCTTACCCACTTGGTCATCTTAGGGCCCCTTCCCCTATTGTATAATAAATATATAACTGTAACAGATTGGATTCCCCATAGCCTCTGGCCCGTGTTACAAATTTCGTTAATAAACAGTCATTAAATAACATAATACTTCCGACAAACAAGTAATGGTATACCGTGGGATAATTAGTAAAATAATCAACTAAAACATTAAAATATTATACCTCAGTTGAACTGAAAGAGAAACAACTAAAAAGACAGTCAAGTTCCGCATCTAAAGAAAGGTTTATTTTCGAGGATCGAGAAATTTTCGACGTTTGCTATTAAAATAAGGACAAAAACATATTGTCAGATCTTGGCTGAAAACATTAAAACTTTGAAATAAATTGACAAGAAGTTCCATGGAGTGTGGAGTATTTTTTAAAAAGTATTCCCACAGAAAGCCCAAAATTCCAAGTTAATATTTTTATTGATGGTACAGTACCAGGACAATATACCTGTTGTCCAGTTGCTTAACTATATAAGGAAGCAGAACAGCGAGGGCATAGCTTTCGCTGTTAAAATACAACATATTTAAGACCCGTAATCACCTTAATAACATTAAACGGATGTTTATGATCCTTTTGTTTCTTCTGAACACGATTTGAGCTCTTATTGTACTCTCCACAGCGTTATATCTAGAAGAGTACCACTACTTTTGGTATATACTTCTTAAATTATAAAAAAGTATTCTCATTTAATTTAAAAGCTTTCAACCTTGAAAATTGACACTGTATATTCTATAGTACTGAACTTAAGTTAAAAAAAAAAAAACTAAAAACTACTGCTTAAAGCAATTAAAGCAATTGAAGCAATTGAAGCCTCAGAGGTTTGACTTCGACGTGAGTCAAAGCTGACAAAAGAATGAATAGTCAACTGCGATTTGAGTAGCATTTTTCTTCAATACTTTTGATAATCAGTAACAAATTCTATTTAATCTTTAAAAGGCCTTATATTTTTATTAAAACGAAATATGAAGGAAACTATCGCGTAAAAATATCTCACAGATCCGTCCTTCGTACCTCCGTTAGTTTCAAGTTAGTTTCCAGACTGCTTTCCCCATCCTTTCTTGAAATTTAGTCCTTTCCCAAGTACATTCACAACAAGTAGTAACGGCCTAGGCGCCTATGCTCTGCGTACTTCAAAGAAGACTAAAGCATGAAAAGGATTTGTCGCTAATTTTTTTTTCTATTTTGCAACTCATAAGCTCATAATCACACGCGTTTTGCGTGTTCTTATAGGCCCATAAGAGGTCACTAATTTTTTTTCTTTTGGGTTGGCAACAGACAAAAATCTATCTCTTGGCTTTTGCCGTGAACGTCGTTTTAAAGTTTAATTTTCTACAAAATTTTGTATTTATGTAAATACATTTTAAACTTAATATAACCTAAATAACCTAAACTAAACTAAATAAAAAATTAAACTATATAATTAAATATAAAAAAATTCGTCCAAACCCGGCTCAACGTTAAATGTCCCCAACAAGGAGGCCGCGTTTACCCTCTGTTTAGGTTATGTTTTACCGTGTTAAAATTGTGGCTTGGTAACTTGCAGTGGAAAAGAGAAGAAATTACTATAAAATATTTCAAAAGAATATTCGTTCTTAGAATTTTAAACATGGCGAAAATTGTAATGCCAATTCGAAACAAAAATCTAAATCAGTCATCAATTTAAATGTAAGTTTTTTTTAATTTTAGAGCAAAATAGAAAAAATTGTATAAAGCACTCGTTTCATAACACGTTTTTAGGCACTAGTACTTTAGAAAACTCACCGCAAGGGGCTCGTTTTTTAAACTTGTACTCGGGCGCTAAAAACGTACTTTAATATAAAATGATGTCACGATTTTTATGAACACGATAATTCAAGAACGAATAATCCGATCGACTTGAAATTTTCAGAAAAAATCAAGTTCTACGAGTTAAAGATCTCTATTATTTTTGAAAGTTATTCCCCCAAAAACTTAAAAAAAAAATCGAAAAAAGCAGAAAGAAAATTCCGATTAACGTAATTTTTTCAGGAAAAATTATCTTTATTTTAAAGATCAATTCTACGAAAAAAATAAATTTTATAAGGTTTTTCTATTTTTTTTTTATTTTTTTTTTCGTTTTTCGCAAAAAGAAAATTTAATAAAAAAAAAGAAAAATTGTAAAAAAAAAATTAAAAACTTAAAAAAAAACAAAAATTTATTCAATAATTTTTTGTTTTTTAAAAAAGCTCTTAAAAAAAATATTTTTTTTTGTTTTTTTTTTTAATATTCTTTTCTAATTGTTTGGGGTATTTGGATACCATTTACTGTGAATAATATATAATGGAATGCGTAGCATTCCATATCTTCACGGCTTGTTTTTTTTTGTATTGCTAAATTCTGTAAAAGATCAGCATTAGAATCAACCATTTTCAAATTGATACAATAAAATAGATAAATAGATAGAACGTACCACATTTAAATTTCTACTGATCATTTATTTGACAATAATAAGGTTAATTATTAAATTTACCTTTTGCGAATTGTCTGTTGAAATATTTAAAATATTTTCTTCACGACCAAGACTAAAACTTAATTTTATGCTTTCATTTTCGGGACTAGACTTGCCGTTTTTCTCCCAAGGGAAAAAAAACATGGCAACCCTGATAATATTAAAATATTATACTTACTATGTGCTTTACTGGTACAAAAATTAGGTTTGGTGATGTTTTGTAAAAAATTAGCGATTCAAACTAATTTATTTGATTTTAACAAAGAAAACATTTAAAATTAACATTGCTTAAATTACACTGGGCAACAAATCTCAACTTTTTTTTTTGCCCCGAACGGAAAGTAAATTTTTCTTACTAATTTGAGGGCGTAGAAACCCTTAGAAAAATTCTCTACAATAATAATATTTATACAAATATTTTTTTATTTTGCTTAGTTTGTTCGTAAAAAGTAAACAAATGAAAAAGAAACAAAATTAAAGTACACAGTGTAAACTTTTTCCCCGAGCCCAAAAGATATATTTTTCTTATCAATTTAAAGCGCATAATCCAAATTTGACCTTAAAAAAAATCCAGCACGTCTTATTTTTTAAATTTTAGTACAGGCAATTATGCCAATTTAAAAATAATTAAAAAAAAAAATATTGTGTATTTTGTTTTTGTTTTTTTAATGGTTCTACATCATAAAAATGTTACTTTATTACATAAGAACCATATTACGTAACATTTTTTTGTTCATTTTTGACCCCCTGGTAATGATTTTTGTCAATTTTTAGCATGAGTACGTGGCGATAAGCTTGTCCCCTTATGCGCCCTTCTTCTTATCCTCCACCCCTACTTAGTTTTATGACATTATCCATTTTTTTTTGAATATTTTTTCATAATATCCCTATTTATTCTACCTATGAATTTAAAGTTTCCATGTTTTAAGTTGGGTATTTTTTAACTAATATTGAGTAGCCGAATCTAAATTTGTTCTTGGAATATTTTTATCTCCCATGATTTTAGAACAAAAGAGGGATAAAATAATGATTTTTTAGCATTTTATCTCATTTTTCTCAGAAAACTTAGGTAGTAGAAATATTCTGAGGCCAGATTCGGTTTCAGCGACCCAAAATTAGTTAAAAAACATATGACTCCAATCGGGGCAAGAAACCGTGTTGCCTAGTGTTATTTAAAATTTATTGTCTTCGTCCATTTTTTCGAACTGACGTTTGTGTCAACCATATTAAAAAACAGTTGAAATCGCGATAGCCTTGAAACTGACCTCTCGCAATTCACAGGCATCTTGATTAAATTACGAAAATAAAACACCCGATTTTAGACGCATGGTTTTTAATTTTAATTTTATCTACCTACCTAAATTATTTTTAGTTTGGACTAATCGTATTAGGTGATATTTCGACCTTAAATTCGGATTCAGCACCTCAAAATACATAGGAATACAATATTTTCGAAAAAGGTATAATATAAAATGTCATATTATGAAAATTTTTTTGTGTGGCTGTGTTATCGGCAACGCCGCTTTTGTGCGGCTTCGCAACTGCGGAAAAAGCGCCTTGCTTTTTAAATTAAAAAGTTCGAGTTCTTGCTGGTTAGCAAAAATTATTATTAGTAACTTTTTAAATAGCATTCAAAGTATTAACGAAGCAATTACACTTTTATGTCCATTCTTATTGCTTTATCACTTGTGCGGTTCTTGAAAATTTCGACCACGTTTCGTCGGTCATTTTCAACAGAGGAAAGTTCGCTTTTGTAATAAAGATTATCGATGAACGATGACACCGTGTGAACCTGTGGGTTTTTTATGACTGCCCAATTTGGTCTCCTTAAAAGGAGAATGGTGCATACTTATAATAAGAGAGTATATATTATATGTATTATTTCTGTTATCTAGGATGTATTATTACCAAAGAGTCTTTGGCAATAAACGAAGGAAGTAAATAAATATACTAAAAAGTAAATAACCCTGTAAAACAAGCATTTATATCATGATATCTACCCCAATACTATAACCTATAAATGTTTGTTTTTATGTTTGTTTTTAACCTCGTACTATTCTACTTAATTAAGCATCCCCTAAGTCCAGGACTTGTGTGGGCTAGTAGTAGAGGGAACCACCGGCTTTAATTGACTTTCGAACCAATATATCTAGGGAGTACGCCTTCGCCAAATTTCAATTATTAATTAACTGAAAAAGGCAATCGGCGCCAGTGAGGTTTGAACTCACGATCATTAGATCAGTGTCAGGCTATATCGATGCCATTGACCACTGAGCTAAATCTCCCATACTGATTTAAAGGTTATATGTAAGAATGGGAGTTAGATACAAGAATAGCATTGTGCCAGTAGTTTCGAATTTTCAAATAAATCAAGAATCGTCCTAGACAAAAAATTCTTGGATATAAATTAGTATCATGAAAAAATAAGGGGGTAGCCAAAATATGAAATCTCTACAGTCATTAATAACGCGAGAAACGGGATACGAAGTGTATGAATTTTAGTCAATTTGCGTTACGTAATATATGGACAGCCCTAACTAGTCCTTTCTACAAGATAGCTTTTTCAAAATTCAACCCAATACGCTCTTTTTTGTAACTCTATCTGGATATTTTAAATAACACTATTTTACGAAAAAAAATCTTAGGTGAGTTATATTTTAGTTCTAATTTGAAATAACTAGAATTTTTCTTGTATCTATGACAAATAATAATTATAATTAGGTACACTTACCTATTAATGCTTTAAATTTTATAATGCAAAAAAATGCCAAACTTGATTAAAAATCGAAAGTATTCTTCTGTATAATTTGTTCAATTCTTACAAGTTTTTTTTTTTAACAAGAATTTCATGATTCAACAATATTTACTTATGTTTTTGTCTGATAGATTCTTAAGAAAGTAATTTAACTAGGTAACAGAAAAACCTGTAAGCTTGTTACTACAACAAAACATGGACATATTTTTTACCATCACTAATTTTTGATCAAACGATGACTGTTTTAATTTTTATTACAAATTTGGACATAGGAAATAGTATTATTATTGTTTGAAAATTTAATTTAGTGTTTTAAATTATTAATAATAATAATCAAAGTATAATAATTAGATTATACAGACACAACCCTCACTATGTTACAGACAGATCATAAATCATAGACAATTTACTTTGAAAATTTAATTTAATGTTTTAAATTATTAATAAAGTAAATTATCTATGATTTATGATCTGTCTGTAACATAGTGAGGGTTGCGTCTGTATTATCTAATAATTATACTTTGACCTACGGATCTGTGGATACGGGAAATATGTTAGGAATGTGTGTGCAAGTGAGAGGCCGGTTGCAGGCACGCACGCCTTATAACGCTTTTTACGGAAAGAAGAGAGCGCGTATGATTCCTCCCCCCTTAGTCGGAGACTTTGTTTCATGCGGAGAACTATATTTTAGGTAAATCTCTATACGAATAGACCACCCATTCAGATAAATGGCCAATCCATTAACTGGGAAAACCATGCCAAATACCTTGGCATTACTATATCCAAAAACCTCACGTGGGATCAGCAGGTCAAAAACACCCTCCAAATAGCCAACTGCCGCCTCTCCAAACTCTACCCCCTAACAGATAGAAAGAGCCCCTTATCCATTAAAAACAAACTTCTTCTTTACAACCAAACCCTAAAGCCGGTACTCCTCTACGCAGTCCCATCCTGGAAAAAAATCACCCTTAACAAAAAGCTGTCAGCCAAACTTCAGGCCTTCCAAAACAAGGCACTCAGAATATGCCTTGATGCCCCCTGGTTCATGAGAAACAACCAAATACACAGAGATCTCGACATGCCTCTCCTAAAAACGGAAATCATCCGTCACAGCACGTCTTTTATACAAGACAATTTAAATCACCCAAACCCCCTCACTCAAACTTTCTAGATTACGATCACAAAATCCACTACACTCACAAATAGATCAAAAACGTCCTCAAACAGTAATGGTACCCACCAATTCAGGACAGATGCATTCCCAGCATCAATGAGCTAATCTCACTCCTAAAAGTAATATCACATGCATATTTATGTAAACTACAAATACAAAATTTTAATTTTACATGAAATATCATGTAATTTTACATACACAGTTAGGTAAATTTACATACATATTCTTGTAAAATATCTTGCAATAAACGGGTAATTTTACATGTACTTATGACATGTAAATTTACATTCAGAATTGTAATATTACTGGTTATGTTTTTAATTTTACATATTACCTCTGATTTAGCATGTAAATTTACATAAATATTTTTTGTGGTGTATTTTTAGAATCACCTTGTATATTATAGAGTTGCTAAGAGTATTATTTGATCAAAAGTACCGACCGCTGTCAGCAAATCTAAATAAATCTCTAAGCATTCCATTACAGGAGCGAAACTTTCGGATCAGCTGAAAAGTATGGTCAAGCGTTTTATCAATTCATACAAGGTACTTTACATTTTCAATTGTAGGTACTTTGGGAAAGACTGGCGATTGCCTTTTATGAACTGAAAAGGAAACATTTGTTATTCAGTTTTCTATTTGATAGATTAGATAACACTGAACAACAAGTTTTATCTTTTATAAACCCTTTTATTCACTTCCATATATCTGTCAAAGGATTTTTCACCCTGTTGTTCTCTGGGATTCGAACCCAAGCCCTTTGAAGCCAATATCACTCGAAATCCAGACAGCACTATAAAGCATATGTATAGTACCACCAGTTTTTAAGTCATAACAGATTTTGAATTTCGAAGTATAGGTGGATCCAAAGGATTTGGTTTCAAACCATGACAAGGTCATTTTTATAAAAAAAACTGTGCTATGCATTTATTTTTTTATTATTGTCGGTCCGTTTTTTGATTTAACCTCGAATATGTATTAATTGATGATAATTATTATTATAACAAGATCTCAAAGGCTTTTAAAAAGTGGTCCATTTAATAATTGATTGTTAAACTAAAATAATATTTTTTTTTAAATAAAGTTAGTTCACTAAAAACATACAGGGTGATTAGTAACTGACATGCCAACATTTAATAGGCGATTCTAAATTCAAATATACCAAAAAATGTTCCTATAAAGGTTTTACTAAAAATAAGGTTTTTAATTAATAACTCTGGTACCCTTAGTATTGATAAGGGCAATTCGTTCATGTTAATTTTTTTTTAATTTATCCAGCCTAGACGGATAAAATTTGTGAGGCTTAACACATTTTTGCCCCAAACTTTTTTATTTCCATTTTTTTGGATTTTTTAATTATAATTTTCTTTCAAACGGGAAAAAGTCCAGCTTCGAAAGCTTTCTTAGGGATCATTTCCTGACCAACCTTTACAAAAACTTTTTTTTATATTTTTGCATGTATATCAGCTTTATAATTTTGGCTTACCAGTTACTGATCACCCTGTATATTAAAGTTAATAATGAAAACTGTTATTAGCTTATAAGAAAATTATTAATAGTAATAACATAAGATATTAAGAACAATTTAAGTTTGTTGTCTGGAAATAATTATGACATGACTAAAGCACCTGGAGTAAATATTTCCTTTGATAAAAATCTTGAATAAAAACAGTTGAATTATTCTCGATTTTCGTAGAGTTGCGTGCTAATCAAAAGATTATTTAATAACGTTTAAATAAATAAAAGCTGTAGTTTAGTTTTAGTTTTTAGTTTAGTTACATATAAGTGCGGAAAGACTTCCTCATTTCATCCTTGTTTCCTTTATAAAGCCCAGGTACTATTTCAGGAATAAAAGCTGATAGTATAGCAATACAAATTTTATTAAATAAAGATATACTTCCGCTGACTGCTCTGTTTTATAACATATTTATTTAATTTGCAACTTAAATTAAGATATAACTTATTCTGACGTTTAAAACGTTTGAAAGGATGTGTATATTATTATTTATTATATATTATTACATATGAATACTGACAAACGAAACACCTTGTACGGAATGATAATTATATTATAATTCATATGTACACAATGTCAGTATTAGATTCTGCATGTCATTTCATAACGTTCCTTTTATGCTATCCTTGACAAACGCCTAAGGTAAAATCAAATATTTGCGATCTAATTTTCATGAAAAAATTAGTTAATATATATTATTTTAATCGAACGAAATCAAATGACCTTAATATTAATGTATATTATGCTCACTTAATTATACTTTACTGCTACGTGTAAAATAGAACTAAATACCTTACTGTTTTTTTCAGAATAATTCCTTAAGAAAGAGTTGTTTTTTAAACTTGCCGATGTTTCGTAACATACATCCTCAGAGCTTTATTTTTATTTTTTTTTTACTAGCGAGACTGTATATCGGTTGCGTTTAAAGTTTTTAAATTATCTTCTCTTTTTGCACAGATATTTAAAGAAAAACACTGCGTGATCGATTCTATTATGTATGAATATTTACACTGCAAGTGCTCAACTCGATTTTACGGATAGATAAGGGACCCCTGAGGAGGCACGTGATTTAACATAAAACATAATGGTTGCAGCACTTTTTGTGATGTTTTTGACTTCCTGATGTTATTTTAGTGGGGAAGGGAACGAAGAAGCTTACCACCTCATAATTGAATGCCTAAGATGGAAGTGCTTCGGAAGCTACTTACTGAAACTAAACACCCTTTGAAACCGTACCTGGACTTTATAAAAGAAAGAGTAATGATATGATGACGTCTTTGCCGATAACACAAATGTCCTCATGTCCAGGGCCATAACCCCCGGATTAAACTTTTGCCAATGTCTTTAATTTAAAAATAAGATGGGGCAAATTTATCTTAAAACTTCAAAGAAATTTGCTTTGCTATTAATAAATATATTTCTGTTGAAAAAAATTGAAATAAATATATTAGTAACTATATTGACATTTGCTTTGGTTCTAGTATTTCAAATTCTGAAAGTATTTGTATTACGAAAATATCTCTGTGGGCTATACCTGCATATCCATGCAGGTATCGGAACATATACATTTTAATATGTAATAAAATAATCTAAAATGCTACCATTACATATTAAATGCAGTTTAATTTGCATAATTTTTACGTTGAATGTTAATTATAAATGGCATATTTAACAGCAAATTCCAAATGATACGCTTTTAAATCAGTTTAATAGATCTTTAATAACACTAATTTACATAAAGGCCCAGAAAAAAATACATTATTGTAGGCAGTATACATGTATTTATAATCAACCATTTGACTTTTAGGTTGCGCTCTACTAATTTTTCAGAATGTCAATATATTAAAAACTGATACCAAAATGTGATAAATTAATTCATTTATAGTTCAATTTTATTATATGATAATGGTGAGGGTAAACTTTGCTGATGAGAGGAGGAAGATTTTTACACAAATATTCTCTACCGAGTTCTCTTCCTTAGAGACTCAAAGCCTTATTTTAAGACTTAAAAAAGACTCTTATAATGTAGGAATTTTTAATTTTGATTAAATTAATGAAAATATTAATTAAATATTCCATCTTTTTTTTTTCCTTTTATAGTTATGTGTAATATTGGTAGACTACGAAGTTTCTGGATACTGGCCCTCCTCAGTATCGAGAGTCAACCATGTAAGTTGATTAAGAAAACATTTTTAGACTTTATTCACTACATTTGATTGATTATAATATTATTTTTGAGCTATCTTTTTCTAGACAACTAGTCATATTTTTCCTAATCAGAGCAGGGCCGGATATAGGCATTTCCGTTGGGGGGATGTGACTGGCAAAAATGCCGAATAAGAATATAAGAATAAAAAAATACCGACTATAATAATAATGACTAAAAAAAAGGTCCTAACTCCAAAACAAATTTACCGAATGAATCAAAGATTTGCCGAATGGAAAAAGTTTCGTCAAAAGTCAAGTCAAGCTTCAACCAAACCTTGGCGCCTCTAAAAAAAATGGCGCCCAGAAAAATAATAAGCTTGGCGCCCCTAGAAAAAAATGGTGCCCAAAAAAATACCCTCCTTTGTCCCTGACGGTTTCTACCAAACTTGGCGCCCCTGCAATTAAGAAATTAGCGCCCCAAAAATACCCTCCAGAAAAAAGCTTTGTCCCTGACGGTTTCTACCAAACTTGGCGCCCCTGCAATTAAAAAATTAGTGCCCCAAAAAAATATCCTCCAGAAAAAAAGCTTTGTCCCTGACGGTTTCTACCAAACTTGACGCCCCTACAATTAAAAAGTTGGGGTCCCAAAAAATGCCCTCCAGAAAAAAAAGCTTTGTCCCTGACGGTTTCTACCAAACTTGGCGCTACTACAAAAAAAAAAGCCCAAAAGTCTTAAAATCTTTACAATTCACGGAAGTCTTGATGACAAAAAAAAAGGTCCTCACCACAAAAATTTGCCGAATGACTCTCAAAGATTTGCCGACTGGAAAAACTTTGGGTGGTGTCACACCCCAACAATACCCCTCTTATGTCCGGCCCTGATCTAGAGACTTCGAATGGTAGGAAGATAAAGACATATCATGGATAAACACATAGAAATAGTAACGTGTGATTAGACGTAAAACTTTCCCATATATCTATCTATCTACTATTTATCTAATCTACTATCTATCTATCTATCTACTATTTATCTATCTATCTATCTATCTATTTTTGTTAATAAATACCAGTTTAGTGGATTATGGAAGTAGGCGACATAAAATGGAAACTTTAACATATGTATATTACCATAATTAAACATACGTTCGCTAATCTACAATTAGTGTATGTCCTAAATATATATTACTCTTTCCATTCATTGAAAGAATTTTATTTATAGTTGCACTGGTTTAATAGATAATATTAAGACACCAAACAACATGACATTTCATTCATTTAAATTAGTATATAGAAAATTTCTTAGTTATTTCTTGGTTATTTATTATAAATTTTTTGACACATTTGTGCTTTCGATTACACTTTCAAATTTGAACAATCAAAAAAATTAATAGCAATTTATATGAATTGATACCTATTAACGAAGTTATAAACTTGTGTTTTAATATTTTAATTAATTTCATTTTAGTTTTGTTTTACATTAACTTATTAGATAATGACTAATCATAACCACTAGAATACTGGTAATAATTAACAATAATAATAATAATAATTATTATTATTATTATTATTATTATATTAAAAATAATAATTATTAATATTATAAATATATAAGAAGTATTGTTGATGTCCGTAATAAATTATGAAATAAAATATTATAATATTAAAAATAATAATTATATTAACATTTTTAGCTAAAATACAGTCTTGGTCGTTAATTTTTATATTGCGTTTCTAGAAACCTGGTAGAAAATACCTACAAAAGATTATAAAGATATTAAAGATCTAGTAAAGACCAAATAATAAAAAATTGATGTTTAACCTGTCGCCTAAGTAATAATTACAACAGAACAACCTTAATTTAATTTTTTTTACATTAAAAATTACCAGGCTCCTGATACAGACCATTTATTAAAATGTCTCTAAAAATTACATAAAATTGGGAGTCCTTCAAATAAAATAATTGGAAGCTTTTAAAAATAGGTCTTACCTACTATTAGTGACATAATGTCGAATTTGAGGGTTTAATCTCCCGAAAATTTCGTGTACAGAAGATTGCACAAGCCAAAGATTATGAAAGATTACCTATTACAAAAGACAACAGATTACGGAAAATTACGCAGGATTACAAAGAGCTTGGGATTACGCGGCAAAACATTTCCTTGGTCAAATTTAAATTTTCATTTAAAATGTCAGAGAATGATTCAATATCTCGAAGCAAAATATCTTTCTCTAATTTGTTAATTTACCTGATATTTTGTTATTAATTTTTCTTTTGTTACATTCTGTTTGATATTTAAAAACTAAAAAATGGGAATATCTACTTGCTTACAAATTATATGTGGCAATCAACAAAACAATATTTAGAACTCAAATAAATTTTAAATAAATATTTAGCGGTAATATTATATATAGTCTGTGTCACATTTATAGTAGAATGTTTACATTTAAAACAGGTTATTGTGAGACAGGGACGTAATTAAATTTTATTATATTAAATACGTATTAAATACTTATATAGCTCGATGCACAGTACACAAATAAAACAAATTAAAGCCGTTCCAGTAAATATTTATTGCTACAAATGTCTTATGGGTGTGGCTAAATCATTTGTGAAATATGATTTTATAGGGTCGAACGTTAACTGGCTAGAATCAGTCCACATGGACTCAATAAAAATACATTAGTTTAAATGAGTCTAAAATTATGCAACGTCCCAATTGGACGAACAGTCCGACACGCGCCAGATAAAAATAATCGTTGTTAAAAAAAATCTCTTATAACTCTGGCAGCGACTATACTACCTACCATAGTCGATTTATTGTGGAGCGGCGGTTACTAACCAAGTTAGAGGAATATGTATTTCTTTCTTTTTTTTTAACTTATCAATTAAACAGAAAGAGATACATACAGGTTAATCCGCGTAACCACAAAAAATTGACTCATCTATCACTGTTTCCAAGTGAAAACTAGGTGCATCTAAAGTTTGTATTTTGATTATTAAAGAAATCAGGGGTGTTAATGCTCAGTGTTCTAAAACTGGAAACCAGGTTAACTAAAGCCTATGGTGAATTATCGTTATATTTTTTTAGGAAGCTGCTTGAAAATTAAGCTAACCTAAAATTTTTCATTCTGACATAACCTTTTGTACAGACTTTTGCACTGACATCGGTGCAACATTATCGAAAGTGAACAAATACAAGGTAAATGTCATTTTTTTTCAACATCGTTACTATAAGCCAATTTTTTGTGGGGTCACCGGGTTACTGAAATTCATTTTTGTGGAAAGTGGTTTTATACAGTAAGTGAGGGGAAGTGATGATTTCACTAACCGTTAGTAACCACTGTGTGCATATTTGACAAAGAAGATAAACAATAGCAGATTTTTTGTGGAGCAGCGGTAACTAACGAAGTTAGGGGAATATGTATTTCTTTCTTTTTTTTAACTCGTCAGTGAAACAGAAAAAGAGATAATTACAGGTTAACCGGCGTTACCACAAAAAATTGATTTGTGTAATAATTGAATTGAATTTGAATTTGAAATTATAGAATAATTAATTTAACATATGTTAAAAAACACATGTTATATTATAACCTAATTAATTACTTTAATTATAAACGCCAATCCTCAATTTTAAGATAAATAAAATATCTCAAAAAGTAGAAAGGATGTCTGCTGTAATAGTAAGTTAAATACAGAGTGATTCAATATTCGTAGTGCTAAATTAAGTAGTAATTCTACACTAAAAATATAAAAAAGTAGTTCCCATAAACATACCTTCTAAAATACTTACAAAGGGAGCGACAGCCCCTTAAAGTTTTATCCTATTTTTCTTCAATTGTTATTACAATACAATATTTACCTATGTATACATCCTATTTTTTATAAAAGAGATAAACTAAAAAACAGAAAAAAGTTAAAAAAAAATGTTTAGGGCAACAAATGTTGCATGCAAGAATTTATTTTTATAGCTTAAACCGTTCCTAAGATATTGAAGAAAAACGGATGTTAGGATTTAAGTGACTGTATGAAACGTTTTAGGAAGTACGTTTATGAAAGCTTTTGTCATATTTTTTGTTGTAGAATCAGCACCACAAAATTTTAATACCCCTGTATTTTTTACAGTTTGCTGTTCAAGTCATTGATTGATTGATAAGATGTTTAATATTCTACAAAGATATTAGAAAGAATATTCAGGCAATTTTATTACATCGCCAATATGCAAATTTTGATGTCTATAAAATCTATTTTTGCATATCGATGATATTCCATGATTTATGAGACAATTTTCTAGTAAATGACAATTCTATAGTTTGTTAAAGACAATCAAGATCTCATAAAACTAATATTTAAATTTTATCGACTGGCACCTGCCAGGAATGTGAAAAATACAGTAAAAAAGGAACCTCTGGGTCACGTTTTGGGGTCATGGCAGTTCTTTAGTCCGTATAGATGACATTCATGTATACGGTTTACGTAAATATTATTTTTGTAACCCGGCTTGCAAATAAGACTCGTCGTTGCTGCAGCAAAGACGTTTTTTTGGACTTGCAAAGGCCTTGGCAAATAACAATTTCACTGTTCATTAGGGCATTGTAAAAAACACTTTTTTTTCAATTTTTTACAAAAAAAATCCTTTTTTTTTAAACTATTTTCAAATTCTTTTCGTTTTACAAAAAAAGACTTTTTTTGAAAAAAAAATTGTATTTTTGCGTTATTTGGGAAAATGCAATATACCGTCCACTGTGAATAGTATATAATGGAATGTATATAATTATATATCTAAACGGCTTATTTTGTCTTTAAAACTGTAACAATGCAAGAAATTAAACAATACAAATACCTCGATTATAACTGAGGCGGGGGTCAAAAAATGTTCAAGTAACCTGAAATTTGGACTTTTTCAGAATTAAAAAAAGGTGTTTTTTGCAATGTCCTACTGTTCATTATGCTTCATATAATAGTGAGGCGGAAGTTAAAGCCTTTAAATTAATTGCTATTAATACCTTAGGGTTTAAGGCGGGTTTCTGGTGGAATCGACCTTTTTTTAAAACATTTTATTTTATTGTAGGGCTTCCTTACATAAAATATATAATTTGGAGTTTACCAAAAAAAAAATCTTTTTTTTCATTAGAAAATTTTTCAAAATGGCGTCGTGAACACGATGACTTTTTTTGCTGGCTCAGATGATTTCTTGACTTTTTGAGAGCAAAAAGGGAAATGGATTCTTGTTAATTATGTTACTGTTTATCACAGGAACTAGAATTATATTTTTTTATGAAAAAACAAGAAAATGGCGGACTTTTTCAGCCTTTTTTTTTCAACTTTAATTGATTATAACTTTTATAATTGTTTAAAACATATATAATTCTGGTTCCTGCGATAGGGACACGTACGAAGATTAAGTTAAAATTTGAAGTAGATCGGTTTAGTAGATTTTTCAAAAACACCTGTGCCAGGTCAAAAAATTCTGTTTCAAGAAAAGAGCGTTTAAAGCTTTTCTTCCGAAAATCTTCAAAAAAAATATCAAAAATATTTAAAAAAGAATCTTACATAACATCCAAATAAGTTTTTATATATTTCTAAGTGTTTTCTAACAGAAAAAATTCCACATGAAACCCCCCATAAATCATTTTGGGGAAAGTACCTACAATAGAAAATTTCTACAATATATCTCGTAGGTGTACATTTAATGATTTTCAATTGTTTTAAAATCCACATAGGTGTGTATAGAATCTTTTTTTACTTTTCTATTTTTATTTGCTGTAAGCTCGGCTGTAAGTGAAAGGACCTAAACTTAACTTCCCTGAAGAAGTTATACAATATGAATCCTAATAAACATGAACAATAATGTACCTACAATCAATTTCACTTTAATTTTATTTATAATAATACCACAGGTCAACAGCTGGAAAGGTGCCTGGGTTCTGCCAACGGATTTTGACTCTACTTAACGCCATTGAGTTAAAGAGGGGAGAGAGCCAGAGCCGTTGAAATTTCTTTGCCGATTTTGCTTCGCGCATCTATATTTCTCTTTAAACGTAGAAAAACGGTCTTGCGTACTTCGAAATATACAAAGATTCTAATTCATTGAAAAACACATGTGAAACACATGAAATTTTAGGTTAGTTTAAAAACCAAAGTCGAAGAATCTGCGCAAACTCACACTTCGAAAACAAAGCCCGCTTGTCGGCACAGTTTGTTCACGCGCAGCCTGGGCTAACGGCACTCTCCCCTCTCCAACTCAATGATAGTTACTAACCTGATAACTAAAAGTTTTCTACAATAAACCGTTTTTGAGATAATTGATTCCAAACTTGCAAACGTTTAAAATCCAAAATGGCGGATTCAATATGGCGTCGAAATTTTTTAAAAATTCAATATTTTTAGCCGAAAATTTCTGATTAAATATTTTTGAGGTCGCTGAAACCATTTAAAAAATGCCATATCGCCTTTTTTGTTTCGATGCCATATCGGATCAGTCATTTTAATTTTGAATTTTTAACATCGGATTCGTCAAAAATAATAAATGACAATTCCGTCGACATATTGAATACACTATTTTGAATTTTAAATTTTTAAAATTCGGTTTCAGCCTAGGATACCCATTTTCAAGGCAGACTAACATCTCTACTCTAAATTTCTCTACTCCCTAACATCCCTACTCCATAACATCCCTACTCCACAACAACTCTACTCCGTAACATCTCTACTCCATAACATCTCTACTCCGTAACAACTCTATTTTAATTAATTCATCTATTTTAACAAGTTTGGTAACATTTATCTAGAAAACGGTGTGAAGTAGAAAACTTTAAGTTGTCAGACTAGTATCTAGGCGTTATTTAGATGCAGCGTACGTTGACAGAACCCAGGTACCTTAAATTTTGTTTAATTTTGTAGAGCTGTGTAATATATTACAATATGTATTGTTAGTTTCTATGCGTTGTAATATGGATTAAATGTAGGCGAATGGCTTTACTATAATTTAATAGAAATTGTGTTACATACTATGTTAAATTATTTTTGCTTAAACGAAACTGAATAGCTTTAGATTATTATAAATTTAAATATTATAAAAGAGATTAATAACTTTCAAACGAACAATTGAATATTATTTAAAAATGTATACATATTCTAAGTTCAAATTTATTTATTTTTGCATGTAATTTAAAATGCAATTTATATTTTTAAATAAATACAATTGTATTATACAATCTATAATCGACATTTTTTTCTTTAATGTAATTCTTGTTTTATAACAATATTTTGAAAATTGCAGGCTTTTATAAACCTCTTAACCGAGCCAAACCAAGCTAAAGTCAACTAACAACATCCCAAGGCTGGTTTGAAACAGTTCTCCAATAACTTTCATTCCATTAAAATATCTAGACCCTACATTTTTTATTATTTGTAAGCAGTATTTCTTTCTATGTCTTTCTTCCTAATCACAGATCGTTCTTCAATATATATGTTTAATACAACTAGACCCTGGACTAGCCATTCCCACAACATAGGCTTTTCCCGAATTATCTCCAATGCACTTTCGTTTGTAAGTCTATCTAACCATTTTATCCTTAACACTCTCCTGTAGAAAAACATTTTCTGTATGCTATTTTAAATTTCCTATTGATTTAAAACATATCATTTTACTATTCTTATTAATAATAATAATAATAGATTTATTGCCCAACAGAAATCCAATTACAGGACAAAATTATAAGATAAAACTAAACAATATTATTTAACCTTAATACTAATATAACAAATTTATATACATCTAAATATAAAACTATTGAACTCTATCTAGGAGAATATTTATTACAATCCATTACTTGCCACGCTCAAAATAGATCTGAGACTCTCAAAAAATAGATCACAATTTGTACAATAATTGTTAACATTACTGGACATAATATAGATTGGTGGCTTAATTAATATATTCGTCCTAGGAATAGGTAACATGAATGAATCAACATTTCTAGCACTAATACGGGGTAACAAAAAATTTAATTTCTCAAGTAAATGAGGACAGTAAATTAAGTTATTTATGATCCTAAAAGCAAAGGATAAGGACGATAGGATAGGATAGGATTAATATTAATGGACGTACTAACATGAACAATTTCACTAATGTAATGTTTATATTAATAAATATTTTCATGTCACAACTTCTTTATGTCAATAACTTTCTAAAAATGAATTATGTGCTTCAATATTGATTTAATATTTATTTTCAGCCAAATTTGCAAATTGTCCGCTAGTTTTGTAAAATTTAAAAAGTATTATATTTATATTATACAGGGTAGTTTAGAAATAAGTTACAAAATTTTAACGGGGGTTATTTTAGGAACAAAATTATAAAAAAAGTTCCCATAAAGGTTGGTCCGGAAATGAGCAGCGTTAGCTCATTATGAGCTAACGCTACGCTCCTCGTCTTCATTAATAAAATACGGGAGAAGGGGGTCAGGCATTTGTGACGAAGTGTGACATGGGGAAGAGGAAGGCTTGGTCGAGTGTGACGTCACACAAAAAAAATTATTGACCTACTCAAAATGAATCGCTGAGCATTTTGTGACAGAATTGCTCTGTATTATGAATGACGACAACTCAGATGTAGAAGATGCAATATAGTTGGAAACGAAGAAGTGGATTCAGAAGTCAGACAAAGTTGAGTAGACTTCAGTGATTCAAGTAATTTAAAAATGGGTTGTTTCACCCTGGAGGAAGATCAATTAAAAATATGAGATTGGAGTGAAGAAATTTTTGATCTCCAGGTTTTTCAAATATTATAAACTTTGTGATAAGATCTATGTTATTACAAATATGCCTTTAATTGTTCATATGTTTAACGAATTCAATAAAATTCGTTTTTTTTTTAGTAGATAAAATTTAAGTGTGACGTCACATGAGGGTCAAGACTTTGTGACAATGTGTGACATAAGGGAGGGGGGTCTAATTACCTAAAAAAGTGTGATATATTTTATGGACGACCCCTAAGGGTATATTTGAAAAGTAGTTATTTAATACAATAGAACATAATAAGGCATATGCCGTAACATCGTTTTTTGTAATTTTAATTTGGTAATTTTAACCAGGGACGTGCGAAATTAGTGGCGATGTCACTTTTCGGCCTCAAACTTTTTTATCAGTTTATTTTTTGAAAGTTTCTTAATAAAATATTATTCTTTACTATACATCAAAAAGGTTCTTCTTATGTAATACCGTAGGGCCAACCGTTCAATTGTAGTTGAAGAGAAAATTTCACGTTCTAAGCATCCAAAACAGAAACTAAAATATGCACGAATATTGCAGGGCGATTCTACATAAAAAATTATTATTAGTTATATATTTTTATTTTTATTAGTTGTTAATTAATTTTAATAAAATGATGCTAACTAAAAAAAAATCAAAACTTTTTTTTAATGCAAAAAACCTCCATTGCTAGGACTATAGTTACAGAAGCTCTATCTGTTCAGTAGTTTATAGTTATACCATTAGAACATTACCAGATGGTATTGATTAATATTGAAAATATGCAATTTAAATTTATCAGTTTATGGTAATTTCTTTTGTAAAATAAAATTTATTTTATAATTATAAACTTATCCTTGACATTGTACAGCATCTTCACAATGAAGCTTAAGATAATAAAAATTATACAAATTAGGAAATAATAATAAATAAACAATTTTTTATTTGAATTTTATTATTTTATTATCCTTTATGTTTTCTCCAGATTCTTAATTTAAAAGTACTAAATTAAGAATAAAAAGTTTTTTTTATACATATCGACACTCCCATGTAACAAGGATGTAACTCAAGTTAGACCCATTTTGAGTTATACTCATAGGTAAGGCCTTGAAAAAAGACACACATGGTGGTACTACTCAGATTTCTCCTCAGGCCATTTTAACCAAAAGTTTACCTAAAATCACTAAAGTAAAAAATTCTAAACTTATCAGAAACAAACAATAAATATACAATAAATACTTATACAGTTAAATATAAGGTTTCAAATGATGTATCACATGACTTCCTTTTCCACTTTAATCATTTACCAACGAACTAAGAACTCTTCTTTCTAGAATAGCCATACCGTTAAAATAAAGTATCGCCAACATCTCAGTTTGTTTGTAAATAAATAGTAGGTATAGGCCTGGACAATAACAATTACCAGTAACTTGTATTGTTGTCTCTGTTAGAACAAAGATGTGAGAGTAAGACAGACGAATGTTTATGTTGCCGACGTTTTTGTCAGTTTTTACGAATGAAATACCTATTCTAGAGAGAAGAGTTATTAGTTCGTTGTCATTTACCCACCCTTAAATAACAAAAAAAAAATAGAAATTTAGCTGTCGTGAAAAATGACAACATATGAGTTACGGCTTTGTTGCTTGGGGGTTTCGATATAAACACATAGTAATTCGCGTTTTTTAGGACTTTACCAGTTAGGTTATTGCCCAGTCTTCGTTACTTTCAATTTAATTTTATCAGTGCTGAGAAAGACTTTTTTTATAAAACAGTCAACTAACCCCAGCCAGGAATTCAACACGGGACAGTGGCGTAAAAAGTGGGTGTAATCACTACAGGGACTGCTGTACCTCGTTTCCCTAAATATTCGTGATTTTATAAATTAAAAAAAAATAGGTATATGTTTAAATCCATTTTTCATGAAAATATCAGTTAATATTAATGAAATATTAATAATAATTATGTAGATTTATTAATATATTCACTATACTATCATAAATAAACAAGGAATAATATTAATAAGTTATTTCGACAATGATTTTTTCAGCTTCTCAACACACAGAAATTTGAAAAAGTTGCGCTTTTTTAACTTTTTTATGTATTAATCTTTTTTCAATAGGTTTGTTTTTTATAGTAAAATAATTTTTCTTGAAAAAATACGCCAATCAGCTTTTTTCGTTTTTTCTTTTTTTCAAGATTTTTAAATTTAACCCCCACAACTATATATGTTTTTGAAGGGATTTTTTAAAAAAATAAATAAATATATTTTCCTTATAGAACTTGATTTTTTCTAAAAATTTCATGTCGGTCGGGTTATTTGTTCTTGAGTTATTATGTACACAAAAACGTCACATCAGACAGATAGACATATTTATTTGCATGACAATTTTGGAAAAATCGAAACTACCGTATATACTGTAAAAATTATAAATTTAGACAATAAGTTTCATTGAAAATATTTAGTTAGTATCAACACAATCTATGTATTTCCCACCCAGTAATTGGCTTCTGCTGTTGGGTGTTGTATCAAATAAATAAATAAATAAATAAATAAATAAATAAATAAATAAATAAATAAGTATAGTATAGTATAGAATAGTACTATTCTAACGCTTACGCGCTGTTAAGTATAATAAAATTACAGCAGCAAGAATAGTTGGATTCCTTGTGCAAAATTTTTGTAATTTTACTTTGTGTAATTTTGATAAAAATCTTGCCCACCTAGAGTAAAAATGTTATGAATAGTATGTTATAGAGAAAATATGTTTTAGTGTATAAATATACGTATACAGCACGATTGTAGTATACTTATTACCTATACAGAACAGTACATATGATATAGTGCTGAAAAGCTGAAAAGTAATTTTTTTCGCTGAGATGAAAAATGTAATGTATAAAGGAAAAAAAAAGAAGTTCTTCCTATAAAAAAAAAAACAGGAATTTATTTGCAATTTGTCAAAGTTTCACAACATAAATCATTTTAAATGACACTTAAACGACCGTTTTATATGCACATAAATATAGATTATTTAATTGTTAGACATAATTTCTAGATTATATGGTAGTACTTTCATCTAGATAACTGTATAAAGTACCTTATTTAAAAATATATTATCATAAAAAGCGATAAAATACGTAGAATGCGAGAAAAGTTTCTGGAAACGCCTGAAAAACTGTAAGATTTCAAAGATTTGCTACTATCATTTCATTTCTGTTACGTTAAAATACACCTTGCTATAATTTATTAATGACATTGCAAATAAAATCATTAAGTTAATTAGATTTAGTACCTGCTAGGTGTATTAAAAGTCGTGATTAAAATAAATCAACATTACTATTTTTCACTCAAAAATACCACACCCAAAATGAAAAATATCGGTACACATATTTAATGAATATGATTATTCCTAATTTTAAGAATCATTATCAGTATTATGAAATAGTATTTTATGCACCTAGTATGCGAACTAAGTCTTTAGTGTTCGAGACTGAAGATTTTTTGCTGAGACGGAGTCGAAGCGAAAAATCAGTCGAAAACACTTAATAGAGTTCTCATACGTGGTGCATATACAATTTTTTCTACTACCTAAAGCTAGTAACTCCAAATATCAGTTAAAAATAAAGTTTAAAAATTATTTTTACATAGCTGTCAGTTTGACAAATAACTTGAAAAAAGTTAGTTAGTCTCAAAATTTTTTCATTATTGACCGTCGTCAATAAACAATGCTTAACAACGGTCAGTAATAAATGAGTTCACTAATTTTATTGGTTGCCAAGGTAAACAAGCCTTGACACCGGTAGATAATATGTAAGCTAGCACTTAATTATGTAGTAGAAAAAAATTATACCGTTTTTGCTTCTCATTTATGCTGCACTTCTTTTACCATAAAAAAAAGATTGATAACAAAATTATTTTTAAGCCTCCAAGGTTTCCAGACCCAACATCTATAGATTAAGGGAAGTTTCGTTTTGAACTCAAATTAATTTGTTTTAATTAAACAGGGTTAAAGCAGTTAAAAACGACTGGTATTAGGCACTACCTTGATCATTAATTTTACCCATTTTATTAGAACAGGGGTTAAACGTTTTCAAAAAATATATTTAATAACTAATGTTTGTTTATAAAAATACACATGTTTAAATTTAGATCTTTGCTACTTTCCTAAACCGTAAAAAAGGATTGATAAAAAAGCAAGCCTCTAAGGTCTCCAGACCTAACATATATGACTGTTAAGTTTTATTATTAATTAAATTATACGGTTTTATCTAGAGATGAGATAAAAATATTATTGACATTAGTCAGTTAACACCTTTTAATCACTATCTTTATTTTACAATCTTTAAACACACCCATTGCATTAGAACAGCGCTTAAACATTACGATTTCCGGAAAATATTTTTAATTACTAAATACACATGTTTATACAATGTATACATACTTACATACTTAAATAACGATGATTGCAGAAAGTTTAATGAACATGCTAAACACAGATAAAAAATTTAACTTGACATGTAAAAATAATATTGGTTGTTTCATAATCTATAGAGAAATTTGCAAATAGATTTTAAAAACTGCAAATATTTGTGAAAGATTTAATACCTATAGGTACTATCATTGTTTAATATTCTTTAACTTCTTGTTTAAAAATATTTCCTAATTGTTAATAAATTAAAAAAAAATGTCGCAAAAATATCTTTTGGTAATTTGGTAATTTTGTTATGCCTACTTAGTTATTTATATTTTTTTAATAAATAATATTATATTTTTATTAGGTGTTGCTAAAGATTTAATAAGTACATATAGGTATAGGTATCATAATCTGTTTAATATTCCTTCTTTCCTAACTTTTTATAAATTAAAAAAAAGTGGCAAAAATATATTTGATTAACTGTTAATTTTTATTATTTTGGTAATTTTGTAATGCCTACTTAGTTATTTATATTTTTTTAATAAATAATATATTTTTATTAGGTATTGCTTTACATAAAAGAATGTAAATATTTAAATAAAATTATATAATTTTCTTAATATAATAATTCTTGAATTTAATAAACTTATATAATTAATGTATTTTATAAACTTTAAGTCAGTAGCATTTGTATTTGTATATTAGATCCTATATGCAAGTATTCGTAATTAGTGAAAAGTCATGGCCAGTTAGTACTCTATAGGAAGATTAAATTTTATAATAAATATTAAGATTTTGTAATATACATTCTTAATTACATAAAATCCATAAAAATTCTATTTATACATATTGGATGTAAAATAACTACTATCAATTATCTTCACATCATCCTAAGTTTTATTATGCTAATAAATCAAAATATGTTTTGACATAGTACATAATCTCTATAAAAGACACTGCAAGGGTTAATAATATAATGTGAGAACCAAAAAGAGTATATCTTAGTATTAAGAATTAAGTCAGTATTAAGAATGTCTTATTTATAGTGTAATTCAATCCTCAAGAATTAAGCAAAGCATCCAGAATGCCATGATCATAGAGAAGAAAAGAGGACTAAAAGTCCAGCCTGCGCAAGATAATTTTTTGACACAACGGGGCAGCGAAATGACGTAACGCAATTTATCTGACCTTGCATCTCTGTCAGCTGTAAAATACTGTCGGTCGTAAAAAAATTCGTCACCCCAGTATTCATTTGTCGTATCTCCAAAAATCACCCAGTAAAAATCTCAAAAAGTCAGAAAATAGAGATATGGCAAACCAATACTGAGGTGACAAATTATTAGTAGTTTTTTTGTACTGTCAGATCGTCGTTTGTTTCTGTTCATTTTTCGACTTCTACTGTGTTTTAATTATTTTTTTGCTGCATTTGTTTATTACTTTAAACATGACCTGTATTGTTGCTTTATGGATATCAAAGCGTCAATCCCTGGTGAACTCAAAGTAGGTGTACAAAATCCCGAAATTCAAACAAACCTCGAAAAATTCTTATAAAATAATTAAAAAAAAAACTATTTCGACGTTTTTTGGTAGATATTTATTGTTTTTTGTTACATTTTTTACAATTTTTATTTGACACATAAAACTAAGATTAAAAAATACTTGTCAAAAACAACAATAATATTGCGCATGTGCAAGTTTATCGCAGATGCGCAAAGAACGACTATAGCCCCTTTTGAAAGTAAAGGATATCAATATCTGGAATAAACCTGAGCCATTATGGCAATTTTAATTGTTTAACAATTCGACTCCAAAAATGCGCATGTTTGGTGTATTCAGTTATTTACCCAGTTAAAGAAAAAGGTACACAAAATGTCATATTTACATTGTAAAATCTTTAAGAGAAAATAACAAATTCTGCCACATCTATAATTCAATTTAAAAATTCAAGGTCTAAGTCTGTATTTCCGTAAGATTAAAGTAGTGTCAGTCGAATATCATATAAAATACCACCTATTAGGTAGTCCGAGAAAGACTAAAAATAAACTAAACTAAACTAACTATATGCATTTATGATGTGTGACCAAAATCTTTCTACATAGTTCAGAATTATTTAAATTTCCTTGTTTTGACAGTTTAGTTACGCTACTGTAGCTCATTAAAGTATTTGCATTACCCCAAGCAAAATTGCAAAAAAAAACATTTGGATTTTTGTCCATATACGACTAATTTCTCTTAAAATAAATAACGACAATGATAAAAAGCAAGAAAGAAGCGACATCAAAGTTTAAAAACCCGTTCTTAAATATTATTTATGACTTTAAATTATCGAAAATTACACAGCCACACAAAAAGAAAAAAAGGTCTGGATTTTTTTAAGAGACCATTGTATTTCTATGTATTTTAAGGCCAAAATAGCAGCTCATACGATTAAACCTTATTTTCGAGTATGAAATGACGTTTTTGAGATTATCTTGGGGTTATTTCCAAAACTAATCGGATAAGGTGCTATTTTAACCTCAAAATACATAGGAATATAATGATCTCAAAAAAAAAATCTTGACCTTTTTTTTCTTTTCGTGGCCACACACGTAGCCTCACAAAAAAGGTCAAGAATTTTTTCGAAGATCATTGTAATCCTATGCATTTTGCGTTCATAATACCTACAAAATTTTTTCTATTATCTAAAATTAATAAATAAATAAATTTCAGACAGTAAGTTACCTTACAAGGTCGCAGCATTTAAGTAACATTTTCTGCAAATCTGTTGGCGTAGAAGTAAAATCCTAATCAAAGTAACTCTACATAATTCCTTTGTAACAACAAATATTTAGCACAGAAATATTTAGCACACGAAATTGAGATTTGATTCAAAGTAAATAATAATTTTATATTAAAAAAATGGCGGACCAACATCTCGTCGCATATAACTGACAGCTGTAGCGCGAAAAAAATCACTTTTCTGCTAGCAGAAAGCTTGCTGTCATGACAGAATTTAAATTATTATAATTTTTGATAGGATTCCAGGATCCATAGCTTATAAAGATTAATCACGAACGAATGGATCCATAGTTGGGATTATAATAAATAAAAGGCAGAATAAACATCCTTTTCCCAAGTATATTAATTAAAACCTGACCGCGGTTCCGAGCCTTTATATGCCTAGACTCATTGTCGAAGGTCGCCTACAAGAAAATATGTGTATAAACACAAATTGACAAGATACATTTAAAATAGTCCTACAAATTAATACTTACGTTAAAAAATACAAAATTGAGCTATTTTGTCAAATAATTAAAACTTAAATTTAAGAACACATAACATATAAAAGTGACAGCTGACAGCTAATATAATAATAAAACAGGTTGGACAACTTAACTATACTTAACTATACGTATAGGTCCCTGGCTGATGGCGGGAACTTTAAATTTAACAATAAAAATAAATATAAATTAAATTGTATTATGGAGAAATGGAAGATCAGTATTTTTATTTAAGATTAATCTATTAATGACATTAAGAACACCAGATCGATGGCGCAGAAGAAAACTGAGCTACAGACTACAGATTTAGTGTCTTTAAGCACCATATTTTATGCAACTGGAATTTAAGTATTTTATAAAGTGGGTAACAATTAGGTACTGTATTAATTTAATTACTAATTTAAGTGAAAGGGTTTTTGGCTAATAAATGCTAAAAAGCTAATGGTGGTAAAAAATATGAGGAAGAGGATGCAAATCCTCATATAGATACTCGCATCCATCCATATCCGATAATAAATGATTAATTAGCAGTACCTAATAAAAACATAAAATTTAACAGATAAACTGTTATGAAACTATTCTATACAACAAAACTTTTTACTTTTCAGGGTTTCCAATTAACCAGTATTTCCTGCATTGTACTGCATTTATACATTATTCTCAGAAATTGTGCCAAGAAATAATCATTCAGAATTTTGTCAGAAATATAGAATACAAATTTTAGTAATTTCTGAGGAAATGTTTCCTGGAACATACATACATGCATGTATTTCATTATATAATATATATTTATTTTATTATACAGAGCGGTCCAAAAGTCACCCCCCCCCCCTTCTTAACTTTTGAACGAGTTTAGATATCGACTTCAAATTTAGAACTTAAATAAGACAACTTAAACTATCTTTAAGCATATATTTGATACTTTTAGCTCTTAAAATGTGGGTAGGGGAGCATGAGGCGACATTTTTTTAAATGGAAAGGTGGGTCCTGTGATACATCATTTTAAAGCTTATAAAATTCTCCATTTAACTGTATATTTTTTATTTTTTTAAACATTTTTTTTTTGGGTTTAAAATAGGGTTAAAAATGGGTATTTTTGTCAAAATTCCTCTAAAAAATCCAAACAATTTTTTAAAAATGCCTAATTTGAAAAAAAGTAAATTATACTTTTCAACTAATTTTAGTTGACATAAATAAAAATTAACAAAAAAAAAACTTAAAAATTTATTTTTTTAGCCCAAAAAGCTGAAAAATCAAAACCTTAAAAAACATGTTTAAAAAATTTTAAAATGTATGGTTATATAGAGAATTTTAAAGGCTTTAAAATGATGTATCACACGACCCCACTTTCCATTAAAAAAAATATTCCCCCATGCCCCCCTGCTCACATTTTAAGAGATAAAAGTATCAAATATATGCTTAAAGATAGTTTAAGTTGTCTTATTTAAAAGTTATAAATTTGAAATCGATATCTCAACTCGTTCAAAAGTTAAGAGGGGGGGGGTGACTTTTGGACCGCACTGTATAATATATATTCTGTTATTCTGTTCTGACTAACTAACTAGATATGAATAAATTTCTTGGCTTAAATTAGCTGACTGAATTTTAAACAACCAGAATCTCAAATTAGTGAAATATATCGTGATATATTAGGTACTTATTTATCCCTTACCTTCCCGAGACTAAACTAATGATAATTTTTCGATTTAATTGTGTTTTTTTTTTTATATTTGATATGCCTAAATAGAAGAAAAAAAGAACAAAAAAATACCATTTTGTTTTAGTTTTTGCCCGAGTTTTTGTTTCTTTAGAGTTTCAGGAGAGCTGTATACTGAATTAAATTTGCATATTTGTTTGCATACATAGAAAGTCTATAAAAGTATTTTGGATTAATATTGCCTCAAAGAAAAAATAAAGAAGTAAAGTCACAATTGTGACACCCTGGAGGGTAAGGGATATGAGCAAGACCTGTATTTTTGGTATCAAGACTAATTAGATATTTCGTAAAAAAACTTTTTTTAGTTAAATTTAAATAAAGTAGTGTTACAATCTTAAAATATCTTCATGGAAATAATTCTAGAAATAAATGACATGCCGACACATAATTTTGCGAAAGTGCATATTAGATGTAAAATGCAAACATATCTTTTCCTTATAATTATCAACTGCTACGTGCCGAGTATGATATACACGGTTCACCTGGGCGATTTTAAATAAAAATTTCGTGGACCCCTACATTTTTGGACTAAAACATAACTGATGACATCAGAAATCAATTCCAATTTCAAAGAAAATAGTAAAAGATACACTTTTTTAGACAGATAAAAAAACGTTTTTTTGAGTAATAAGGAGTGTCAAAAAATCGCGATTTTCAAAATAAAAAAAGCTCTCTGGCTTAAAAGTTGCTCCTTAGTAAAAAACAGTAGCCACTCAAAAATGAACCAAATCGATAAATGTTTAGAGGTAGCACTCAAACTTAAAAAAAAATCGGTACCTGTTTTTCGGATAAAAACTGATACCGATAAAAATTGAGGGAATTTTGGAGGGTTTCTTTGGTAATATTTAGAAACAACACTAAATGTAAGAACTAAAACAATTAAATCCCCCCCTCCCCTTAAGTTTAAACATGAAAAAATCGCCAATTATTTGAAGATTTCGCGAAAATTTAATTTTTGTAAGTTTTTAAAAGTGCATAAAAAATAGTTTTAAATAAAAAATCTGCAAAATTATATATTAGTATATAAGTATACAGGGTTATTCACGGAAGTGGCCTATTAAACGTTTATGGAGAACCAATAACTTTGAAAGTCTGCTAATTTGCACTTTGGGGTTTTTGAATATGGGCAATCGATTAAAAATGTTTTCATGCTTGTGCCACTTCCGGTTGTACCGGAAGTGGCAGTCAACTTTAATTTTTTAAATGGAACACCCCATATATTTTTTAATTTTTAAAATTTGCATAAAATTTGCTTTATTTTAATGTATAACATGTTATGTCTATCTCCAGTAGTTTTTGAGTTATTCAAGTTTTTAGCGAAAAATAAGCAAATTCAAGCACCCCTAAAAACAATAATTTCTCCTTGATTTTTTAAATTGAAGAAAAGTTGTTTTGTATTTTGCTCAATGATGGTTAAGCGAATCATTCTAAGCTAAAATGGAATCCAAAATTTATACAGGGTGTCTGAAAAAGCAGGTCAAACTTAACAAAATTAAAATAGCCATAACTCTTTTTTTTTTTAATGACACCCTACATTTTTTTTTATTTGTTTAAATAGAGAATTCAATTTTCTTTAAAATAAGTATAGGATACCCTATACCTAACTTTAACCGTTTTCGAGCTATTTGCAAATTAATGTGAAAAAGAAGTATTTTGCAGTATTTCTGCAATTACGTAAATTTTTAAAATTGTATTGTGTTTTTATTTCTTTTAACCTAAATGTTATCGTTCTTATCGTGATAAATTAGTGTAAAATAATGGCAGAGGCTTATTCTTACCCTGTTATTTTGGATTTATTTTCTATTTTTGGTGAAAATGATAAAATAATTAGTAGAACCTGCAGAAACTTTAATACAAAATATCCTGATTTACCAAGAATGTCATGTAAAAAATTTAGAAGAATACACAAAAATTTTTCGCAATTTGGAAAAGAAAATGCAGTGAAATCTCTTACGAAACCAATTACAAACAACGAAGATAACGAAGTCAATGTTTTGGGTTACTTTTATGCATATCCACATGCCTCAATTCCTGCAGCTAGTTACGACTTGGGAATTTCCTATTCAAGCATCCAAAGAATTTTAAAAAACCACAAGATGCACGATTACAAAAAGCAAAAAATACAGGCCTTAAAACCTAATGATTTTCAAAATAGAGTGGACTTTTGTGAAAATCTTTTGATAAATATTCAAGAAAAACAAAACTTTTTAAAAAGAATAATTTGGACGGACGAGGCTAAATTTTCTCAACAGGGTATTTTTAACAGAAGAAATGTACACTACTGGGCGCATGAAAATCCAGTTTTAAGGTAAATATAATGATCTTTGAGGTAAATAAATAAAAATCGATTAATTTTTCTGGCCTATTTTATAAAATATAACAAATTTTAACAGAAATACGGCTTTTTCACAATAATTTGCAAATAGCTCAAAAACGGTTAAACTTAGGTATAGGGTATCCTATACTTATTTTAAAGCAAATTTAATTCTCTATTTAACCAAATAAAAAAAATGTAGGGTGCCATTTAAAAAAAATGAGTTATGGCTATATTAAATTTGTTAGATTTGACCTGCTTTTTCAGACACCCTGTATAATTTTTGGGTTCCATTTTAGCATAGGATAATTCGTTTAAGCATCATTGAGCAAAACACAAAACATCTTTTCTCCAATTGAAAAAATCAAGGAGAAATTATTGTTTTTAGGGGTGCTTGAATTTACTTATTTTTCGCTAAAAACTTGAATAACTCAAAAACTACTGAAGATAGACATGAAGTATTATACATCAAAATAAAGCAAATTTAATGCAAATTTAAAAAATTAAAAAATATATGAGGTGTTCCATTTAAAAACTCAAAGTTAAGTGCCACTTCCGGTACAACCGGAAGTGGCACAAGCATGAAAATATTTTTAATCGATAGGCCATATTCAAAAACCCCAAAGTGCAAATTAGCAGACTTTTAAAGTTATTGGTTCTCCATAAACGTTTAATAGGCCACTTCCGTGAATAACCCTGTATATACATGTTAACCTACATGACTATACAGAAATCATAATTTTTTTCCTCAAGTTGAGTAAAAAAAATTAATTTTTATTAGAAAACGGGTGGATTTTCTGTTTTTTGCCTAAAACTTTTTTCGGTGTAATTTTTTTTTAATTTTTTGGTTGGAATACTACTTTTTTATGTAAAAATACACAAAAAGGTTTCTGTGGTTTAACATCGCAGGTTTAACCGTTTTAAAGATAAATGCATTTAAAAGTAAATTTTTACGCATGAAGAACCAAAAATAAAAAAATTAAAAAATATAAAGCAAAAAACAAATATTTTAGTAATGAGTGGTTATTTAACATTAAAAACATAGAAAAGGTTTATATGCACCTTGGTCAAAAAATCATTCCTAAGGAAGTTATGTCCTTTTAAATATGCCCATTTTTAATAAATTTTCGTAAAATCTTCAAATAATTATCAATTTTTTTATGTTCTGACTTAAGGGAAGGGGAAATATAATTTTTTTAGTTTCACACAATTAGTATTGTTTCTAAATATTACCAAAGAAACCCTCCAAAATTTCCTTAATTTTATATACAATCACTTTTTATCCGAAAAACAGGTACCGATATATTTCAAAGTTTGAGTGCTTTGAGCTACCTCTAAACATTAATCGATTTGGCTCATTTTTGAGTGGCCACAGTTTTTTACTAAGGAGCAACTTTTGAGCCAGAGAGCGTTTTCGATTTCGCAAATCGGAATTTTTTGACACACCCTATTACTCAAAAAAAAGGTTTTTTTATCTTTCTAAAAAAGTGTATCTTTTACGATTTTCTTTCAAATGGAAATTGATTTCTTATGTCATCAGGTATATTTTAGTCCAAAAAATGACAAGATGGAGGTTTTAATTGGTTACAAGCCAAGCGGAATGTCAATAAGACAATTAGGTTTTTCAGCCACAACAGCTTATACTGCCCTGCTACAAATTGTCCTATCTGCAAATTAGATGTTTTAAGATATAGCCAGTTTTATTGTTTTTGTTTGCACTTTTTGAAACATGTTTAAATAAATATGGCGTTGGGTTCTGCTTTATTTTAAACCGAAAATACCTGATATCCTCTGAAAAAAAATATATATTCTTTTTGTCAGAAAAATAAATTGTCATACTAAATTTTTGTTCTATCTGAGAAAGTTAGGACAAAATGATCTAAACAGTTTAATCAAATTACTAAGATCTGTAAAGTTAGTCGTAGTCCTGACTTATTCGTCTAGTACAGACTAGTTAGGACAATTTTATTTAGAAAACATTGAAAATTTTACACTTAGGACAAACAGGCTAATTTTCAGGATTTGGGTTTTAGATAGGACATTTGTTTTTAGTAGGCTAGTGTAAAACAATACAATGGGGTGAATTTTTGTAGATAGGAAAACTTGTCTTAGCAGGGCAGTATAAGTGAGATTTAAAATAAGTACCTACATGTGTGTAAGAGTATACAAGGTGGTCATAATTAAAACCTTACTTAAGTAAGGTTTTAATTATAAAATTATTATAAAAATTATTATTATAAAATTTTATATTAGTTCAGTCAAATAACAAGGAATTCCTATGTTTAAATTGCAATAAATGCACACGGGATTATATTTTAAAGGGTATTAGTAGATTGCAACAGAACACTCCTGTAAGTCTGAATAATTTTTTTTAATATATTAATTACAATCGGGTTATAAATATTCAAACATGGCCATGTTGTGGGTGAAATTGTTTTTTTTTTCGTTTTTTTGCCAAATTATTCATCGGAGGACAAAAGTAGCTATGTGCAAACTTGAAGCCAGGGGTACTCCGAAACGTGGTGACGAAACTTATCGCACCATCATCTGCTTAGGGTCACTTTATTCTCTGGTTCAAATCAAAAAAAATTTACCGACTCATCTAAAATTCTACCACTGTGCAACTGAGTTAATTTTGCCATACCTAATTTAAATTTAAATTTTGTTTTTACAACTATCTTTTAAAATTACTTCCGTAGCAGTTTATCATCAAGTTAATTTACAAAAAAAGTAATTATTATATTTTTGAATTATTATCTACTTATATAATTTATAAAAAATATACTTTTTTAGCTACTATAACTTTCACCTTTTTAATGCAAGTATAATAACTCTTGGTACTGAAGAGGGCCAGCAGCCCGAAACTGTCAGTCTACCAATATCACTCTGTACGATGATTAGAAAATAGATTGATGGAATAATAAATATAATAATTATAATTATTGTCAATCAAATACTATATTTATCATAATGATTAATATGTATTTTATATTTAAATATAATAAAAAATGTTGCTTTAATTTAATATGGTTTTAACCACAACGTATAGCAAAACCATTAAACCTTTAAAGAAGCGAATAATACAAGGTGGTAAAAAATTTTGAGTACAGGACAAAATAGGGAAATTTTTGTAAGAAAGCTTTTTTCAAACGGCATGTCACAGTTTAAATTTGATGCCCCAGTATATTTTGTTTTACTCATTTTAATTTTTTTATGTAAAACTAAACACAGGTAAAAGTAAAGGTCCCTATTACGAGTATAAAAAATAAATAAATAAATAAATAAATAAATAAATAAATAAATGGCTTTCAGGACCCCAATTTTAAAGTGGTTTCAGTTTTTACTGTACTATCCAGACATTTTGACCAAATATTAAAAATATTGGAATATTGCTTCACAAATATAGACGATTTACATTAAAATAACTATGATATGCATAAATATGAAGCCATCAAAACAACAAAAAAAGCATAGTAATTTATTTTACTTTAATTTTCTTCATTAAATTTTCATATACACTTACACAAGAGGCTGAGAAGTATGCGGGAAATATTTACCGTTTTCATGAGAATTTCCTTTGAATAAAAACTGTGAATTTTTTCAGATAATTCGAAGAATTCGGAAGCTAATTTTTTAACGATTTATAATATGTCAAACGATGTCAAACCAACTTTTATATTTTTTTCATAACAAAATGAATTGTTTTATTACTTATCTTAATATTTTTACAGGCATATTCTTTAAATTTTCATATACACTTACACAAGAGGCTGAGAAGTATGCGGGAAATATTCACCGTTTTCATGAAAATTTCCTTTGACAGCCAAGAATGAAAACTGTAAATTTTTCCAGATAATTCGAAGAATCGTGTGTAATTCGGAAGATTATTTTTTAGCGATTTATAATATGTCAAACCAACTTTTATATTTTTTTCACCGCAAAATAAATTGTTTTATTACTTATCTTAATATTTTTACAGGCATATTCTTTAATTTGATTTGTCACTGACTAGCGCGGTACTGCGGTAGGCTTGTTCAGTGAACAATGTTCATATTAAAAAGTCAACCTAGAAAAACTGTCCTTACATTTTATAAAATAGTATATTATGATCCAAGGATGAGAAATAATGCATGAGGAGATTGTGAATCAAGGCGTGAGCCGAGATTCACAACCGCGTAAGACCGAGATATATTTCTCTTCCGTGTATCATACGCTATTTTTTATTCGCTTGTAAAAAAAATGTAAAAATAATAAGTAAAATTACTTTTAATTTGGTTTTGTCAGTTCTCTGACAATTTTCCATACGGGACTGCAAAAGTACTTTGGAGGGCTGCAGCCCGCCAAAGTAAATCAATATCAAACACAACCGCTATGCAAATTTTCATAAGGGACAAACTCTTAACAAAAGTGTCACTTTTAACTTAACATTTCTAACCGAAAAATGTCACTTTGGAATACAGTCGAATAAAAAGAATATTTTGTGGTATTTTTTGGTAAGTAATAAAGGAATAACAATAATTATAAATAGTAATATATTCATATTTAATTATTAATTAGTTTTAGGTATGAAATTTTGTTGTAAAAGAGAAATACTGAAAAACAAAATACTACAGTGATTCACTTCACACTAGAATTTTCTACGGTAAAAAATTATCGATATAAATGTAATATGATTGGACAGAAATAAACACGTGGACAGAAATATTGTTAAATGATTGGTTGATAAGAACCTTAAAAAATAATCAATTAAAAAAATTACCACTGTTATTTATTAAAATTCTATGAATAAAATATCTACGTATTTGTTATTTTACAAGAATACGTCGTCTTTTTAAATGTCATGAGTGATTTTTTAATAAATTATTCATATATTTTTTATGAAATATTTTTATAATTTTGTGCATTTCTTAGAAAGTTCCTATCACTTTTATCACCATAATAGATAAAATAAAACATAAATCTACACCCACAATTTTTCTGTAATTTACGGTGTAGAACAAAAGAAAGCTGTCGATCATTGATGAAAAATTTAAATTACTTATTTGTAGTTAAGTATATTTTAAACATTAACCTTCAGTCGTATTAAACTCGCAAGCGACTTGCAAAACAACTTCACATTTTGATATTTTAAAACGCATTGACATAGAGACTTGAAATTAAAAACATTTTTTTTTCACTAGTTAAAAACCTTTATTCCAAATTTGAAGTCTGTGTTCTTGAAATATCGTAGTGTAAAGTCGCTTGCCACTTTAATACGGCTATAATGTTTTTTTTTTAAGAATACAACTTTATATAATAAAATGCTAAAAATATTGTACAATTTTTATTTAATATTTACGAGGTACATCATAGCAAAAAAATAATTTTTTGGAAAAATCGTAGTGGTATGTGATATCGGTAGGTAGGTATCGGTTGCAGGCAAACTAAATATACTTACTTTATTTTAATGCATATTACCACATATTATGTACAGTTTCTTTTATATCTATTGTTTCTAATTTTATAAGCAAATAGTTTTATCCATTTTATGTGTCTTTATGTCTCTGTCTATTAAAACAACAATTATTTTAAATATGGTCATAAATTATTGTTAATACCAATAATTATGAAATAAGGAAACTAATTAAACTTTTATAACCGTAATTAATATTTAAATTAATAATATATTTTAATAAATTTTGACTTTGATTGCTGAGTCCTAAAACAATAAGAAATTTACAGAAAATAAAACTAAAAATGACCAGGGTTTAATTTTGTTTACTTTTTAATGCATTTTTGGTTTATATTTAATTTGTTTTACACATTATGATTTGCAATCCATTATTGAATAAAAAAGATTTAGTAAAAGTATTGATAATAAATATTTAAGTTTGTAAATAATTAAAATCATTATTACACACTAAAAAACTGAGTTATAAATTTTACACTCGCTTTACACTTAAACTTGTACGTATTTATACTCACAAAAGTGTTAATAGTATATATATATATATATAAATACATTCAATTTTTTTTAATAAGTTTCAGAGTTTATTTAAATTTAAATTTAAAAATCATTCAGCGTGCAAAATCATTTTTACCATTATTTTATTTACTATGGCTGTGAATTACAAGTGTAAGTATCATTCACAGTGTGAATTTCACACGAGCGTAAAAATTAACACTCGTTTTTTTGTATCACTCGTTTAATGTTTTTTACCATCATGCCGTTTTTTACTGTGTATTTTAAAGTCTTTGCTCGCATAACAACATAGTCCATAAGAATGCGGTACTGTGATTGGCTTACAAGATATATCAAGCCAATCACGGCATCGCATTCTTATGTACTATGTTGTTAGGCCAGCCTGTGGATATGCCCTTACTTATAGCGGGGGATACTTTAAACGTTTTTTTTTCAAAATATTTAAATAAATATTAATATTGCCGTAATCCTACTGTTTTATCTGTTTTTTTTTATGCATAAAGCTTTAGCTATGTCCAGGCATAGCCACTTAATATCTACATCTTAAAAATAAAAGAGAAACAAATATTTTATATCTGTTCAAAGGGGTAAGGAATCGTTAAAGGCTTATAGTTTTTCACGCTTATTCAATGATATAGTTTTTCACGCCTATTCAATATGTTAGCTTCAGAATAATTTTAAACACATGTTTAGAAAACTAGAAAATGCTAGAAACGGCCGGATTTAGGGGGGTGCAGGGGATGCAGATTACCCGGGGCCCGGGCTCGAGGGGTGCGCGGCGTTGGAAGCTTACAGTATACAGTTTATTTATGTATACTACCCCAGAACTAAGGGCGTCAAAACGAGCAAATATGCAACTTGTAAAACTTATTTAAGGCTGTAAAACTTGAGTTTAAAATATGAAATTAAAAAAAGGCAGAAATTAACATAATTCGTAAAAAATTTCGCCTGCGGCGCTTAGTTAATAAATGGGGACGCCACTTTAGCCCCCCAGCGTACAAGTGCCTTAGCAGTGCTGCAAAAGAATAAGGTTAAACCATTAATAGGTTTCATTAAATAAATCATTCAATATAATTATATTTTAGGTTAAAGAATACCTACCAAAAATTGTCGGTTTTTGAACACCGATTTCAATCTATACTGAAAAATTACAAATACCAACATAACATGTTTAAAATCACTAAAATATTCCTCTAGGTATCTAAATAACAGCGGATATCAACATTTTTAACTTTAAAATATTAATACAGTTATCAAAATAATGTAAATAAACTAGTGAATTTATTTACCCCACAGTTCAAAGTATACCCCGTTCACGGTACTATAGTACCTAATTATGTAAGGAACCATCTATAAATGGCGTCATACTGGATAAACTACCTACCTACCCGGAATAACCTATCTATCTTTCTATGTAGTGCTCTAATCGTGCGAATTTTAAATCTATGCGAGTAAAGGAAATACCTATCATTTTAATAGAAATAGATTTATTATTTTGTAGTAAATGTTTTGCTAAACATGTTACATACATAATTAATGTTTCAATTAAAGGAAAAGCAGTAAATTGATTTCAGATAAATAAAATAATTTATCAAAACTATAAATTTAAATACATTTAATTAAGTTATTAAATTATTTAAATAAACCAACAGCATATTTTACTCGGAGGGCTACCCTTTTGAAGTATTTTTTTTAATTTGTATCTATATATTTCTATCAAAAACTAGTTTTATAATGTTTTCTCAAGAAAGACAACCGAGATCCCTATAGGGCAATTGCCTATATATAGGGAATGACCTGTAGGAGGATAAGCAACACCATGGTCTATTGAACTACACTTAAAACTGATTAGTATGTACTATGCACTTTAAGTTCCATATGATGATGGGGTTAAAATAGGGTCTAAATTTCAATGAGAACCTATGTACTGACGACGTTTTTAATCGAAACAGGTTGAAGATGTTACAATGTTAAAACAAATGATGGTTTTAGATGGATCATCCAGTGAGATTTCAAGGGGCATAGAGAAATTTGTGGGGAAAATGAAATAGAGTGTATAGATATGTGTTTAGCGCCTATAAGTCTGCCTTAATAGGCCATGCCCAATGGGCATGGCCATGCCCCTTACTTGTTCGGTAGAAGGCAGCGTTAGTTCTGCAAAATGGTATTCTCAACGACAATAACACATTGCCTCCGAAGAATCGATGGGTCACTCGCCAAATTACTGACTCGCCTCGGGGTTGGTTAACCTGTGAATTTTCCGCAGTCACTTACTGACTAGGCTATGTTCTCTCCTGCCTCCCTAAGACATTTAGTTTGTTATTGTCATTCGTACACTTTCTCCCTCACTCCCTCTTTACAGGCCTACCTCGATAGACTCCTTTGGAGTTATGTATAGTATCGTAGCCATAGCCATGGGGGATTGGGGAAGCATCCCCCAACCGCATCGAAAAATTTGGTAAATTGAAGGAAAATTTGAAAAGTTGGTAATTATTTATTTAAAAAGTTTGCACAAATTGAGCTAATGAGCTTTTTTTGGTCATCACTTGCTATCTAAACAAGCTGGTAATTCTTCAATCGAAAAGTTAGTAAAATTGGGGGGTAGCCAAAATATGGAATCTCTATAATCTATAACAACGCGAGAACCGGGGTATGAAGTGTATGAATTTTGTACAATTTGCGTTACGTAATATTTGAACGTTCCCCTAGTGCCCCTAACATTTTTTTATTGTTTTTTGTTTTTTATTATTTTTTGATTGGTATAATTTGATTTATTTTATTTTTAAAAAGTTGTGACCTTTTTTTTTATATTTTTATAGAATTTTTAAAAACACTTATCTAAATTGATTCAGCTAGAGCTATGAAGAGTATGATATGCGTTTAATTAGTATTATGAATATTTTAACACATAATTACTCATAGTTATATGGTTGGATGCATCGAGATATAGTCTAATGCAATTAAAACAAACAGAAATAGATAACCTTTCTAGATGGGTGGTAATATACAGGGTGTATTTGAAATAGGGTCGGAAATTTTAACAGGTGATTCTACATGATAAAATATGACAAAAAGTTCCTATAAACATATGTCTAAAAATGCGTCATAAGGGAGCTACGCCCCTTTGAAATTGGCTAAAAAAATCGGTTTTTATTTAATAACTGAGGAACCCTTTGAGATATATTAACGAGGTTTTGTACGTGAATTAATCCTAATAAGGCCCATCTTTGTATGTCAATTTCACGTACTTATTTAAACCAGGGGTGTGCGAAACGGGGGGGCCTTATCAGTTTTTTGTCCCAAACTTTTTTCTGTGTAACTTTATGCAATTTTATTTTCGAAATATGATTCCTCAGGTCAAAATACATAAAAAAGGTACTCTTGTTGTAATACTGTAGGATTAACCGTTTTCGAGAAAAGTTCATTTGAAGGTGAAATTTCACGGTTCGAGGACGAAAAATTAAATACTAATATGTCGAAAACCAAAATTTTAATGATGCAATGTTATTCTACATCAAAAACTAAGAAAAAAAGTTTCCATACGTAGGTCGAAAAAACGCTTTTAAAGCTACCATAGCCCTTTAAAAATGGTGCATATTTAGGATTGATTTTTGGAAGTACCTGTATATGAGGTTTTTTTCTTAGTTTTTAATGTACATTCGCTCTGCATCATTAAAATTTTGGTTTTCAACATTTTAGTATTTAATTTTTCGTCCTCGAACCGTGGAATTTCACCTTCAAATGAATTTTTCTCGAAAACGGTTAATCCTACAGTATTACAACAAGAGTACCTTTTTTATGTATTTTGACCTGGGGAATCATATTTCAAAAATAAAATTGCAAAAAAGTTACACAGAAAAAATTTTTATATAAAAAACTGATAAGCCCCCCCGTTTCGCACACCCCTGGTTAAAATAAGTACACGAAAATAACACATAAAAACGGGCCTTGGTAAAATTAGTTGACGTGCAAAACCTCGTTGATATATCTCAAAGGATTCCTGAGTTATTAAATAAAAACCGATTTTTTTAGCCACTTTCAAAGGGGCTTAGCTCCCTTATGAAGCATTTTTAGACATAGGTTTATAGGAACTTTTTGTCATATTTTATGATGAAGAATCATCTGTTAAAATTTCCGACCCTATTTCAAATACACCGTGTATTTTTAAATCACCACTATCTCAAAAATTAACAATCCTACGACAAAAATGAATATAAACGTTTTTGTAGAAAGTTAAAAAAGTGTTTTAACTGTGTGAGAATATTTTTCCTACGATAAATATTAAGCGAGTTGCGCAAGTTACAAAGGTCTTGAACCCTTGAAAGAATTTTCAAATCGAATATTCAAAGTTATAAGCACACACTTTTTACGAAAAATTTACAAATAAAAAAAATATTTTTAAGAATTTTTTGATAAAAATATCAAAACTATTTTTTTTTAATATAAACCCCGATATTAATCTCAAAAGAATATTTGAACCTTTGCTATCATCAAATATAAAAACTTTAATTAATTATGTTTAAGAAGCATTGCTTTTTTTGAAGATTTAATTCAGATAAATTAATTTGTGGGTTACATACTAAATAGTCACGATTTAATATTTATATTATTTACAATTGAAGACACTTTAGAAAAAAAATTTAATTCTTTGTTTTTTTCTTTTCGTTTTTTAAACAAACCAATGGAGTTCTTGCATCGGCGTTGCCAGCGCGAAAAAACAACTGAATGTGCTCAAATCCTTGTCATTATCGTAAAAACAATTGATATTAGCAGTACTCGGCGAATTTCCAGTACTCGCATAGGCGCCGCGTCGAATCTAGCGTTGACTCTAGGTTTTAAATACTTACATTTTTATTTCTTTTTATCTCGATTTTTTTTAATGATTCCATTTAAACGAGTAAGGTGGGAAAAAAGTTATTAATAAATAAAAATTAAAAACTTTCTTATTATTAAAAGATAAAAAACGAATGTCGGTTTTTTCTTTGAAAAGCACCGATATATATATATATATATATACATATGTATAGTTAATATGTATAGTCAATATTGTTGTGTGTAACAAATTAGTCTTCAAATGTTTCGATTTAGTGACCTTTATAAAAATGTTCCTCATAATTCGGCAAAATTATTCCGTAAGCCTATTTTTCTGTGTTTATTTTCTACGTTGATGAGTCATAACAAGCGCAATAGAGCTGCTGATTTGTATTCTTATGTAATAATAATAACTGAGTTTACGCCGACTACTGGATATTAGGTACCCACGAGTGGCCATGAGCAAAATACCTACAGAAAAACCGAGAACTTGCTCCAAAACTCAACCTAAATACCACATTAAATTATCACAATTTGTTTTTATTCTTTTTTTAGTGAGATTTGTTATTATAGCTTTCTTTGTGTTGTGTTTTTACTTGGTTGGTATAATATCCTGCTAAAAAAATTATTCTAAATTACATTTTTGCCAAAATATCTTCAAATTTCTTTCGTATTTTTTACATAACAGTATAGGTAGTAATTTAAAAAATAAATATAAAAAATAATTTTTTCGAAGCGTTAAATTTGAAATAATAATATAGTATTAACCGGTATTACCACTTGATTAGCAAAAGTTTTTATTTCAAATTCCTATTACAAAATACTCGTAATATTTTTTTTTATTGTGATCAAATTAAAAATATTCAATAAAAAAATAACCTACATCAGTGATATTAGATAGCAATATTTATGAATCATCCTTGAACGAAAAATAAAGATTATTTTTGCACATATCAAAATGAAAGTACTTAATCCTATAACCAGTGTCCCAATAAAATAAATATTTTTTTTACTAACCTAAATTTGAACCTAAACCTGAAGCAAATATTTTAAGGTACATAGTTTTAAATACGATTGCCTCCCACTTAAAATTTGATGCTCTGGGAGCAGTGATCATTAGATTCAAAAATACGGCTATAAGCAACTGCTAACGGGACATCTGGTAGTTAAATTATTACCTGCTGCTATTACTAATTCTTTTTTCTTTTTTTACAGGGAGCAGTATTTATTTAACGTCTTCGAAGCCATAATATCAACATTAGAAACGAAACTACAAAGAATAGAAAATTTAGACAAAGCAGTAGAACACCTAATGAGAAGAGTAGAGGGCTTAGACACAAGAGTCAACAATAACATAGACAAAACAGAATCAGTTATAAGCAAACTGAGAAATCTAGATTCAAAACTGTTTCAAACAGCAAACACGTTACCATTTACTATCACCGGCAGAAAATCAGATTCTTTTATAGAACCAGAAAATTCAAATGTGAACAGAAAACTAATATCTTTAGACCAAAAAGTCAGTGATATAGATGACAAACTAAGCATTCTAAAGAACCAGCTAGACAATAACTATCTCCAAGGAGAAGATATAAACGTAGAAGCCAGTGAAAAGAAACCTATAAGTATGAATGTCATAGAAATAACAAAAGCTTTAAATACAGAAGTTATAAACCACGTTACCAAAGAATTAGGTCAACTGCGAGAAGCTACTGGTAATGTGGATAGAAAACTGCAATTTCATATTAATTTAGTATCAGAAAATTTAGGAAAAGTGCTACATATGGTGACCGATGTACACCATGCTATTGTGGATGATCAAGAAACTAGGTATTATTTTAACAGGTCTACCACTACAACGACTAATCGACCGGATACGATAAGAACGAACAAAATAGACGCTCTGGTACAACAAATGCGACCAATTATTTCAGTGTCAGAAAAAATGGATGAAGTTTGGGATGTAGTAGTGGGAACAAAGAGTTCCGTAGACGATTTAGTTCCAAAATCTGACGAACTACTAACTCAAACTCAACGGCAAGAAAGGGCTATAGGAGAAATACACAACGACTTAAGAACTAAAACTAATACAATAATTGATAATTTGGATAAAGTTGAAAAAAGATTAAAAAAACAGGAGGACGACGTAGCAACATTAGCTCAAAGACCAGTTCCCCCAGAGCTGTTGTTTGATCCAACCATGGAAAAAATAGATGATTATGAATCTACGAAATATTTTGACGAATTCGCAACTGACACAACGTTGCCAGTTGGTTTTACGACTTTGCCACCTACGATAATAACGCAGACTTCAGTGCATATGAGTGTTCAAAATTCTACGAGTTCTGCTGTGTTTTTGGCGAATGGGACGACTACCGAGAAAAGGCCGGAAAAGAGAAAAGGAGGAATTATTTTTCCCAGTGTAAAAAATAAGCCTTCGCCTCAGAATTCGACTTTCATTACTTCGGATGTGCTGCCCAGTATTAAGGATGTCAGGGTAAGTATAAATAAAGTTTTTCAGTTTTTCTTTTGCAAACATGCTATTTATAGGTGCATTTTTGGCGCTTTTGATAATAAATACCATTTAAACGGGGAGAATACCATCCTGACGAAAAATATATATTAAAAGCTTTAAAAACCTTAAAAATCAGCCAATAAGAATACAGTGCTTTGTATACGTCGTACGTACAAATAGCTTGTTCCATGTAAACGGGCTTTTAATACGTCCAACGTAACATAACCTAACTCTTTGGCTTAAGTCGGTTTTTTCGCTTGTTTGGTATTTTTGATGCTAATAAGGGGCGCTTAGTCTTAGCTCATGTTTTTCACTCGTTAATTCCTCTATAAATTTCATATAAATATCTACATTTTCCCTTTTCAAAATGATATTAAAACTTATTATACTAAGGTACTTAATCGAGTACTTAATCATACCAAATTAAAGCACATGAAACTCTTTTTTAAACATGTGTTAAATTAACATTGATTACAACAATATTTTTTGTAGATGATATCTTTTGATCTTTATTAAAGCGAAATTTTAACTGATTAAAGTCGCAACTCATCCTTCATTACAGTTTAAATAATGAACGCGTTACGCCCGGTACTATATTATAGTATTTATTATAATATGATGGCGATTTTCAACTTTATATACGGGGGCTTGCTGAAAGAACGATGCCAAAAAACTTAAGGACGATGGTTCCCAGGCCCTAAGCCAAATAATTTCTAAATCTAAATTTATGAATACATACATAGGTATTTTTGTTATATAGTTCTTTAATAAACTGTAAATGTAAAAGAGCTTCCCTGTTCCAAACTTTAGATGGTAAAGTCTTTTTTTTTACTAAAATAATAATAAATTTACAACTGGGTTAACAATTTGAAAAAAGTCCCGACAAAAATGGATTTGTAAATTCGTAAATGCCACCACCTAAAGAAGCTAGCCCAATTCTATTTTAATATAATTTCAGAAACTTTTTTATTTTTCAATTTTGTCAATATTGTTAGTTCTATTCCCCTTACCCCGCCCTTATCTTTATGATAAATAATATACGATGGGAACTTTTAGCAATAAAACTATGCTACTTCTTTAAGGTCTCTAAACTAAAGCCTTTTTATTTCAATAGTCTTCCGTACAAAATAAAAAAGGGTACTTATCAGATAAGTCATGTTTCCATTTTCCACCTGTAATTCATTGTTTCTTTTCAATTTTTGACCTCACCTCGTACACGAAACAAATGAAAATCAAAAGCCGCCTGCTCCAATAGTGCCGTTGTCCAATTTAAGACAAAACTTTCCCCAAATTAAGCGTCCAATTACAGTAATAGTGTATCGGCACTTTATAAATGTTTTTTTTCTTTTGCCTCGTTGCCATAAAGAATTGCCGGTCACTTAATTTAGCACCGCTGTGAAATACGGGCGGCCCTTTAAGAAATATTTGTAGGATTTTAAAATAAATGGGACTTTTTATCTTATTTATCCGGTTTCATTCGGATAGTTATCTTGCAATATTCGAGTGTATATCTAAAATGGAACCCCCTCAGGAATACACACTTTACTTAAGATGCAAAAAGTTTTATTTAAATATAAACAGATTTACAATCTATTTATAAATAATTTTTAAATTTATATTGAAATGTCTGTCGCCTCTATAAAGACAAAATTTTCAGTTTTGCCCTTGTGCTATCAATTTTGTTTCGACCTCGTTTACTGCAAATTTTCAAGGTCTAACTAAGTATATTCTGCAAATAATTTTCTTTTAAACAATATGTAGGAATGTGCGAAATATGAGAACCAAATTATATTTTCCTATGAGAACCGTTCATTGTTTTTTTTTATTTCAAAATTATTTTATAGTCATTATATATATTTATCAATCTTCCCTCATAAGCTAAAAAACCTATATCCAGAAGTTTAAAAATATTTACCACAATAAGATAAAAACTATAGTGCATAGTTTATACCCTTACCATTAGAATGGGCAGGGAAAAGCTGAGCAGCAGGTTGGGTAGGTTTTCCGGGTCAGACAAAAAGGGCCATTGAGCCTACTTGTCAGGTTTTGAAGCTTACTTACCTTTACAACAACTACCTACTACTCTTATTTATACCAAATTCCTTGAGAATAATTATTATCCTTTGCTTCTTCTTCTTCTTTGTTCTTCTTCTTCTTTGGCTTCTTTTGGTTTTTGTGTTGCCAAATTTTGCCACGCCTTTTCGGCTGCTTCAAACCCGATCCCTGTTAGACTAAAGTTTGGTCGGTAAGGTATGGAAAGTAAAATAAGAAACCAACTGTTTCGGGAACCTACCTACCCTGACTGGCTTAAGCGTGGCAAAAGTTGCCGGAAGCTCAGCTAAGGGGTGAGTTCTTACTAAAAAGAAAAGAAAAATGCTAGGGGGCGCCACCTAGGATGGCCAGGCCCTAGGTCCTGTCGGGATATACTTGACAGTCTAGATAGGTAGTTTCCTGCAAACAGCCTAAACCTGCAATTATAATTAGTTACACAAGTTTATTCATATAAGAAAAACGGAGATTGAAATATAAAGTCACAACTGATACAAGACGGTACCGTACTGTAGTATTGAAGAGAATACAATAACTTAGGGGTACTAAATTATGATAAATTTTAATACACTGGGATCCGGACTGTTAGTAAACTAGTTGAATACTAAGTTACCTTGCGGCTGGGCTGGGTATCCTCGGGGAGGAACTCCACATAGGTTTACCTGTGCCTTTTTGACGTAGTAGTTAATGTAATTCTTGACATAATCTTGAAGGAAATCTTTAACGTAATTCTTAGCGTAATTCGTAGCGTAATTTGTAGCGTAATTCGTAGCGTAACTCGTGTGTTGACCAACCTGTTTTTCTTCTAAAAACTATAGCTTTGTAGCATAGTTTAGACAAGAAAATAAAAGCTATTTTCAGAATTATAATTAGTATGATTGATTTTAATGATATTTAACACCACATAATGCAAATATATGCCTACAAGTATTGTTCAAGTGAAACACTCATTGCGTTGTAATTTTCTTGGTTCAATACATGTTTTTTTTTACAATTTTGTGTTATTTTACGCCAATAAATGTTTAATTCATAAAATAAACTATTATACAATGTGAAACCAAAGCATTAAATTTCTAAATACCTATAAAAAGAATATTTAGACTTTTTGTATGGTTAGGGAATTCCTGTTTCACACAATGCTATACAGTTTTTATCATTTTTCTCAAAATGCTTTCAGATGGACACGCATGAACACATTCAAATTACCAACCTGTTTTTTCTCTTCAAAAATATGCTTCGAAACTAAAGCTTTGTAACATAGTCTAGACAAGAAAATAAAAGCCGACCGCGAAAGGCTAATATTTAACAAGAAGGAGGTACTTTTGACACGCAGTATGTAATAAATATTCAAGTATAGGTAATTACATAAATTTGAAGAAGTTGCGGTTGTAATAAAAATGTTTACATTGTGTCTTCTTTAGATTAACAATTATATCGAGAAAGCCTACAAGAACCCACGCGTTGTTTTGATATTTTTAAAAAATGATAAATAAGTACCAATCTGGCAATTTCAATGAATTATTAATAATAATAATTTATTATAACAAGCCGTGAAGATACGTAGTGCTTCCCATTCCATAGTATACTCTTCACAAAGGAAAGTATTGCTCAACACGCACTATTTAAACCGCATTAAAAATTTGCGTCCCCTCTAACTTTTTTTTCTCTCACAGAACTTTCACAAAATCTTCATATTGATCAACATTCCGTTCTTGAGTTTTTTTTGTTGATCTATAGCAATTTTTGACGTTTCTGGATATTTGAAATAGTATATTTCATAATGTGTATGGAAGGTAACAAGAAATATACTTTCCGACAAGTTATACACACTATTTTTCCTAAAACCCAAATAAAAATAGAATTATTTAAAATAAATATTATTTTGTGTAAATAAAGATAAATAAAATGATCATTATTTAAAATTATTATATTGATTAAAATTGAGTAACTACTAAAATATTAAAAAAATATTAGTACCTACTTCACAGAAAAATAAATATTCTCGCTGCATTTTTGCTGAAATTCCTGAACTTGGAAGTGCCAATGCCTCAATTTTGAATTGATTGTCGCACTGGATTCTCCAGGGGTGCGTTTTCACTATCGAAACCAAATTTCGGGATCCTGAATTTCGGGACTGTAAACCCTAATGGCACTCTCTTAGTCTCTAAATAGTGGGAAATTTGTCGCATTGATGGTGGTCGTAGGAAAATCATCCTAGCTATAACAATCTTCCACGGATCCAGCTCGAAAGATGCGAACAGTACTGGGTGGTCCAAAAAGTTTTTTTTTCTATGGTTGAGCTGTAGAAAATTTGGTAGGAGGGGTAGAAAGGTGGGGTCGGTCTTAAACGATAGTTTGGTTCAGGAAATTTAGTCATCATACAGCGCTACACGGGAGAGAAGCGCTTCTCTCTGTAGCGCTGCATGGTGACTAAATATCCCTGACCCACTATCGTTTAAGACTGACTTCACTTTTCTACCCCTCCTACCAAATTTTCTATAGCGCAACCAAATAAAAAAAAACTTTTTAAGCCACCCAGTATAATAAAGCGTCTAAATTATACCGCCCGTTTGAAAGTAAACAAAACGTATGAAACAAAGATCAAGGCTGACGTGTGCTTTTTTTTAATAAAATACAGAGCGTCGCACGGACCGTCTCCGCACGTCAGTCCTGATCTGATCGTTCTATCTTCGTTTTCTCTGTTTTGTACAATCTGAAATGCACAGTATTTCGTGTCGAAAAATCCTTCATTTATAAAATCTCTTCCATATATGGAAGAACTAAGTATAAAAACGGGACATGAAACCAATAAAAAGCTTAATTGTTGTACAAGGGGGATAAGATATAAATATTATTTGCGGCTAACTTTATTGTTATTAAACTTAAAAACTTTTTTTTATATGTAAACTATGTTAATGTCAGAAATAATTTCAGTACTTAACGCTCAAAGTCACATCGCACTTTGACAAGTTTTCATTGGAAATTAAGGCATGTGAAGTTAGCAGCCAAAACTGGCAGCCAATTTTCCGAAGATGCCCGAATGATCATAGACGTCGTTTTTATTTTCCGCAGGGTTTTAATGTACCAATTTATTGAAATTAAATAGTTAAAACAAAAAACTATATAAAACCAAACACAAACAATAAAACACACAAAAAAAACATTATTTTCAAAAAAGTCCAAACATAAATCTTAAAAAAAATAAAAATATATTTTCTTAATTTTTTTTTTATAGAAATTAAAAAAAGTTCTTGAAATATCAAATGTTTGATTGTTTTTAGGAAATTAGGGGTCGGTAGATTAGAAGGGGTCAGCAGCCAGCCTTAAATATTAAAAAAATTCATATTTTCAAAACTAAAACTTGTAACGCTCTGAAATATTGTACAAATATTCTTTGCACACATACACGTTAGCCTACACACACAGAATTGGCTTAGAAAGGGGACTAGGGGTCAGCAGCCAGCCCTAAATATTAAAAAAATTCATATTTTCAAAACTAAAACTTGTAACGCTCTGAAATTTTGTACAAATATTCTTGGCACACATCCACGTTAGCCTACATACACAGAATTGGCTTAGAAAGGGGACTAGGGGTCAGCAGCCAGCCTTAAATATTAAAAAAATTCATATTTTCGAAACTAAAACTTGTAACGCTCTGAAATTTTGTACAAATATTCTTGGCACACATACACGTTAGCCTACATACACAGAATTGGCTTAGAAAGGGGACTAGGGGTCAGCAGCCAGCCTTAAATATTAAAAAAATTCATATTTTCGAAACTAAAACTTGTAACGCTCTGAAATTTTGTACAAATATTCTTGGCACACATACACGTTAGCCTACATACACAGAATTGGCTTAGAAAGGGGACTAGGGGTCAGCAGCCAGCCTTAAATATTAAAAAAATTCATATTTTCGAAACTAAAACTTGTAACGCTCTGAAATTTTGTACAAATATTCTTGGCACACATACACGTTAGCCTACATACACAGAATTGGCTTAGAAAGGGGACTAGGGGTCAGCAGCCAGCCTTAAATATTAAAAAAAATTCATATTTTCGAAACTAAAACTTGTAACGCTCTGAAATTTTGTAAAAATATTCTTGGCACACATACACGTTAGCCTACATACACAGAATTGGCTTAGAAAGGGGACTAGGGGTCAGCAGCCAGCCTTAAATATTAAAAAAATTCATATTTTCGAAACTAAAACTTGTAACGCTCTGAAATTTTGTACAAATATTCTTGGCACACATACACGTTAGCCTATATACACAGAATTGGCTTAGAAAGGGGATTAGGGGTCAGCAGCCAGCCTTAAATATTAAAAAAATTCTTATTTTCGAAACTAAAACTTGTAACGCTCTGAAATTTTGTACAAATATTCTTGGCACACATCCACGTTAGCCTACACACACAGAATTGGCTTAGAAAGGGGATTAGGGGTCAGCAGCCAGCCTTAAATATTAAAAAATTTCATATTTTCGAAACTAAAACTTGTAACGCTCTGAAATTTTGTACAAATATTCTTGGCACACATACACGTTAGCCTACATACACAGAATTGGCTTAGAAAGGGGACTAGGGGTCAGCAGCCAGCCTTAAATATTAAAAAAATTCATATTTTCGAAACTAAAACTTGTAACGCTCTGAAATTTTGTACAAATATTCTTGGCACACATACACGTTAGCCTACATACACAGAATTGGCTTAGAAAGGGGACAAGGGGTCAGCAGCCAGCCTTAAATATTAAAAAAATTCATATTTTCGAAACTAAAACTTGTAACGCTCTGAAATTTTGTACAAATATTCTTGGCACACATACACGTTAGCCTACATATACAGAATTGGCTTAGAAAGGGGACTAGGGGTCAGCAGCCAGCCTTAAATATTAAAAAAATTCATATTTTCGAAACTAAAACTTGTAACGCTCTGAAATTTTGTAGAAATATTCTTGGCACACATACACGTTAGCCTACATACACAGAATTGGCTTAGAAAGGGGACTAGGGGTCAGCAGCCAGCCTTAAATATTAAAAAAATTCATATTTTCGAAACTAAAACTTGTAACGCTCTGAAATTTTGTACAAATATTCTTGGCACACATACACGTTAGCCTACATACACAGAATTGGCTTAGAAAGGGGACTAGGGGTCAGCAGCCAGCCTTAAATATTAAAAAAATTCATATTTTCGAAACTAAAACTTGTAACGCTCTGAAATTTTGTACAAATATTCTTGGCACACATACACGTTAGCCTACATACACAGAATTGGCTTAGAAAGGGGACTAGGGGTCAGCAGCCAGCCTTAAATATTAAAAAAAAATCATATTTTCGAAACTAAAACTTGTAACGCTCTGAAATTTTGTACAAATATTCTTGGCACACATACACGTTAGCCTATATACACAGAATTGGCTTAGAAAGGGGATTAGGGGTCAGCAGCCAGCCTTAAATATTAAAAAAATTCTTATTTTCGAAACTAAAACTTGTAACGCTCTGAAATTTTGTACAAATATTCTTGGCACACATCCACGTTAGCCTACACACACAGAATTGGCTTAGAAAGGGGATTAGGGGTCAGCAGCCAGCCTTAAATATTAAAAAACTTCATATTTTCGAAACTAAAACTTGTAACGCTCTGAAATTTTGTACAAATATTCTTGGCACACATACACGTTAGCCTACATACACAGAATTGGCTTAGAAAGGGGACTAGGGGTCAGCAGCCAGCCTTAAATATTAAAAAAATTCATATTTTCGAAACTAAAACTTGTAACGCTCTGAAATTTTGTACAAATATTCTTGGCACACATACACGTTAGCCTACATACACAGAATTGGCTTAGAAAGGGGACAAGGGGTCAGCAGCCAGCCTTAAATATTAAAAAAATTCATATTTTCGAAACTAAAACTTGTAACGCTCTGAAATTTTGTACAAATATTCTTGGCACACATACACGTTAGCCTACATATACAGAATTGGCTTAGAAAGGGGACTAGGGGTCAGCAGCCAGCCTTAAATATTAAAAAAAATCATATTTTCGAAACTAAAACTTGTAACGCTCTGAAATTTTGTAGAAATATTCTTGGCACACATACACGTTAGCCTACATACACAGAATTGGCTTAGAAAGGGGACTAGGGGTCAGCAGCCAGCCTTAAATATTAAAAAAATTCATATTTTCGAAACTAAAACTTGTAACGCTCTGAAATTTTGTACAAATATTCTTGGCACACATACACGTTAGCCTACATACACAGAATTGGCTTAGAAAGGGGACTAGGGGTCAGCAGCCAGCCTTAAATATTAAAAAAATTCATATTTTCGAAACTAAAACTTGTAACGCTCTGAAATTTTGTACAAATATTCTTGGCACACATACACGTTAGCCTACATATACAGAATTGGCTTAGAAAGGGGACTAGGGGTCAGCAGCCAGCCTTAAATATTAAAAAAATTCATATTTTCGAAACTAAAACTTGTAACGCTCTGAAATTTTGTAGAAATATTCTTGGCACACATACACGTTAGCCTACATACACAGAATTGGCTTAGAAAGGGGACTAGGGGTCAGCAGCCAGCCTTAAATATTAAAAAAAATCATATTTTCAAAACCAAAACTTGTAACGCTCTGAAATTTTGTACAAATATTCTTTATCCACCTACACGTTCGCCTACATATACAGAATTGACTTAGAAAGGGGACTAGGGGTCAGCAGCCAGCCCTAAATATTAAAAAAATTCATATTTTCAAAACTAAAACTTGTAACGCTCTGAAATTTTGTACAAATATTCTTTATACACATACATGTTACCCTACATACACAGAATTGGCTTAGAAAGGGGACTAGGGGTCAGCAGCCAGCCCTAAATATTAAAAAAATTCATATTTTTAAAACTAAAACTTGTAACGCTCTGAAACTTTGTACAAATATTCTTGGCACACATACACGTTAGCCTACATATACAGAATTGGCTTAGAAAGGGGACTAGGGGTCAGCAGCCAGCCTTAAATATTAAAAAAATTCATATTTTCAAAACCAAAACTTGTAACACTCTGAAATTTTGTACAAATATTCTATGCACACATACACGTTAGCCTACATACACAGCATTGGCTTAGAAAGGGGACTAGGGGTCAGCAGCCAGCCCTAAATATTAAAAAAATTCATATTTTCAAAACTAAAACTTGTAACGCTCTGAAATTTTGTACAAATATTCTTTGCACACATACACGTTAGCTTACATATACAGAATTGGCTTAGAAAGGGGACTAGGGGTCAGCAGCCAGCCCTAAATATTAAAAAAATTCATATTTTCAAAACTAAAACTTGTAACGCTCTGAAATTTTGTACAAATATTCTTTGCACACATACACGTTAGCTTACATATACAGAATTGGCTTAGAAACTGGACTAGGGGTCAGCAGCGAGCCCTAAATATTAAAAAAATTCATATTTTCAAAACTAAAACTTGTAACGCTCTGAAATTTTGTACAAATATTCTTTACACACATACACGTTAGCTTACATATACAGAATTGGCTTAGAAAGGGGACTAGGGGGCAGCAGCCAGCCCTAAATATTAAAAAAATTCATATTTTCAAAACTAAAACTTGTAACGCTCTGAAATTTTGTACAAATATTCTTGGCTCACATACACGTTAGCCTACATACACAGAATTGGCTTAAAAAGGGGACTAGGGGTCAGCAGCCAGCCTTAAATATTAAAAAAATTCATATTTTCGAAACTAAAACTTGTAACGCTCTGAAATTTTGTACAAATATTCTTGGCACACATACACGTTAGCCTACACACACAGAATTGGCTTAGAAAGGGGACTAGGGGTCAGCAGCCAGCCCTAAATATTAAAAAACTTCATATTTTCAAAACTAAAACTTGTAACGCTCTGAAACTTTGTACAAATATTCTTTGCGCACATACACGTTAGCCTATATACACAGAATTGGCTTAGAAAGGGGACTAGGGG
>OY294046.1:35181667-35207248 GCA_958510825.1 Brachypterus glaber
TGAAATTTTCAGGAAAAAAAGTTCTATGTGGGGAAGATTCCTATTGTTTTGAAAGTAATTCCCACGAAAACAAAAAAGTTATGGGGGGTTAAAATGAAAAAAAAAAATATGAAAGAAAAATATTTTTGAGGAAAAATTACACAAATTTCAACTTTTGTTTTATGCGCAACTTTATTTATATGTTTTCTTACATAATTTTTGATGAGGAATCCAAATCCGTCAAGAAAAAAAATCGTTGGTTCAGTTTTCGAGAAAAGTTTTTATAATCCCAGTCTAGAACTTTGCATAAGCAATCTATGGTTTAAATTTGAAGACTTTAGCTCAAAGCGTTCTCGAGTTATCGTGGTCACAAATTTACCACTACAGACAGACAAACAGACAGATTTTTTTTTGACCGAAATCGTATTTTTTGGATATACTTGTTGCAATGCAACAATGTTGCATTTATAAAAATTGAATCAACTAATTAAAAAAAAAATCAATCAATCAATTTTGTTTCAAGTTCAATTAGTATTTGTTACCAGGAAATTAGTGTTAGTACTATTTTTCATTATTTTTAGTTATTTAAATACTCATATCTACTTGCCATCTTTCATTTAAGTTTCTTTAAAAATCAATACAAGAAGTTTTTTATATCAAACCAAGCACTGTTACGCTATTAAAGTTTTAACTTATTGGTCTTAGTAAGTAGTATTGAATTTAATTCAAGCAAAATATTTGAATTAAGTACTTAAAATGGTTGCGGATATCCAAACTTTTGGGACACTTAATTTAAATATTACGTACTCTCCGTACAGGCACTGAATTTAAGAGTACTGCTGCCAACAAAATAATACTTTACCCTATAGGCCTAGTTTCATTAAAATCAAAAACGAAAAAATTAAAAAAAAATTAAAAAAATAAAATTTTCAAAAAAAAAATTTTTTTCAAAAAAAGTTTTTTTTCGTAAAACGAAAAATAAATTGAAAAAAAATTATTTTACCCCCTTACCCCAATCCGATTTTTCCCAAAAACAATCCCAGCCTAGAACTTTGGATAATCAACCTATGGTCCAAATTTAAAGTCATTAGCTCAAAGCGTTCTTGAGTTATCTTGGTCACAAATTTCTCGGATACACAGCCAGACCGACAGAATTTTTTTTTACGGAATTAAATTTTTTGGATATAAAACGTCCAGAAACGTAAAAAAAGCAATAAAAAATGTTCGAATTTTTTTTACTAACGCAAGACTTTCTTTGGGGAAAGTAGAATTTTAAGTTATTTTTCCCAGTTTTTTCTTTAATAATTATAATTAATGATTTTTTTTCAGGGATACTCATGTGTGGATCTTCTAAATGCGGGGATGAGAAGTCCAGGAGTATATTATCTACAAATTCGAGGTACAACATTCTGGTTCTTAAAAGTATTCTGCGAGCAGGAAGTAGCTGAAGGAGGCTGGACTGTAAGTACCTATTTTAAACAGAATTATAATTTTTTAAATGGCACCTCCAAGATTTCCTTCAATTTGCACACCTGAATTTCTCAGTGGTTTACCCTTGATGAATATGAAATTTTAGGAGCTGTTTTTTTCTCCTTGTGTAGATATCATGATATATGTATATCGATGCATATACACGGTGTATTTGAAATAGCGTAGGATATTTTAACAGGTGATTCTACATGATAAAATATGACAAAAAGTTCCTATAAATATATGTCTAAAAATGCGTCATAAGGGAGCTACGCCCCTTTGAAAGTGGCTAAAAAAATCGGTTTTTATTTAATAACTCAGGAACCCTTTGAGATATATCAACGAGGTTTTGCACGTCAACTAATCCTACCAAGCCCGTTTTTATGTGTTATTTTCATGTACTTATTTCAACCAGGGGTGTGCGAAAACGGGGGGAGGGGGCTTATCAGTTTTTTGTCCCAAACTTTTTTCTGTGTAACTTTTTTGCAATTTTATTTTTGGTATATGATTCCTCAGGTCAAAATAGATAAAAAGGTACTCTTGTTGTAATACTGTAGGATTAACCGTTTTCGAGAAAAATTCATTTGAAGGTGAAATTCCACGGTTCGAGGACGAAAAATTAAATACTAAAATGTTGAAAACCAAAATTTTAATGATGCAGAGCGAATGTACATTAAAAACTAAGAAAAAAACCTCATATACAGGTACTTCCAAAAATCAATACTAATGGAGCTTTGGTCTCCTAAATATGCACCATTTTTAAAGGGCTATGGTAGCTTTAAAAGCGTTTTTTCGACCTACATGTATGGAAACTTTTTTTCTTCGTTTTTGATGTAGAATAACATTGCATCATTAAAATTTTGGTTTTCGACATTTTAGTATTTAATTTTTCGTCCTCGAACCGTGAAATTTCAACTTCAAATGAACTTTTCTCGAAAACGGTTGATCCTACAGTATTACAACAAGAGTACCTTTTTTATGTATTTTGACCTGAGAAATCATATTTCAAAAATAAAATTACAAAAAAGTTATACAGAAAAAAGTTTGGGACAAAAAACTGATAAGGCCCCCCCGTTTCGCACACCCCTGGTTTAAATAAGTAAGTGAAAATGACATACAAAGATGGGCCTTATTAGGATTAATTCATGTGCAAAACCTCGTTAATATATCTCAAAGGGTTCCTGAGTTATTAAATAAAAACCGATTTTTTTAGGCAATTTCAAAGGGGCGTAGCTCCCTTATGACGCATTTTTAGACATATGTTTATAGGAACTTTTTGTCATATTTTATCATGTAGAATCACCTGTTAAATTTTCCTACCCTATTTCAAATACACCCTGTATATTCCAATTTATTTCTTTTAAATTCATTTGATAAAAGGCTTTTATAGGTCCATAAATATCAGTACTTTTAATAGATAAGCAGAAACAAATAATCAAATAGTAACTTTCTAACTCAATAAAGGATTATTTTATACTCTAATTAGGCACGCATATATGACAAGTCGCGCCCAAAGTATATATGTTAGGCCTACGCCATTAATAAATTTATTATGATTGTAATGCATAGTAAATTACATGGTTAATATTGGGAAAGCATAAGGAAACTTTGCCTGTTTCACTTTAAATTTACAAGGTATCTTAATCACATATGCATATACTGTGTTTAAATATAATCTTATTGCAACATGATCAAGTATTTAATATGAGCCACTTTTCTGTCAACTGACTACTTTTGACGTTTCTTTCGAAATTCTAACTTCCACACAACTAAGCCGCTTATCACTGCCCACAGAACACGATTTTCACGATTCACTCACCGCAGTAATGAGAAGAATCCAGCGCATGCGTACTAATTTTATTATTTTTGTTTTGACGTATGCCAAAAATTATTTTAAGGTTTATTTTTTATTTTTATTTTTTTTTGCAGAATTTTACAAAAATATCTACTTTTTTTCTTTGCGACTAACAGTTTTTTTTTAATTGGCTAAAAGTACTCGCTTTTAATAGTATTTTCGTAAAAAAAAATTGCGGATTATTCATTAATAAACATTTGATACTTAAAATATATTGCCTTCTAAATTCTGAAATATCTTATCTGAAAAATGCCTCCCATTAAAAAAAAAAAACACCAAACCATCAAACTACCAAACCAAACCATTATTAACGTAAACCACCGCCTCCCATTAAAAAGAAAAATACCAAACCAGCAAACTACCAAACCAAACCAATGTTAACGCAAACCAACGCCACCCATTAAAAAAAAAACACCAAACCAGTAAACTACTAAACCAAACCATTGTTAACGTAAACCAACACCCCCATTAAAAAAATCAAACAGAAATTCGTGAGTATTTTAACAATCTCTTGTTATATATTCTAACAAAAAAACTGGATTTTCCGCACATTTTCCAAACCAGAAATCAGTGCAAAAATATAGTTCATTTTTGTGGACCTGATGAGCACCGTAACCCCACTCAAATTAAACTATTTCATAAAACTACAACTGCCTAAACGGAAGCCACTTTTGACATCCGTCAAAACAAGTGCAAACCAGTGCGCATGTGCTAGTTTCTTCTCATTACTGCGGTGAACATGGCGAACATAGACAGTTCACCTAAGTTCGCACTCACTTGATTTGTTTTGAACGATTGCGTCTGCGCTGCGCCACTTTGGTATAAAAATGTGAAAATTCGTTAAAGAACTAAATCTTAGGTTAGATTATCTTTGAAGAAAACCGAACTCCAATCTTACCTTACTTTGTAAGACCGTTTAGACAGCTTATAAGTTCTCATGTATTAGTATGTGACCCATAGGGTGGTCCAAAAAAAAATTATTTACTTAATCTTTTCTATGTGTCGTGTTTAGAACACCCTTAGAGTAATAATTTATAGAGACAACCCTAAGGGGTACTTTTAGGGCCCTATAAACCCTAAAAACACGCAAATATCGATAAAATTCGTATAAAACCAGCCCTAGTGTTTGTAATTTTATAATATTTAAAAACCTTGATATCAAGATTTTTTATTTTTGTGTATCAAAATAAGCCTGATCAAAACTTTCTAACCCGTGCCAACAAGGCCCCGAAATTGCCCCTAAATTCCGAAAAAGTGCATTTTCTATTAATTTGTGCTACTGAAGAATTATAAATATTAAATAAAAAAGTCATATTTTTTCTGTATAAACCTTTTTAGTTATTTTAAAATATTACGTTAATCTACGCAACGAGTATGGGGTCTAAGCGCCATTTAACATTTTAACAAAAATCACACCAAAATGTTGGTTAAATGTCGCGTAGATTATCGTAACATTTTAAAATAAGTAAAATAGGTTTATGTAAAAAAAAAGGGACATAAAAACTTTTTTATTTGATATTTATAATTCGTCAAATTAATAGAAAATGCACTTTTTCGAAATTTAGGGGCAATTTTGGGGCCTTGTTGGCACGGGTTAGAAACTTTTGATAGGGCTAAGATTTTGCAGGCTTATTTTTATACTTAAAAAGAAAAAAATATAGATATCAAGACTTTAAAATTTTATAAAATTACAAATACTAGGGCTGGTTTTATACGAATTTTATCGACATTGCATGATTTTAGTGTTTTTAGGGCCCTAAAAGTACCACTTAGGGTTGTCCATATAAATTTTTACTTTAAGGGCGTTCGAACCACGACATATAAGAAAGATTAAGTAAATAATTTTTTTTTGGACCACCTTAGTGACCCATAACCATTTCTTCTTAGTTAGCGCCTTAGCAGAAATTTTACGTCAAATATATGCTTTTTCTAACGCGTTTTTATTGTATAGATATCCCGATCTCTAACGTTAGAATTCTTCAAATTAGCTGCCTAACGTTAGAGTACCTAACATTTATCTGACGTGGTAAAACTCATAACGTTGTATAACACCCTAATAGTATATTTAAGTACTAGTTTCATAACACTCGTTTTTAGCGCACGAGTACAAGTTAATAAAACGAGTTTTCTAAAGTACTAGTGCTCTAAAAACGTGTTAGGAAACGAGTGCTTTATACTCTTTTCTCTATTTTGCTCTAAAATTAAAAAAAAAACATTTATAATTTTTTTTAAATTTAAATTGATGACCGATTTAGGGATTTTTGTTTTGGTCTGGCATTACAATTTTTGATATGTTTGAAATTCATACATATTTGATATCTTTTATCTTCAGCTGTTCTCTTTTTCACTGCAAGTAACCAACCCACAATTTTAATCTAGATTTTAACACGGTAAAAATTAACTTAAAATACAATTTCGTAGAAAACTAAACTAAAAGCGTGGTTCACATTTGCACGGAAAACGCCAAGCGATTGTCTTTTGTCCTGTATTACCAACCCAAAAGAAAAAAAGTACAAACCTCTTATAGGCCCATAAGAACATGCAAAATGCGTGTGATTATGAGCTTATAAGAATCGCAAAATAGAAAAAAGCATTAAAAAAATCCACATTTATCGGACGTTAGGTCAAGTCGTTTTAACGTTATTTTCCACCAGGGCACTTTCTACAGAATATCGCCTTGTAAATTTCGAAACATCGTATCTCAAAAAAATTATTTTCGGTACTTCGTACAAGATTGACTGGTAACAACATAAAGTAACTTATAAACTAATTGAAATTGTAATTTGGTTGTTATTATTTATCATGTACAGAGGTCACTAGTGCAAGGAACAAAATATTGAATTTTCGAAATTTACAGGGCGATATGTATTTTTCCAGGTATTTTTCCAAATGTTCTGTCTATCTGTGTCGATCTGTCTGTCTCAATGAACTATTAGCTCTTCTTATTAGTTCGTTGGTCTGTCTGTCTTTCTAAGAAATTTGTAACCACAATACCTCAAGAACCCTCGAGCTATATCAAATTTGGATCATAGGTTAAAAAAAAATCATAAGCAAAAGTATTTCGTTGTTGAAACCAGTTTTCTATTGATCCAAATTATAACGAATGATATAGCCAGATATTATGTGCGATTAACACATGTGCGGTAAATTTGCCAAAGTCATCAATTCTTTCTCCAATATGTTTTTATTTAAGAATTGCTTAAAAAATTGCATAACGTAATGAATCTGTTCAAAATTAGATTAGTTAAAATCAACATCAAAACCACCGCCATATATTTATAAAACAATGTTCCTCTTATAAGGCAAGAACCACTTTTAAAATTGATACAATTTCCTCACATGTAAATTTCGCAATTTCATTTCTATATAGGACGAGTATGGTCTATAATACCTTATTTCCGCAATTTTGATGTTATATAATTATTTTATTTATCTGATCAATTTAGCACTATCATATCTATATAGAAGTTGCCTTTATCGGTAATGAACTATATATTTTATGTATATTTATTTCTACGGCCTAATTGAATAGTAATTCGATTAGGCAGCTACAAAATACTTAAGTATTTTGTATTCGTTGATGTTTTTTTTTAGGGAAGAGGGTTGAAATTAATAAAACTCAAACTATTTTCTTAAATCATGACGTTTCGAGGGTGGTTTCCCTCGTCCTCAGATCTTTAATATGAGAACAAATAAAACAATATTAAAATTATATACGAACAAGTTTCTGTATAACCAAAATTTTGTTTTGTTGCGTCAACCAAAAATCATTAAAAACTACTTACAAAAATTTAAACCCAGTTTTAATACACGTTAGAGACATACATATAGTCTTACTTTTTGAATCGTATCTCCTTGACAGAATTCAGTATGTCGAATATTTTGGCCAGTTTTCTGATGATATATTAGCAACATCAGGCGTACCTCAAGGATCAATTCTCGGACCTTTACTCTTCTTATTATTTATTAACGAAATAGGCGTCGACTTGGATGTTTTCTATTTACTTTTTGCCGATGACGCAAAATTTTTCTTAGCTATTACATCGCTTTTAGACTGTTTGCGGCTCCAGAATAATCTTGAAAAAGTAAAAGCTTGGTGTGACAAAAACAATCTACCTTTAAATGTTGATAAATGCCAAGTAATGACTTTTACAAGAAAGAAAAATCCTATAATTTTTAATTACACACTGGGTAACAAATCACTAAGTCGTCCAGAATTTATCAAAGATTTAGGGATTACTTTCGATAGTAAACTTTCCTTCAATAAGAATATTGGAAATGTTGTGCAAGCAGTTTTCAAAAACTTAGGCTTTGTAATACGCAATTCAACAGGATTCACAGACATATCTTTGTTAAAATTACTTTATACTACGTTTGTGCAGTCTAAATTGGAGTATGCATGTATTATTTGGAACCCAGGTTATATGACACATGCCGATCACTTGGAAGGAATTCAACGGAGGTTCTTAAAGTTTTTAAAGTTTAAGGTAGATGGCGTTTACCCTCCCATTGGGTATCCACACACCGAACTGCTTAATAGATTTGGCTTCGACTCACTTGAAAACAGGAGAAAAAGATTAGGCCTTACATTTTTATTTAAAATTTTGCACTTTGGTATAAACTGCCCAGATATATTAGATAAAATACCAATACATGTACCAAGAGTAGGAGCTCGTGATAATTTAACTTTTTATCTAAGAACTCCTAGGACAAATGTATTGAAATCCTCCCCAATTTATTTTATATGTAGTACCTGCGATTCCCTGCAAGATAGTCTTGACATATTCAGTACTAGCCTAACTGCAATTAAAAGGTTAAATTTAAGTTAGTACTATTCCTGTTCTTTCTTTCATTTTTATTTTTTTTCTTGCAGTATTTTAATGTTTAAGTCTTAACTTTAAGTATTATAATGTTTCTGTATTTGTATATATATGTGTATATTATATTGTATATATTTCCCACCCTGTAATTGGCCTCGGCTGTTGGGTGGTGTATCGAAATAAATAAATAAATAAATAAATACACAATATAATAAATAAAACATTATTAAGGACTACACAATACTTTTACAGTTATTAATAATAATAATTTATTACACAAAACGTATCAGCTGACAGACAATTAAAACAATTCTTCTTCTTCTTCTTCTACTGTGTCCGCTACAAGTGAATCGCTCATTTCAGAAACGACATAAGTCAAAAAACACAACTTTTCAGGAGGATAAAAAAACTGAATGGTTGCTAAGGAAACACACTAAAAATTCTGAAAAAATATTTGTTAAGTAGATATTACCATTCTTGAAATGACTGTAAATTATAAGATTTTTACATATGTATGTTATATGGTAAACGTAATTTTTTTTGGCCTGACTTATGCTGTTTCTAAAATGAACAAAATACTTTCTCATTGTAATTTTGAAATATCATATGGTTAAACACTTTATATGGACAAGGATATATTCTTAACAAGGGACTTTATACTATGATACATCATTTGGGTTGAACAAAAATAAAGCTCGTGGTTTTTATGTTTTATGAGTGTATTATTTTAATTAAACTACAAAACTTGCTCGTATTTTACGATAGGCCACACTCTTTTAGCTATCAATGTCTTCTGCGTCAACATCCTCTCTATCAACAAACTCCCATGAATATATCTGGTCGTAAAAACTTTTTACATCTTCCTGCTCTGGTAGGTATTGTTGAAACTTCTTTAGGTCGGTCATTTTCTTTACATTAATGGGAAGAAAGCCATTTGGGTAGGCCATCTCTCGTGGCATGGCCAGTGGGTCAGGAGTACGGTTTTTCAAATTAAAGGTCTGAACCTGCAGACCATCAATGTAGGTGTAGGCTTTCACGACAAAGGGGTCACTGACATAGTGGGAATATTGCATGAATCTTGATATTTGAAGACGCACTTTTTGTTCTTTTGGAACATTTTTTCCACGTGACTCTTCTGATACTACAGTTTTTTTGAAATATTTTGGCCACCAACTACCAACGTCAATAATATCCTCTGTTTCTGTGAGGGTTACTAGGAATTTTCTTCTTGCAGATGAGCTTTAAATCAGCTCTGCATACTCTTTTATGGTATATACTCTATCGCATTTTCGCAGTATTTTTTTTACTACTGCAAAGTCACGATCACAAGGCAAGAACGAGTGTCCCCTCACTGGGAAGTACTGTTCAACACTTTGAAACTCTCCGATAGAAACAAAGGCGTTCATAAGCCGCAACAAGGAATGGTTTTTGTTTTTGCCGAAACATCCATCAGAAATTATGTGGAGATGTTGTACGTTTTTGAGATAAGTTTTTTTGTAGTCGTAGATAAAAGAACAAACCTCATTTGGGCTCTTACCAGCCTGGCCTTCATGGTAAAGATAGAACATTGAGGAATTATCTTTCAGGTTATGTAAACAAAACACATTAACCGTCAGTTGCCTAAGATAAAAAGTCTCTTGGATGGGTATGTTCGGAAGTTGCAAATTTTGCATATAGTCAGTGCAAATGGCTCCGACGTGTTCATTATTAGCAACAGTTCTTGTTATTTCTTTAATTTTTAAGTAAAATTTTTTTGCTCGCCTAACATGCACCATTTTTTCGGCCACATGAACTTGTTTTGCAGTGTCATTTAAGAACTTGCTTTTTATCTTAACCTCTAAGGCTTCGCAAGTACAACAAGTGTCAACTTGTGGTCGCCCAAAGTGCAACGAAAAGTTTTCCTTTAAAATCTTTAAATAAAACTTGTATTTTACATCATAGTTTGGGTGTGACTGTTTAAAAAGGTTGTACATCTCAAATACGTTCAACCTTTCGTTGAGGTAGTGAAATTCTCTGGAGCTGTATCGTGCAATTTTTACAGGAAAAGAAGAAATGTGAGATTTTATGGCAGTCACAACATGAGCTGGTGTAACATTGCCTGAAGTTCCTTTTCCTCGCTTATCTACAGGCGATTTTCCAGATACCAGCAAGCTATTCAATCGTCTTACACGACTAGGAGTAATTCCATGGATATTACTATAGGCTGTTAGGCATACCTGTTGTTTTCCTTTAGGTGTAGATACCTCATAGATAAAACTGTTGCCGCGATTGGGTTTTTTTGACTCTTCAGCTGGTTTCCTTCTTCTTTTTTGTTTTACCTCTGAAGTAGCTATTAGTGATTGCAAGTAATTATCCTGCTCATTTTTAGTGTCTAAACTCCTGAAGTTTTCAAAAATTCGTAGTCTTTCATTCACTGGTACTTTGTCATAACACTTTCTTCGGCAACTGAAAAAAAATTACTGTATTAGTTTTATAATGTAGTAATTTATAAAGCTAGTAGAGGATAGAATAAATTCATCATCATAATATTGGCCTGTTTGGAACAAAACACAGTAACCTAGGCTTACTTAAAAAACACTATAGGCCTAGGCCTAGTTGAGGCTGAGTAGGTTGAAGGTAAAATAAGCCTAAAGGAAGATACCATACCAGTAATATGATGTTACAGCATGATTAGGCCTATTTATGATTATTCATTAACACAATTTAGGCTTTACATCATAACTTGTAAGCACATGAGCCTACTTAGAAATGCAGCCCCCAATGTAGCCTGTTCGGAAGATTGAGTTTTTCTCACTTTATAAGTTACAAACAAGTATAACACTTTAGTACATTGAAATAAAATACATTTGAAATATAATATAAATTGATAAAGAACGTGAGTTATAAGTTTAGGCCTAGGTCAGCTACTTACTTGCAATCAGGCCCTGGTTGTATCTGGTTAACTTCTTTTCCTTTATAAGATGTGTAGGCATCTCCTTTAACTCGAGCTTTCTTTATAACTTCAGATTTGTATTTATCTTTGTGCGTTACTCCAAGTTTTCTTTTAGTTTTAACAACTTCGGAAATTTCGTTCTCTCGTTGATCATCCATAGCGTAAAGCAAAACACAATGCACATAACCTCAAAGTCTACAATAACATTGATGTAAACAACGACCAATAAAAAGCAGCTGTAGATAAAACAGCTGCCGTTCAATAGAGAAACAACACAAGTCAATGACTTATGCTGTTTCTGTAATGACCGCTAAAATTGAGTGCCTGTATAATGCTTATTAAGAATGCCGACTTATGATGTTTCTGCACAAAAAGATGTATTTAGGTACAAAGACCACGAAACCGTCACTAACTCAGTTTACCAAAAAAATGACTTATGTCGTTTCTGAAATGACCGATTCAAGTATATATGTATGTCTCTAACGTGTATTCAAACTGGGTTTAAATTTTTGTAAGTAGTTTTTAATGATTTTTGGTTAACCCAACAAAAACAAAATTTTGGTTATACAGAAACTTGTTCGTATATAATTTTAATATTGTTTTTTTTTCTCATATTAAAGGTCTGAGAACGAGGGAAACCACCCTCGAAACGTCATGATTTAAGAAAATAGTTTGAGTATTATTAATTTCCACCCCCTTCCCAAAAAAAACATCAACGAATAGAAAAAACCGGGGTAAAAAACACTAACTTAAGTATTTTGTTTTGATAAAATATTTAGTAGTTTACATCATTTCAATTGATTTTACGTTTAAACTTCTATGAATTATGATTAATCAGTCAAAAGTTTATTTTCGTGATTATTTTTTAGTTGTTTATACAGGGTTATTCACGCAAGTGGCCTATTAAAAGTTTATGGAGAACCATTAACTTTAAAAATCTGATATTTTGCACTTTAGGGTTTTTGAATATGGCCAATCAATTAAATATATTTTCATGCTTGTGCCACTTCCGGTTGTACCGGAAGTAGTACTCAACTTTGATTTTTTAAATGGAACATACCATATATTTTTTAATTTTTAAAATCTGCATTAAATTTGCTTTATTTTAATATGTATCACTTTATTTATTTATTTTATTTATTGCTTTTTAGCGTTTTATTTATTGCTTTTTAGCGTTCACATTAAACTTAGTCAGTATTGTCGAATTTGTAGTTGTATGTTAAACTCAAAAGTGCACGCGTTTTAGAATTTTTGTTTTGAATTTTTGTGTCTATCCAAATAATTTAAAAAAAAGTGGTGGCACCCGAGAAAACCTAAAGTTTTTGCATCAGCAATGTGTTAATCAAGTAGGCCAGTAAAATGAATCGATTTTGATTTTCTTCTAAATTTTTTACATGACAGTCTTAGTAAATCAGCATATTTTGTAATTAATTTTCTACAGGTACTACTAATTATTTTATCATTTTCACCAAAAATAGCAAGTAAATCCGAAATAACAGGTTCTTAGCCTCTGCCATTATTTTACACTAATTTATCACGATAATAACGATGACATTTAAGTTAAACAAAAACGAAATGTCATTTACCGGTCTACTTGATTAAATACAACTTAAAATTTTTCATTATAATTTGCAAATGGCTCGAAAACGGTTAATTTTAGGTATAGGGTATCCTTTACTCATTTTAAAGAAAATATAATTCTCTATTTAACTAAATCAAAGAAACTATAGGGTGTCGTTAAAAAATATGAGTTATGGCTATTTTAAATTTGTTAGATTTGACCTTCTTTTTGAGACAACTTGTATAAATTTTGGGTTCTGTTTCGGCTTAGGATACAATACAACACTCACAAAAAGATCAAAAACGTCCTCAACCAGTAACGGTACCCACTAATACAGGACAGATGCATTCCCAGCATCAGTGAGATAGTCTCACTCCTCCCGCACATCCCTCCTCTCCCTATCCCATCCCTCCCCATCCCCCTCCCACCCACTCCACAGCGCCAAATTATGACAGATGCAACTCGCATCAGTGAGCAGAGACTCACTCCCCTCAAATTATGACAGATGCAACTCGCATCAGTGAGCATAGACTCACTGCCCCAACTTTCAATTCAGATTAAATATTTTTTTTAGATAAATGAGCCATAGGCTGCGCCTGTCTCTTAAAGACCCAAACAAACTATTGATGATGGCTTAGGATAATTCAGTTAAGTATCATTAAGTAAACCACAAAATAACTTTTCTCCAATTTAAAAAATCAAGGAGTAATTAATTTTTGCTTGAATTTATTTTTTTTTCGCTAAAAACTTGATTAAGTCAAAAACTAATGGAGATAGACATAAAGTGTTGCATATCAAAATAAAGAAAATTCAATGCAGATTTTAAAAATTTAAAAATATATGGGGTTTTCCATTTAAAAAATCTAAGTTGAGTGCCACTTCCGGTACAACCGGAACATTAAATGCATGTTCTAGGGGCTCTCCATTCATTTTGTAAATAAGAAGGAATATTAACATAAAAATAACCATCTTGGGGAGACTTTTTGCTACTGCAAATGTGGAACCTCTATATTTGCTAGTTTTCTATTTCTTTCAGCTTCATATAACAGCAGTTACTGTTATTTAACATTATTCGCATTCACGCATTATCTGTAATAACTTATTAGAGACTACTAATAAACTTAAAGAAAAACTGACAATATGTCAAATTATTCTAACCTCTTTCTTAAAATCTTACTTAAACTATAAAAAAATTAATAAAATTGACATTTTGACATATGGGTATTTCTGTACGAATCCATACCACCTTGGTGATTGAATGTCACGGATTTTCGTTAAACTTTTTTTATATTATCACCACTCTAATACTAAAAGCCTTATGCAAAAAAAAGAATTTAAAAAAATTTTTTGGCTGAAATATGATTTTTTTTAAATTTTGTAATTTTTCAATTTTTGACGTTAAAGAAAACAGCTTTATTTTCAATTTATTACTATAAGTCTGACAATTTTAATCCAAATTTGATGAAATTTGGTGCACCCATGTAAACTTAGATGACAATCTTGAATTTTTTATAATTTTTTTTAATAGTGGGTTTCTGCTCTTCTTCTTCTTCTTCTTCAAAAATATTTTTTTACGTTTTTTTATAACTATGTTTAACCCGATTTTTCGTAAAGTGCCCCCCCTACGATTTTTCTCAAATTTTGGTCAAATGTACTTCTAAGTGTCCTTTTTTCAATGACGTAAAATTTATTCTGGGCAAATTAGGTTTACTATATACTTTAGCCATTTTAAATTTTTACGACAATGAGGAATTGTGCTGGAAATAGCTGTTTTACAAAAAAAGGCACATATTATTTTTTATATGTTTTTAATAGTTTAGGTCAAATGCTTCATTTTAAGACAAAAACAAAATAATTAATTGTTAGTTTTTTTCAAAAAAGGCGTAAGTCCACAATTTTATTACTTTTTTATTTTTATATAAGACTAAGACACTTTTGTTTCGTTATAAATCTTTTTTTAATTCCCAGCTCAGAGAATTCTATGCCGGGGATAAATCCTTAAAAAAAAAATAATTTAAAAAATATTAATTTATTTAACATACTAATTCTTTATTTACAATTTATTTATGTCTTATTATTTAACTTTAATTTATTATACAAAGTTATTTTTTATTTAAATTCTGAAAAGACGCTAGTATATTTTGACACATGTCATGCAAGGCTAACTGATTTACAATTAAAAAATACCATACCATAATAACGCAGATCAAAAAAAGTTTTTCTACGATCTAATAGAAAAGTTCACATTTCTACATAAACAAATGAAGTTTTCTGACCACAAAATATCCTATTTCTTAGCTTTTTACTTTCCCGCACGTTACCATGGCAGCGTGCGGGAAAGTACATTTTTTCGTGCGCACAGTGTAGGCAACCGGCATGCCGCGGCCTGTCAATCGTAAAACAACTGCCAGTTATATACGACAAGATGCTGGCCTGCCATTTTTTTAATATGACATTATTATTTATTTCTTGTTAAAAATATGTTTATAAGAGAAAAAAAAATTGCGTATGATCCAAGGACGAGAAATAATGTTGCTCGGTCGCATGCAGAGATTGAGATATATTCCTCGTCTTTGGATCATACGCTATTTTTTTTTTTTTCGCTTCTAAACATATTTTAACACAAAAAGGTAAAAGTAATAGGTAAAATTAGTTTTAATTTGGTTCTGTCAGTTATCTGACAATTTTCCATAAGGGGCCAACAAAATTTTGTTTTTGTTTTTTCAAGCACAACCGCTATACAATTTTCCAAAAGGGAACGCCGAAGTAAAACAAAAGACAAACTGTTAACAAAATTGTCACTTTTAACTTAACAGTTCTAACCGAACAATGTCACTTTGGAATACAAGCAAATAAAAAAATAGTTCATTATATTTTAGCGATGGATGCGCTTCACAAAAATTTAAAAGATTTTGATAAGCTTTGTATAATAATTAAAGTTAAATAATAAGACATAAATAAATTGTAAATAAAGAATTAGTATGTTAAATAAATTAATATTTTTTAAATTAATTTTTATTAAGGATTTATTCCCGGCATAGAAAACTTTTCTCTGAGCTGCGAATTAAAAAAAGATTTATAACAAAAAAAAAGTTTCTTACTCTGACAGTTTACCAACTTTCAGGCATTTTTAAGATCAAAAACAAAATCAAAAAACATATTGTGCTAAAAAAAAAATAAAAATAGTTTTTGATGTTAAAGTCTTAGTATTTAACGTAAGCTAACGTTTACACCAGAAAAAAAACGCCTACAAAATATATAGAAATAAAAAAGTAATAAAATTGTGGACTTGCGCCTTTTTTGAAAAAAACCAACAATTAATTATTTTGTTTTTGTCTTAAAATGAAGCATTTGACCTAAACTATTAAAAACATATAAAAAATAATATGTGCCTTTTTTTGTAAAACAGCTATTTCCAGCACAATTCCTCATTGTCGTAAAAATTTAAAATGGCTAAAGTATATAGTAAACCTAATTTGCCCAGAATAAATTTTACGTCATTGAAAAAAGGACACTTAGAAGTACATTTGACCAAAATTTGAGAAAAATCGTAGGGGGGGCACTTTACGAAAAATCGGGTTAAACATAGTTATAAAAAAACGTAAAAAAATATTTTTGAAGAAGAAGAAGAAGAGCAGAAACCCACTATTAAAAAAAAATATAAAAAATTCAAGATTGTCATCTAAGATTACATGTGTGCACCAAATTTCATCAAATTTGGATTAAAATTGTCAGACTTATAGTAATAAACTAAAAATAAAGCTGTTTTCTTTATCGTCAAAAATTGAAAAATTACAAAATTTTAAAAAAATCATATCTCAGCCAAAAAATTTTTTTAAACTCTTTTTTTTGCATAAGGCTTTTAGTATTAGAGTGGTGATAATATAAAAAAAGTTTAACGAAAATCCGTGACATTCAATCACCAAGGTGGTATGGATTCGTACAGAAATACCCATATTTAAAACATTTTTTTGTGGGTCGAACTATACTATTAAGATTACCTACTCTCTAATTTTACCCTTATCTTTTGCAGTGCACTGTAGCCTAATTTTGTTCTTTTATGCCTTTATTTAGTCACACTTTCTCTAAGTTAAAAATAGTATATTCTATAACTAGTATGGAATAGACAATATTCCGCGCGAGCGGAAAGTTTGTCATACGAGTCGGCAGGCGAGTATGATGGTCCCGCGAGCGCGGAATGACTATTCCATACGTGTTGTAGACTATACTTTTTCTTCGACTGCAAATATGAAACACTACATGGCTTTGACCTGCGGACAAGGTTAAAAACAATGTTTTTCTGTGACTCGACATTGTAAATGCAACAAAACACATCTTTTTAAATAAAGAAATTAATTTTATTTGATAATTTTATCAAATCAGTAGTTAAAAAAGATTTTTATTTAATTTTAGCACATATTTATAAATTATAATGCAAAAATTGAAGGTTATGTCAGATTGTTGTGACATATGTCAGGTTTAAATATTCAACTATAGATGGAGGAGTTTTAATTTTTTGAACTAAATTGATAAAAAACTAGTCAAATATGAAGAAAAACTAATAAACTTTATGTAATTTTAACGCAAAACTTTAAATTGCATTAAATTATTCAATATTTCATGGTAAAATATATATATTTTGGCTAATTTTGCTACAGTTTTATTTACTTTTATAAACAAGAGATGGCACTACATGTGCTCATTCTAACACTTGATACGGAATATTCATACCGTATATAGGGCTAGAATGGATTCATTCTGTGTTTGAAAAGTGTGTGTATTTTTTACATTCTAAAGCAGTCGTAGAAAAGTAATCTTCTGAATAGGTTTTCAAACAATAACGCAATGGGGCAAATAAAAAAAACATTTTTTTTATTCGTTTGTTTTATGTACAGATAAAACTTGGTACTGACGAAGGTGCTCATTAAAACAAGAATTAACAATTTATTAATTATTAATTATTAATTTTGTAAAAATCTTATCCTTAGTCTTCTACCAAAATATCAAAAAATTTGAAAGACAGTTCCTCTCCTTGAAAAGGTACATACAAACATTGATGACTGGGATTTACTTTTCCAACGACTAACGATCCATTATGAATAACCCTACCGACATACAAAGAATCTCCATTTGGACTTTTACCAGCTGCAAAAGCTTCAGGAGGAATATCTTCTCCACATATGCTTATCCAACTTCCCCGGAATTTACAGAGAATCTGGTAGTCATGTTTGATATGTATTTCTTTACCATCAAAAGAAATAAAAAGCCCATGAGTTGAATGTACCTTGCCAACTACTATGGAGTTGTTATGATAAGTTCTTCCCACATAGAGTGGCGAATCGTCTTCGCTTTTTCCTCCATGGAAAGGATTGGGCAATGTCTGACCTTTAAAGAATCTTACCCAACGGTCGTCTTGCGGTAGTTGTGAAATACATAAAATTTCATAAAATTTTTCATGTACGATCTTCTTTTCTTTACCTCCAAAGGGGATGTATATGCAGCTATGAGAAGGTTGTATTTTTCCTATGGTTAGAGAGTCATGGTAGCCTATTCTGCCGACGTATAAGGCTTCACCACTTTCGCTGTGACCAGCTATTAAAGCATGTTCTGGAACTTGACCTTTGTAGGTTCTTACCCAATCGGGCTGGACGTCGCATAAAATCTCGTAGTTTTTTTTGAATTTAAGTTCTTTACCTCCAAAAGGGACATAGAGGCAGTTGTGACTTGGTTGTACTTTACCAACAGTTAAGGATCCTTTGTGTTTAATTCTACCAACGTACATGGTTTCCCCAGATTCGCTTCTGCCAGCAGGAAAGGCATTATGCGGTATATATTTGCCGTTTGCATAAACCCACTGAACCATTTTCTGAATTATTATCACTGATACAAAAATATTTATAAAAAACTTCTACTTGAGTATTTGTACAATAATATATCTATAGATAGGTTTTATAAAATCCAGTTTTCTTTAAATATATAAGCTATTGGTTTGATAAATATGTAAAATATAGATATGAAACATACAGGATAAACCCTACAAGGTTCACTTTTGTAGGTTTTTGGTTGGAAGTCTGGATACTCAATTTTTTTTCATATTCTAGTTATTTACACTAACACTAAAAGTTTAGGACCAAAAATTTAAAATTCTATCGAGCTTAAGGTTTTTTATAGCGGAAAATATATAGAAATTAACTGAATGATAAAAATTGACTTTTTTATCTACATGTATATACACACTGGGCAATATGGATTTACCCTTGAAAGTTAAATATGTTTTTTAGCTATACTTGATGCGCTGAATCCGAATATGACATCAATTTCAAATCAAGTCGAGATTTTGCAAAAAAACCTCCTTAAAAAACCATAACATATAAATTTTTGACATAAAAATGATGTTTACAAAATTGGGTACCTACGTTATATCCAAAAATGTGAGGGACAAGAAATGTTAAGATTAAAAACATAAATTTAAAAAAATATATAAAACATTGTGAAAGAAAAATATTTTTTTTTTCAAAATTTTTTAAAAAATTCTTTTTTTTTTAAGAATATATTTTTAATTCTAAATATATTTTGTTCTTTTAGTTTTTTCGATTTGAAGTACCATTTGCCTTTTAGAGCTATTTCTTTTTTTCATTACAAATCGTTATCGATATAGGATATCCTATATTATGCCGTTCTAAGCTGAAAGGTCCTATCTATATAGGTTTAACATACACAGATGGGCCTTTCAGCTTAGCAAGGCAGTATTACGCGAAGTAAGTAGTCAAAAAAAAATTATGCCATTTGAATTTAAACATGTTTTTTAGCTCTAAAAGCTAAATGGTACGTCAAATCGAAAAAAAAAACAAATAGAGCAAAAAGTGCTTAGAATAAAAAATATATATTTTTTGAAATATTGCGCAGTGTATAATATACACTTGATCGATTCACCTATATGTAGATAAAAAAAGTCAATTTTTATAATTTTTAGCTGATAAAAATCGTTAAGCCCGATGAAATTTGAAATTTTTGTACTTAAACTTTTAGTTTCAGTGTAAGTAACCAGAATATAATATATAAAAATGAGTACCCAGATATTCGACCAAAAACCTTCAAAAATAAACCGTGCCTAGGCTTTATTTATTTATGGGTACACATAAATAATGCGGTTGTCCAAAATAGAAATAAAAATATTGAAGTATTTTATTTATTTTTTTTCGTTTTGCGAAAAAATATATATTAAAAAAATTAACAATTTTTTTAAAAATAAGATCTTTTTTGAAAAACAAAAAAAAATTAAAAAATATTTTTTTTTCAAAAAAAAACTTTATTTTCTTTTTGCAAAAAAAAAAAAAAAAATATTTTTTTTTTAATGATAGTTTTTTTTTATCTTTTAAAAACGTTTAACCCCCATAACTTTTTTGTTGTTGGGGGGATTACTTACAATATTGGTAGAATTAATCCTTATAATAAAAGTAATTTTTCTTAAGAAAGTTACGTTAATCGTAATTTTCTTTCAGCTTTTTTCGATTTTTTTAAAAGTTTAAAAAGTTTCTTATTTTTCCATCAAACAAATTTATATCCAAGAATTTTTTTAAAAATTTTTAATTTTTTGAATTTAGAAGCCTATAAAAAACAAAAGAATTAAGATGTTTGAATCCGCTTTTTTTGGCTTAGAGGGGAGATCAAGTATAGACGTTGCGGGTAAAGAAGCGTAAGGCGGGAGGCCGCTTTAAGCATAAGTCACTATCACGTTTAAACAAATTAGCCTATACTAATAGAAAAGCAATCCAAGGCAAAAAATTTATTAATTAATTATATTTGACTACAACTATTATAGGCAAAAAAACGCTCTGCGCTATATCTTAAAAATACACTGTCCAGTAAAGGAGCTTTCCCATTTTACACCTCCGCGCGTAAAATGGATTTTTTGTTATTAGATTTACTTTTAGCAACCTTAAAAATTATCAATTTTCGCGAAAACTACCCCCCGCCTCTTAGAAGGTGGAGTTAAAACTTAACTTTTTTATTATCATGGGTACATTTAGTAAACGTTCCACATTATCAATAAAAATCCAAACCAAAACCAAAACTAACCAAACCAAGCTTCCATCAATCCCACGGAAATACCCTTACATAAAATAAAAATAATGTATAACGATTTTCGCTGTGAAAGTCATACGCGGTAAAGACCGTTCGGGGTAATAAACTGCGCGGTAATGGCTTGTCGCTGTAATGGCGATCGCGGTAATGGACTGCGCGGTAATGGTCTTCGCGGTTGTTTTTTCGCTGTAAAGTCCGGCGCCCATATCAACTAGTAGATACTGGTAGTATACTATTTAACAATAGTAGTAACAATTGTACAAGCAATTGTATTAAACAATAGTAGTATACTATTAAACAATATATTTGTTTTTATTTCTTTTTTTTATTTATTGATTGATCAATATTCTATAATAATATTAGTTTTGTCTTATTATAAGAAATGTATATTTCTTTAGAAACAATAAATGTATCTATCTATCTATTTTTGCTTTATCCTGTTTCTTTTTTCAAAACAAAATTTTACATAGAAAGAACGCGGCAAGTAACATCTTCGATGCACTTACCGCAGATTTCCTTAGGATTTGTACATACCGTTATTCTCCGTAGTAAAATAATGCTAGACTCGAAAACCCCATGTGTCAGGTGTACATGCCGCGTTCCTCTTTAGGAGGGCAGCATAAGCGTCAAAAGTTTATTTTTGTGATAATATAGTTCTTTTTTTATTGATTAATAGGAGCCTATTAATCAACGGTTTCATTAAAATCTTTAAAGATTTCCTTTAGATTACCTCGTAACCTTCAAAGATTTCCTCCAGATTAACTCTAATGTCTACACCTGAATTCCTCTGCAGTTTACCCCTCGAATTTTATCCTCATTTTTTGCAGTGTAGCTTAATTTAATTTTTTACGCTTTTACTAATTGTACTTTATGTTGAAAAATAATCTTTTGAATAATTTTCCAAACAATAACGCAAATAAAAAAAAAATCACATTACTTTTTATTTTTTGTTTGTTGTATGTACAGATAAATCTTGGAAATGGCGAAAGTTATAAAATTTATAGACAATTTATAAACGATTTTATATTTTTATTTATAAAAATCATATCCTCAATCTTCGACCAAAATATCAAAAAATTTGAAAGTCAGTTCCTCTCCTTGAAAAGGTACATACAAACATTGATGACTGGGATTAACTTTTCCAACGACTAACGATCCATTATGTATAGCCCTACCAACATACAAAGAATCTCCATTTGGACTTTTACCAGCTGCAAAAGCTTCAGAAGGAATCTCTTCTCCGCAGGTGCTTATCCAACCTCCCCGGAAGTTACAGAGCACCTGGTAGTCACATTTGATATGTATTTCTTTACCATCGAATGAAATAAATAGCCCATGAGTTGGATGTACTTTACCAACCACTACGGCGTTCTTATAATAAGTTCTTCCCACGTAGAGTTGCTCACCATCTTCGCTTTTTCCTCCATGGAAAGGATTTGGTAATGTCTGACCTTCACAGGAACTAACCCAATGGTCGTCTTGTGGAAGTTGTGAAATACACAAAATTTCATATTCTTCATCTACAATCTTCTTTTCTTTGGCTCCAAACGGGATGTATATGCACTCATGAGAAGGTTGGACTTTTCCTATGGTTAGAGCTCCATGGTAGTCTATTCTGCCGACGTATAAGGTTTCACCGCTTTCGCTGTGACCAGCTGGTAAAGCATGTTCTGGAACATGACCTTTGCAGGTTCTTACCCAGACGGGCTGGACGTCGCATAAAATCTCGTAGTTTTCTTTAAATTTAAGTTCTTTACCTCCAAAAGGGATATAGAGGCAGTTGTGACTTGGTTGTACTTTACCAACAGTTAGGGATCCTTTGTGTTCAATTCTACCAACGTACAGGATTTCCCCAGATTCGCTTCTGCCAGCAGGAAAGGCATTATGTGGTAGATATTCGGCGTTTGCATAAACCCACTGAACCATTTTCTAAATTTTTATCACTGATAACAAAAATATTTAAAGAAATAACTTCTACTTAAGCAGGTATTTGTATAATAATAAATCTAAAATCCACTTTTCTTTAAATATATAAGGTATTGGATCAAGATAAATATGTAAAATATAGATATGAAACATACAGGGTAAACCCTAGGCTTTATTTATTTATATTTACACTTCAATAATGATTATCTTTATTTGTCCTTAACTTAGAAAAATATTTAGCAGAAATATCATATACATGTTTCTAATTAAATTTGCCTTAATCATTAGAGTGGACCTTATATATTTTTATTATCTTAAATTTTTTATTTAGGTGTTACTAGAAAATTCTGAAAATATGAGAGTGATCAAACTTCTCTAAGGGTCCTAATTGGGCCTCTAAAATTCGTTAAATTACCCATAAATCGTAAGAAATCGTTGAGAATTGTCTTTAATTTTTGTATGAGTAAAAAATGTAAAGGGCTTGACACCTTATTTTTTCCTTTTGAGAATGCAAAATTATGTGCAAAATTTAAAAATGATAAAAAGATTATAACCCGTGCCGAAAATCCGCCAAAGTTGCCCCTAACACTAAAACAAACCATAAATGTGAGTCAAACGGTAAACAAACATATTAAACATCAAACCGGACGGAATGTATTTTGCTTTCCCATTTTGAAAATTTTCAAAATTTTGGCAAAAATTTTCATTTTTTTACGTATTTTTGCTTTTATGACGTCGATATAAATCAATTTCGAGCAAAACAAAAAATTTCGGTCGGTCGATCTGTCCGGTGGTCGTTCTGTCGGGGAAATCTTGTAAGCACGATAACTTAAGAACGATTTAAGCTAGAGACTGGAAATTTGGCTTACAGGTATGTTATCAAAAGTTCTCCCTCGGGATTGTTTTTAGTGAATATTGGTTTGCGGCAAGGGGAAAAATTCATTTTTTTTACAAAAAATAGAAAATTGGTATACAGGGGTTTTTAAGGTTTCTCAAATTGAATATGATAATAAAAAATTTCTAACTCTACCCCCTGAGGGCCGGGGGTAGGTTTCGTGAAAATTCTTATATTGGGGTTTTTAAGGTTGCTGAAAGTGAATCAAATAATAAGAAAATTCTCACTCCACCCACTGAGGGGAGGGGGTAGGTTTCGTAAAAATTTGATTTTAAGACTCATTTTCAAGTACTAGGCGATCAAGCGTCAGCATCGTGCTAAGCCATCTTTTATGATGTGCCTCGTGTATTTTTGGTTTGCAATCTTCTATGATGTGCCGAGAGAATTTTTGTATTAATGTTTTAAGTGCAAGTTAAAGTCAACCATAGATATGGTTATTAATAGTGTGAACTGTTAAATTTTAAGTTAATAATAATGGATTTTTGTTTTTTGTGTTTTTAAAGATAATTTTTTATATTAGCGTGGAAATTAATACAAGTAATTTATCAGTGATAGTGCGCAAGTCAGGATACATATCCGATTAGTACTTGCGCACTGGAAACCTCATGATTATATAGAGAAACCCTGGTTAATTATTCGGAAGAAAAAGACCAAATAAATAGAGAGAGAGATTTCAAGACCTTTAAATTTTCCACTTATACAAAAATTAAAGACAATTCTCAACGAATGTGGAAGATTTATGGGTAATTTTACGAATTTTAGGGTTCCAATTAGGACCCTTAGAGAAGTTTGTTCACTCATATTTTCAGAATTTTCTTGTAACACTTGTATTATTTTGAGGTAATAAAAAATACATATAAGGTTCACCCTAGTATATCATCTTACATGTATATGATTCATTTTAAAAATATTTATTTTTAAAAACAATCATCAAGTTAAAGGCATATCCACAGGCTCGCATAACAACATAGTACAAAACAATGCGATGCCGTGATAGGCTTGATGTGCCGCTATGTATCTTGTAAGCCAATCACGGCATCACATTCTTATATTTCGTGTTCTTATGCAAGCTTCTGGATAGGCTTAAGTCAAAAGATTTGATGCCTCACTATTAATATATTATTCACAGCGCCTGCGCTAGAATAATATTATACGTTAGTTTCGAATCTTCTAGACAAAAATTGTGTTTCATGAACTAATAAGAAACTTTTGAAATGTCCGTCTGTCCGTCTGTCTGATGCCGCGTTTTTTGTAGACACGATAACTCAAAAACAATAATCCGATAGACTTCAAAGCAACAGATAATTCATCTTTTAATACTTAATTCTAGGGAACGACCGATATGGATTTTTTGTCCATACCGATAATCGGCCGATACCGATATGGACGTTGCCGATATGCCAATATACCGATATATATCGGCATATTAAATATGAATAAAACAGTGATTAAAAAAATGTTGTTTAGATATAATAACTATATGTACTTAAATGTAAATTTTCAAAATGGGATAAAATAAAAAGTAAAATACATTTAAATATAATAAATAGATCAATAAGATTAATAGATGGCACCTACTTTTATATCTATCTAACGTTTTATTAAAATACATTTATTAAGACCAGGCAATATAATATACAGAGCGGTCGAAAAGTCACCCCCTTAACTTTTGAACGAGTTGAGATATCTGTTTCAAATTTAAAGCATTTAAATTAAACAACTCAAACTATCTTTTTGGATATATTTGATATTTTCAGCTTTTAAAATGTGGGCATTGGAGCATAAGGGACATTTTTAAATTAAAAGGGGGATCGTGTGGTAAATCATTGTAAAGCATTTGACATCATATTTTTTTATTTTTTGGGTTTTTAAAATAGGGTTGAAAATGGGAGTTTTTTTACGACAAAATTTTTTTGAAAAATGGTTAATATCATGATCATGCAACATCTTGTTGCAACAATGTAAATAATAAAAAAAAATAAAAAAAATATATGATGTGATGTATCACACGGCCCCCCTGTCCAATAAAAAAAATCCCTCCACATTTTAAAAGCTAAA
>OY294046.1:35207448-35353757 GCA_958510825.1 Brachypterus glaber
AAAGCATACCCATAAACGCTTTTCCAGCTGGTAGAAGCGAAGCTGGCGAGTATCTCTACGTTGGCAGAATAAAACACGAAGAAACCCTGACAGTTGGTAAGGTACAACCGAGCCATAACCGTCTTTACATCCCCTTTGGTGGCAAGGAGTTACATTTCAATCAAAACTACGAAATTCTTTGTGACGTGGCACCTAGATGGGTTCGAACTCATGGAGGGTACGTTCCACCAGACGCTTTTAAAGCTGGACATTCGGAAATTGGTGAACCTCTGTATATTGGCAGAATTAATTATAAAGATTCTTTGACCATAGGAAAAGTGCAAGCAAGTCATGGATGTATTTATATACCGTTTGGTGGAAAGGAATTAAAGTTGAAAAAAGAAGAATACGAAATTTTATGCGATGATTCATGTTGTTAATATTTAAAATATTTTAATATCTAAATCTGGAATAATAAATATTTTTACCGTAGATAATAATAATAATAATAATAATAATATTTTTATTGCCCAACAGAAAAAACAATTACAGGACAAAGGACAAAAGTTAATCAACAAAACATCTAATATTATAACAAATATAACAAATACAAATACAATAACCACTGAAATGGTAGAAATTATAATCAACATTTTGGCCAATACTCTATAACTATACAATTAAATATTCTACTTACTGAATTAAAGTGGACATCGCAACTCTTACAATATTTATTATAACAAAACATCATATTGAAAATTGGTTCAGTGCGTAGAGTATTCGTTCTGGCAATTTGATTATAAATAGTGGTAGAAGTTCTTGTACAATTAACTGGAACGCAAAAATTTAGCTTGGATATAATAAATGGTGAGTCCATTCTACCATTCAATACGTAGCATAGCATTTTAACACTGGTTATTGTTCTGCGAAGTTCTAGGGATTGATACTCAAATTGAGACAGTAGGACGTCATAATCATAACTTCTGGCTGGATATATACCAAATACTTTAAAATATAAACACTTAAAAAACTTTTTTTGCTCTTTCTCTATCTGTTGTCTGTGAACTTCATAAAACGGATTCCAAATTGTACAAGAATATTCCAGTATAGAGCGAACAAAAGAGTTGTAAAGGGTCTTTAAAGCAAGGACACTAGTAAATTTACTACAATTTCTCATTATAATACATTGTTAATGAGGCTGATGCAATATTATCTAAATGTTCTCTGAATAAAAAATCACTAGATGTGTGACACCCAAATCTTTAATGGAATATACTCTCTCCAAGGAGGAAAGAGTAATTATAAAGTATTAGGGTTTTTACGCGTGAAGGAGATGATTTTGCATTTAGATACATTCAAATTGAGACTTGAGTTATATTCACACCATTGTTGCTGTGCATCCAAGACCCTCTGCAATCTAATGCAGTCATTGATGCAAATTATTTGCATGAACAGTTTTAGAGTGAATATACGTGACCTCTTAGAGGTCTCAAGTAAATTGAAGTGCTGGAAACCGATCATAACCCAAAAAAAGCCCAAAAAAGACAAAAAAGAATTATGTGTTGCCTGTTATTAGTTTAAATCATTTAATAAAATAGATCATAAACAGTCAACGCCATACAGGGATCGCGTTAATTTTTACTTTCTCATAAAAGAAAGTATTGTAAAAAAAATATCAATTTTTTTTCAACCATCTTATTTTTTCCTGAAACGTCGAAAAAAATCAAAATAAGCAACACAAAAAATAAGTCTAACGGTCTGTCTGTCTGTATCCACCATAACTTAAGAACGCTTGACTTGAAATTTGGTATGCATATGTATTTTTATTTTGGACAAGTTCGTATTTCAGCAAAATCGGTTGGGGGAAGGGGGGTAAAAGGAGGGTTAAATTTTTGTTTTGGTCTGGTCGTATTTTTTTATTATTTACGATAGAAGAAATATTTAAAAACCACATGAAAGATAAAATAAAATTATGTTATTTTAATTTTTTTATAATACCTATAATAAGACAATTTTAAATAAATAAACTCAATAATAACCCACACGTGGCTTTCACTTTACCTTTTGGAAAATTATTTATTTTACCCACTCAATTGTCACTTGTCAAATTCTTTTCTGTAAATGTCATTAAAATTTTTAATAAAAATATGAATTTCTAAGCTATTTATTGTATAAAACTTTGTATGTGACTCGTAAGTAAACTAATATGGTTCTCTTTAAAATTAACCGAGTCTGCCTTCAGCCTCGTGCAATATTTTTTTCATGGCAAAATCCTAATTTTCTCTCTCGTGCCATAAATTACTATTATTTACATTTTAATTGTTTGGTTTGTTGTAAAAAAACTGTAAAAAAATTGTTTAGAAGCGAAAAAAATAGCGTACGATACACGAACGAGAAATGTAATTTCTTGTCCTTGCATCAATATGTACTAATTCTTTAGTTCACTTATTTTAAATACGGATCTGCCTGGGTAGAAAATTTATAGGACAAGCTTATCAAGAGGAGGACTGTTAACAAATTTCGACTATGTTAAACATGACGCGGAGGACTGATACAAGAATCATATCTTTAGAAGAACAAATAATTTACTGATTAAGTAAAAAGCGAGGTTGTATTTTATTATACAGAGTGTCGTGCTTTAAATGAAGATCATAAACTTTCTTACAGAAAATTAAAATATTTGGATACTTCATTGTATTTGAATCAAATAAGTGGGGAATATTGGGAGTACTGGGCCTTTCTAAGCTATGTTGTTAGTTTAATCTTTAAAACGCAGCTACGCGTAGGCTAAAAAAAGACAAAAAACTTACAGTTAAAAATACATTCTTTTACAATTTTAAAAATTTTCTTCAGCAATTATTCACACGATATTTTTTCCATTTAAGAAATTTATTTGTATTTCTGCGGCATTGCAATGCAATTGCACAGAATAATTGCAACTTCATATTCTCTCGTGTAGAAGAAGATATGTCGCTATAGTAAAAACAGGTAATGCTGATATACCACGGCCGCGGTATTACTTTATTGGCCGGTATTAACTTATAGGCCGGTATTACCTTATAGGCCGGTATTACCTTATAGGCCGGTATTACCTTATAGTCCGGTATTACCTTATAGTCCGGTATTACCTTATAGGCCGGTATTACCTTATAGGTATTACCTTAATAGCCGGTATTACCTTATAGGCCGGTTTTGACTCACGGGACGGTATTCCATAATTATGATCAGATTTTTTTTCATTTTTCTGCAAAATAAAAACAAAGCAACCGCCGAAAAAAACTCTACACCTACATTTCTTCTAGGGGGCAATCCCAAATATTTCTTCGGAATTTCCTTCAAGATTAGCTCGAAAAATCTTGAAAAGAACCTAAAAAAGGTCCCACGTTTGGTAAAAATAAGATTTCCTTAAATTTCCTTGAGAGATTACTCTAAGATTTCTTTCTTTCTACCCCTGAATTCCTTAGCGGTTTACCCCTTGAAGTATCCTAATAATGTATAATGGATAAAAAATTAAAATAATGCATCCTAATTGTTAAAAAACAGTTATTTTTAAAATACAGCCTGTTACAGAACTCGCGTACCGAAATTTGAGGGTATATTAAAAACCCTCTGGAAAATATGAAAAAAATTTCAAAAAAAATCCATCTTCGTTCAATTGAAAAATAAGAACGCTTTAAGTGGACCAATACTGTTGCTGATTATAAATTACCATTAAAGGTTGAATTTGTAGCTATGGAAGCAAATTTAATTATTGCAGGTACATATTCTGTAGGTTGACATGGTGATTAATGTGACATAAATATTTATTAATGTCATAAAAAAATATCAAAACTTTCATGATGTTTTCTTCAGAAGAGTATTGCGAAATGCTAATTTTATATGGCGAGTGTGGCCGGAGTGCTTCAGCTACATCTGTAGAATATTGTATTCGTTTTCCCAATAGAGAACATCCTAGCAGAAATGTTATTTTAAGATTGGTGCAAAGGGCAAGAAATTCTGGAAATTTAAATCCAAACAAAAAAAAGATTGGAGGCGCTCCGCGAACTGCAAGAACTGTTGATAATGAAGAAGCTGTCATTCAGGCTTTTGAAGAAGAACCTGAAACAAGCCTTAGTATCGTGGCTAGAAATCTTGATATATCTAAGACCTATGTTCAACGAATTCTAAAAGATGAAAAAATGCATCCCTTTCATTACACTCGAGTACAATGCTTGACACCGGAGGACTATCCTTTACGAGTCGAATTTTGCACATGGCTGTTGCAGAAACATCAAGAAAATGAAAACTTTGTAAAAAGCATTCATTTTACGGATGAGTCTGGGTTTCAAAGAGATGTTTTTTTTAATTCTCATGTTTGGGCACAGGAAAATCCCCATGCCATCAGGCAAGGAAATCCCCAACGAAGGTTTTCCTTGAATATTTGGGCCGGAATATTGGGAGATGCTATAGTAAGTTATTTTGAGAAATAAACCACCATAAAATGCTTAAAATATTTGTTTTTAGGTTGGACCTCATGAGTTTCCTGGCAGATTGAATGGCGAAACCTACACTAACTTCTTAAGGGATGAAGTGGAAAATCTTATTGATGACATCCCACTTCAAAGGTTGGCAAATGTGGATAACATCTGGTTTCAACATGATGGCTGTCCAGTGCATTTCTCAGAAACGGCAAGAAGCCAACTCGACATCAGTTTTCCAAACAGTTGGATACGCCGTGGGGGTCCCAGAAGGTGGCCTCCTAGATCTCCTGATCTCACTCCAATGGACTTCTTTTTATGCGACCATGTAAAAAATTTAGTGTATAGAAATATGCCAGACACTGTAGAAGAACTAGGAGACCGAATACATGAAGCGCTTGAGTCAGTAACTCCAAATATGATTATTAATGCCAGGAGAAGTCTGTTAAAAAGAGCTGCTTTATGTGTTCAAGTTGGTGGAGGTCATTTTGAACATATTCTTTAGCATGCTTCATACATTGAACGCGAGTTTGCTAAAAATAATGCGTTTCTTCATCTTTTAGAGTTCATTAAACACAGGACAGACATATCAAGATTTCTTGCCACGATACTAATGCTTGTTCCAGATTATTCTTCAAAAGTCTAAATGACAGCTTCTTTATTATCAACAGTTTTTGCATTTCGCGAAGTGTCTCCAACCACTTTTCTGTTTGCGTTTAAACTTCCAAAATTCCTTGCCCTCTGCACCAATCTTAAAATTACATTCTAGCTAGAATGTTCTCTTTTCGGAACACCGATAAAAATTTTTCCTATGTTCATTACTTTGAAATAAATAAATAAAATTCAGTTATTGTATTTTTATTTTATTAATTTGTATTAAGAATTTATAGCCAGTAAATCAATTAAAAGATCTGAGTTTCTAATAAAAAAAAACACTACATTCAGCGCGCTGAATGGAGTTGCAGCGGCAGTTTGTTGCTGCCGTCTAAGACGGGTATCATAAAACCACCACCGGATGGAGTGACCCTATAAAAATAGAATATTTGATAGCCTCTGTCGGTTTTGTCAAAATATAATAACCTAAAAAGATTCTAAAGTTGAAAGTCTTAAACAATGCACGAGTCAACCATTAAAATGCAACCATAGTTACTAATAAGTAGGGAAAAACTAATTTTTAGGTAATTTAACATCAGCAACAGGATTGGTCAGATTAAATAGCTTGATCATAAATATGTTTTTTTTTTTAACTCAATATGAAAGAAAGCACGATAGTTGAAAAGGTTATATTTTCTGAGCTTGAAGATACAACAAAATTATAGTAACCTTTTACCAGACAGATAGCACTCAAATGGGCACTTAAAAAGAGTTTACAATATATTTAGACAAGCCTTATAAAGCGTTACAAGATTAAATGAAGATAAAACTATCTAATTTTCACCTAATAAAAATAAACTTATATGAATTTAAAGAAAATAAATGGTTAAATTGCAATTTTCTCGCTGAATAAAATTTAATCAAGAGATATTATAATTAAAGCAATCTAGTCATCGAAATAATATGTAATTTCCTTAAAAGTACCCAAAAGAATAAAAAGTCTTTAATTTAAGAATCATCTTAGATAAATCTATAGTTTTTATAAATTTATAGTTTTCGAAATATTTCCATGAATTTTTTGTTAGACTGTTTATATATATTTAACTTGTGTATTATACTATTCATAGCGCTTGCGCCAGAATAGTATTATACGCTAGTTTCGAATTTTCAAAAGTTTTTAAAAATCGTCCTAAACTTTTTTTTTGTCCGTCCGTCTGTCTCTTCGATGTCACCATTTTTGTAGACACGATAACTCAAGAACGAATAATCCGATCGACTTGAAATTTTCAGCAAAAACGTGTTCTATGTGGAGAAGATCTATATTTTTTTTGAAACTAATCGCCCTAAAAACAAGAGAGCTGAGGGGTTAAACTTAAAAAAAAACTTGAAAAAAGCTGACAGAAAATTCCGATTAAAAAAATTACTTTTAATTTTTAAATTAAAATTAAAAGGATAAATTCTACCAATTTTAAAAGTAATCCCCCAAAAACAAAAAAGTTATAGGGGGGTTAAACTTTTAAAAAAAGCTGGAAGGAAACTCTGATTAACGTAACTTTTTCACGAAAAATTACTTTTATCATAGATCAGTTCCACCAATTTTGAAAGTAATCCCCCCCCCAAACAAAAAAGTTATAGGGGGTTAAACTAAGGACACTAGATCGGTGACGCAGTCACTAGGAATCTGAACTAGAGTTTACAGATTTAGTGTCCTTAGGTTAAACGTTTAAAAAAAAAATAAAAACTATAATTTTCAATTTTTTTTCAAAATTTTTTCGTTTTTCGCAAAAAGAAAATAAAAAATTTAAAAAAATTGAAGTTTTTTTGAAATATTTTTTATTATTTTTTTTAATCTTTGTTCCTCAAAAAACATCATTAAAAAAATATATATTATTTTTTTATTTTTTTTTGTTTTAAATTAATTTTTTTACTTTTTTTGAAAATTTTTGTTTTAAATTTTTTGTTTTTCGCAAAAAAATTAAGAAAATTGAAAAATGGATTTTTTTTTTTGAGTTTTTTATATATATTTTTTTCAAAAATATTTCGTTTAAAAAAAATGTTATTTTTCTTTTATTTTTTTTTTAAATTTATTTTATTTTTCCTTTTTTTTTTTTAGTGTTTGGGCTTGTTTTTTAACGTTGTATGTTTTTCAGGTAATTCAAAGAAGAGACGATTTTGGAAATCCCCGAGAAAATTTCAACAGAGATTGGAACGACTATAAAAATGGTTTTGGAGATCCTGCCAAAGAATTTTGGCTCGGTAACGAAAATATCTATATGCTGACGAATAACGAAGAATATTCCCTTCGTGTGGAACTCGAGGACTTTGAAGGAAATAAAAGGTAATAAAATATTTTTTTATAGAAAAAAAAAATCGTTATTTTGAAAAGTTGAAGAATTTACTAATTTAATTTCTTATACTGAGAATATTTTACAGTTTTTTGTTTCGCACTGAAAAGTCGGCTGCGACCTCGAGGGAGTCTGCTTTATTCAGCTGTATTTTCTTTAATTAAATCAGAGATCAAATTAAGCGTTAAAAAATAATCTGCCCAATACCACGCGAGTCTTCGAACATCGAAAATAATAATATGTTTTCATTCAAATTTGTTGTCAAATAATAAATGTAAATTGCAATAAACGTACACGGGCTGATATTTTAAAGGGTAGTGGATGGTAATAGAACACTCCTATTAGTTTTTCACCGGGTGATTTGCGTAAGGGGTGTCCGCTATCTTGAACTTTAGGGGTGAGTTGCATCTTCCGATAAAAATACATATAGCCAATTTTGTTAAGGAGGAAAATTTCCAACAGTTTTTGTTGGGAATATTTTTATAATATATTAATAACAATCGAGTTAATTCAAAAATAGCTATTTTGAACTTTGGTACGGTTACAGAGGACACAACTCGACTTTCAGCGCCCACTGTAACCGTATTAAAATACTTATGAAAATGCATAAGACTTATAGAGAATTTCATGAGCTACAAGTTTGCTCCGATAAATAATTTGGCTGAAAAATCGAAAAACCCAATTTCGCCCCCAACATGGCTATTTTTGAATATTTAAAACTAGATTGTTATTAATATATTAAAAAAAGGATCCAAACAAAAATTGTTGGAAATTTATTCTTTAATAAAATTGGTTATATGCATTTTTATCATCAGATGCATATTTAGCGAGATAACCGTACTCGCCCCTAAAATTCAATATAGCCAAATTTTATTCTACATTTAATGAGTAAATAAAAAATATAGCATTCCATTTAAAAAAAATGATTTTTTTTTAAACGGAATGCTGTATATTATTAAATGTAGAATTTTATTCTACATTTAATGATCAAATAAAAAATATAGCATTAAAATATTTAATAAAATTGAGTTTTTTATGTTTGAAAATCCAAAAGTTTGAAAATTAATTTTGAACGCCCTCTATAAAACATTTTCTTTTTTGTACATAAAGTAATTAGATACACCTTTTTAAGATAAGCTTGCAAAGTTTTATTAACAAAAAGTAAAGAAATTAAATTTATTTTTTTACGCAAGGTCGCAAACATTTAAAAAAAAATGTATTCAAATCATTTAGAGGACACTATAAGGTTTATAAATATTCAACATTCGACGCTTCATGATATTTTTCCGTTTTTTGGGATTTTTTTACCTGTGTGCGCCGGTGTTATTATAAAATTAAAATATAATTTTTTTAACTTTAAAATAAAAGAGGGCTTGCTCAACGTAAGCATCCTTAGGAATGATTTTTGAGCCAAGGTGTATACAACTTTTTTTTCTCAGTTTTTAATGTAACCTCACCACACAGTATTAAAATCTTTGGTTATGACTTTATCCAATTTATTAAATGAGTGATGAAAGTTTCTTCAGTTAGTTACATTAAATATCGTGTAAACCTATGTCTAACATTTCGCATCTCTTGACATATATGTATGAAGATGAATTACAAAAGTTTCTAAAACTTTACTTTGTTATTAATCAAAACATGCATTTCTTCAAAATGTCAAATATTTTACTACAAAATTAGGCACGAATTTATGATAATTTAAAATTATTTTAAAATTAAATACACATTAATCAAAATCTTTTTGAAAATTATTATAATTATTAAAGAATTCAGGAAAAATCAAGTTTTACGAGGGAAAGATTGCTATTATTTTTGAAAATAATCCCCCTAAAAACAATAAAGTTATTGAGGGTTAAACTTGAAAAAAAAAAATGAAAACAATAGCTTTTTCAAAAAAAAAAAATAAAATAAATAATAATAAAATAAAAAAAGTTTTGTTTTTAAAAAGTCCAAACCAAAAGAATTTTTTTGATTTTTTTTTTGAATTTTCGTTTCTTTTTTTATTTTTCCGTCTTTCGTATCTCAAAAAAAAGATTTAAAAAAAATGATATTTTTTTATTAAAAAAAATAAGTATTTGAGAAAATACAATATACGATACACAGAGAATAGAATATAATGGAATGCATAGCATTATATATCTTCACGGCTTGTTTTCTTCTAGGTATGCTCAATATGCGCATTTCAAAATTTATTCCGAAGCTGAGTACTACAAACTGGAGATAGACGGTTATGAAGGCAACGCCGGAGACTCCTTGAATGATCCCTGGTATGGAAGCAACAATAGTCCATTTTCAACGTACAACAGGTAAATGATAAAACAGTGATTTTTTTTTGGTAGGACTAAAATGTTTGAACTAAGCCTCTTATTAGCATCAAAAACGACCCGAACCAAAGAGTTAAGTTATATTGCGTGACGTAAATTAATTTATCCACGGCCGTGATTAATAGGCCTATTAATCACGGGTCTGTAAAAATAAATCGTTTAAAATTTAAAACGACCATGGATAAAGTATAGTATTCTACTCGCGTATAATAGCTATTAATCATTCGGGTGATTAGGTCACTGGCCTTTCGGCTCGTGTCCCACCCTCATTGATTAGTAGCAATTATTATACGCTCATTGAATAATATACTATTATCCAATACATCAATATAAAGACCTAAACTATAGTTAGTATACTATCGTCAATTTAGATACCTAAGGAAGTTGACATTTTATTCATTATTTATAAATTGTCTCACGTCTCCCCTAGCAACGTGGGGTAATATTTTTTATCCAATACATATAGATAATAAGACAATTACCAGCTTTATTTTAAATAGATAAACTCAAAAATAACCCCCGCGTGGCTTTTACTTTATTGAGTGGATAATTATTTATTTTACCCACTCAACTATCACTTGTCAAATTATTTTCTTGTAAATGTCATTAAAATTTTTAATAAAAATATGAATTCCTAAGCTATTTATTGGATAAAACCTTGTATGGCACTCATGGGTAAACCGATATTGCCCTCTCGAAAATAAACCTGCTTGGCTGACGCCTCGCAGGTTAATTTTCTCATGGGCAATATCTTACTTTATCCACTAGTACCATAAATAACTATACTTCAATCTTTTGGAAAAGGCAGTTTTGCACAAAATACTTACTTTTTAGAGACTGGGTCGTGTGGGTTTATCCCTGGATCCCATTTAATTGATCTTACGAGCCAAACAGCTGGAATAAACAGTAACAATGACGAAATTTTAAAATGCATAAAATTGCAAATATAATCCCAAAATTAAAATTTCTTCAATTATCAACAATTTTATAGTCGCGTTCGTATTTTTCTTTTGATTTGGGTGATATAGTATCAAAAATAGCCACTTTTGATTCTTCCAAAATGTCCTCAGAAACAAAAACACTATTTTCATCCTAAAAGTCCAATTTTAATTTGAAAACGACGACACGCAGTAAAATAAGATTTATTTTACTGCGTGATTTTAAACTGTCAAACTTTCAATTGTTTTTTTTGCACCGTAGCCGCCGACTGTTTTAGCGGCCATAATGAAATATGTGTACATAAAAAAGCATTATTAAAAATCGCATTTTCTTATGATTACAAATGTATTGGATAAAATTTTGTATGGTACGTGTGGGTAAATAGATATTGTCCACTCAAGAATATTGACCCACTCGGCCTACGGACAATATCTTACTTTACCCACTAGTACCATAAATAACTATTATATTTTACAGGGATAATGACAGATCAAGTTTAAACTGCGCTTCCATGTTGAAGGGTGGATGGTGGTGGAAGTCGTGTGGACGAGGACTAAATGGATTATATTTGAACGATCCTCAAGATTTAACAGCAAGACAAGGTATGTCATTTAACACATTTATATGCAGAGTAGGTCCAAAAGTCACCCCTCCCTCTTAACCTTTGCACGAGTTGAGATATCGACTTCAAATTAGGAACACTTAAATGAGACAACCCTAACTATATTTTTTGTATATATTTAATATTTTTAGCTGTTAAAATGTGAACAAGGACGCATGGGGACATTTTTTTAAATGGAAAGGGGGTTCATTTTAAAAATTATAAAATTCTCTATTTACCTATGTATTTTTTAATATTTTAAAACATTTTTTTTTTGGGTTTAAAACAGGGTTGAAAGTGGGTATTTTCGTCAAAATTTCTATAAAAAATTTTTTTTTTAAATGACTATTTCATGATGAAAAAACGTAAATTATGCAAAAATGTTTATATCGGCCTATATGAAAGTCCATCTCGGAATATCGGCAAATGGTAATTAATAATTAGTACATAATATGTATAATATAATTATATTATACATATTATGTATTATAAATTATATTGTACATATAAAAGTCACTCCACTCTTAACTTTTGAACGACTTTTGATATCGTCTTCAAATTTGGAACAATCAATAAGACAACTAAGTTATCTTTTGGCATATATTTGATATTTTTAGCTTGTAAAATGTGGTCAGGTGGGTATAGGAGGTTTTTTTAATGGAAAGGGGGTCGTGTGATACATTACATCATATATTTTTTAAACATTTTTTTAACTTCTAATTTTTTAATTTTTTTTTTGCTAAAAGATACAATTTTTTAAGATATGTTTTTGTAAAATTTAATTTATATCATTTAAAATTAGTTTAATAGTATAATTTACTTATTTGCATTGTTGCATGATCATGAAATTAATCATTCTACAAAAATTGATTAATTTTTTTAAATAAATTCCCATTTTCAATCCTATTTTAAACCCAAAAAAAAAAAAATAAAAAAATATGTTGTCAAATAGAAAATTTTATAAGCTTTAAAATGATTTACCACATGATCCCCTTTTAATTTAAAAAAATACCCCTTATGCATACATATACATTTTAAAAGCTGAAAATATCAAATATATTCAAAAAGATAGTTTGAGTTGTTTTATTTAAATGCTTTAAATTTGAAACAGATATCTCCACTCGTTCAAAAGTTAAGGGGGGTGACTTTTGGACCGCTCTGTATATTACATTGCCTGGTCTTAATAAATGTATTTCAATAAAACGTTAGATAGATATAAAAGTATGGTGCCATCTATTGATCTTATTGATCTATTTATTTATTTATTATATTTAAATGTATTTTACATTTGATTATATCCCATTTTTGAAAATTTACATTTAATTCTAGTTATTATATCTAACCAACAGTTTTTTAATCAATGTTTTATTCATATTTAATATTCCGATATATATCGATATATCGGCATATCGGCAACGTCCATATCGGTATCGGCAAAAAATCCATATCTGTCGATCCCTAATGACAGTAAAAAATTGTCAGAGTAAAAGAAATTTTTTATAAACCATTCTATGAACATTGTCCATTGTATAACCTTAGAATAGGCCAAGACGGACTACAAATACATTAAAATATACCTAATAAAAACCGTGACCTCACGAGGCCTAGTGGTAGGCCAAACTAGGTACTTAAAGATAGGTCAAAGCTTTTGATTTAAAAGTACGCTTATGTAAACTAACGAAACCAAGATGAATTTGCCTTCTAAAAGCAAAGAAAAAAAAGCGAATTTATTTCTTAACACAGGGATTTTGTAACAGCACTATTGCAATGCATTGTTTTTGGTTATATAAGAAAGTAAAAAGACCCTTAGGAATAAACCAAGTACCCACACAATGTAAATTATTTGCACTTTACATGCTATTATTGAACTATACTGATATTTTCGACTAAAATCACGCAAATGTCGAAAATAAATTAGACGAGTTTTAAAAGGTAAATAGGTACAGGCTGTCCCACGAAGTTTGTACCAGACTTTTTGAATACCAGAATAATTCACAACTTTTCTAGAAGACATGAGAAATGTTTTTTTTTTCAAATTTGGTACAGTTGCAAGTTTTCCTGAAAAAATAACGTTTGGACTTTTCCTTATATATATTTTTTTAAGTTTTGGCTCCCCCTAAAACTTTTAATTTTTGTGGAGGGTTTCTTTAAATTTGGTATGATTGATATTTTAATAAAAATATTTTTTTCTGAAAAAATGAACTTGATCGGAAATTTTCTTCCACTACTTTCGATTTTTTTTTTGAATGTTTATCACCATAACTTTCTTATTTTTAAGTTAAATAGGTTTTTTGTCCTAATTTTTCCTGAAAATCTGAAGTCGATTATTCTTTCTTAAGTTATAGTGTCGGAAAGAAAACGTGACATACGGACAGACGGACATTTTAAAATGTTGTTTAAAATGGTATACAGAGCGTATTTGAAATAAGGTCCGAAATTTTAAGGGGTGATTTTACGTCATAAACTATGAGAAAAAGTTCCTATAAACATAAGTCTGAAAATGCGTCGTAAGGGAGCTAAGCTCCTTTGAAAGTGCCTTTTTATTTAATGTTCAGGTACCCTTTGAGATATAGCAACGAGGTTTTGTATCTGAACTAAACTTAATAAGGCCCATCTTCGTATGTTATTTTCATGCGAAAATTTTAATGATGTAAAACCTCATATACAGGTACTTCCAAAAATCAATCCTAAGGGAGCTATGGTTTCCTAAAAATGCACCATTTGCCATGGTAGCTTTAAAAACGATTTTGATGTATATGTATAGAAACTTTTTTTTATTATTTTTTGATATAGAATTACCTACATCATTGAAATTTTGGTTTTCAACATTTTAGTATTTAATTTTTCGCCCTCAAACCGTGAAATTTCACCTTCAAATGATTTTTTCTCGAAAACGGTTAATCCTACAGTATTACAAGAGTACGTTTTTATGTATTTTGACCTGAGGAACCATATTCCAAAAATAAAATTAGAAAAAATTTACTCAGAAAAAAGTTTGAGTCAAAAAAACTGATAAGCCCCCTCCCGTTTCGCACACTTCTGGTTTAAATAAGCAAATGAAAATAACATACAAAGATGGGGGCCTTATTAAGATTAGTTCACGTGGAAAACCTCGTTGCTTTATCTCAAAGGGCTCCTGAGTTATTAAAAAAAAAACGACATTTTTAGACACTTTCAAAGGGGTTAGCTCCCTTATGACGCGTTTTTAGACATATGTTTATAGGAAGTTTTTGTCATAATTTGATGTACCTACCCGTTAAAATTTCGGACCCTATTTCAAATAAACCGCGGTGTACAAAAAATGTTCATTTTGGGTAAAAAAATATTTTTTTCGGGGTACAAAGTACCTAAATAATACTCTTCTGCTTAAAAGCTCCCAGGAGTATAATAATGGGAAAAATTATCCTATTTATTTCTTAGGGACCTAAAGGCGCCTTTTCACGGAGCAAATTATACGCAATTTTGGTGCTATGCTGCCAGATATAGCATGAGGACAATTACACATTCATTTGCCTTTTCACGGAGCAAGTTATACGCAAGTTTGACGATATATTGCAAGTTTAACAATGCTACCAACCAGAAAATTTTGACGTGTCTCTGCATTTGTTGACAAAAACATAACCTAGAATATGCTTTTTTAATTAAGCTTTTTAGTTAGACAGACCAGCCTATTATTAATAATAATAATTATTAACATGTGCAGTTGCTACTAAGAAATCGATTTAGTAACTTTTTTCCAGGTTGGTACCACGAAACTAACTATAAATCTTGCATGAAAATCGTCGAAAAATAGAACTTGTTCTAATAATTTGATGTCTCGAAAATAGCATCAAATTTGCCTGAAGACATGCGCAGTGACTGAATCATTCTTGCAACAAAATTGCATAGCACCAAACTTGCGTACAAATTTCTCCGTGAAAAGGCACCTTTAAAAGCTCCGAGGAGTATAATAATGGGAAAAATCATCCTATTTATTTTTTAAGGACCACCCTAATTGGCATAAATCCTTATATTATTTCTAATAAAATTGGATAACATACATTTTAAAATGGTTGTATAATGTATAGAATTGAATGAATAGAAATATAAAATTTAAAGATGGCTAATTCATCGTCGATTGTTTGCAAATAAAATTCTAAAAGGCAAATTACCGTCCAATTAAATTTAATTGGTTTATTGATTGAGACAAACTGGGTAATTTATGGGTCACTTAGATAAACGGTTGCATCGCTATTTCTTTTTAACATTTGCGTGATTTTATTTGTTTAACTCCAAAATATCAGTAATCGTCGAGTTTTAAAAGGTACAATTTTGGGTTTTAGGAAGTAGGAGGTTTAATATTATCAAATAAGTTTTTCGATTTCTCGAGAAAATCCCATCTTTACCCCTCGTAAAAGTTATAAAAAAACTATTTTTAATTTTTCTTTTAATTTTGTTGGGATTTTTTTTTCGGGAATATTTTTTTCTTTATCAAGATAAGTTATAAATATATATTTTGAAAACTGAACTGTAATATTATTAAAAGTAGCTATACTATTAAAAGTGCATATAAGCACTGTTTTCTTTAAAGTACCTAGTATTTTTTGGTTAAACAAAACTTAGTAGTGTGAGAATCGGTAAAAAAAACTATTAATCCTGAAAATGGTCAAACTTGATTTGCTTATGGTTTTGGAATCCTGATGACCTTACTTAGATTTAAAAATAAAGAAAAAAAAAACGTTCTCCCCAAAAAGAATTGTGGAATTTACGTTCTTTATCACACTAGGTCATGACTTAGAATATAGTTCCCTTTCATAGACAAATTATATGAAAAATCCTTATATGATATTATAATAAATAATTATTTATGAACACGGCCCGGATCGAAGTAGCTATTTACCGGGGACATGCAAAAATTACTATTTTTAATAACTGTTTTTTAAGTAAATATACATATACCTTAAAGTATAATTCAAAAGTGTCTATTTACTTGAAAAGTCCAAACCAAGCGAAATGTCATGTCGACGCTGTTAATACTCAGTGACTCACTTGTTCATGGTCTATGACTCATGTTTTGAAAATTGTTTCCCATTTTAAAAAACGAATAATTAATAAAAAAACACAATATTTTTGTATTATCTATTCGTTTTTTGAAAAGAGAAAACATTTTCAAAAAAAATAAGTGCTTCTCAAATGAGTTATGGACCATGACCAAGTGACTCACTGAGTATTAACAGCGTCGACATGACATTCCGCTTGGTGAACAATAGTTTAAAGTGTCTACTTGAAAAAATAGTTTTTTAACATTCAAATTTTTGCACGCCCCCGGTAAATGGCTACTTGGATCCGGGCTATATTTATTAATGAGCCACACCCAGTGGCGTAACTACTATGTAGCAAGTGTGTGCACTGCCCAGTGTACAATGCACACGGGCCGCCGGATTTATTTTTTACTCTTTTTATTATCTTTTTAGGCATTGTTTGGTTCCGCTGGAGAGGATGGGACTACACACTCAAAAAGGCCGTAATGATGATAAAACCGAAAGTATACGTAGTGGGTACTTAAAAAACCTATGCAGCTATAGCCAATTTATAATCATCGGTTATTTTCATGTCATTAAAATTTTCACGAAAAAACTCATCTTCCATAAAAATATTTATTGTAAAAAAATCATGTTGAAAATATTACCTATTTAACTTACCTCATAGTTGATAGATATATTAAGGAGGTTGGGCTAAAAATAGTAAAACAAAATCTTTTGGGCCCATAACCTCTTTAATTTGTTAAATCTAATTTTATTGTTTATTATTATGGGCTTTAAAATACACCATTCGTGTCAATTTTTTATAGAATTATATTTTTCTAATTTCTACAATTTTCTATAAAAAATTAACAATTTTGGCTAAAATAATTAGGGTCACTCCATCTAGCGGTCATTCTGAAACCGCCTAAGGGTATAGAATTTAATTAGCTTTAATTTTACATACCACATTTTTTTTTTCGTAGGAGCTCTGGGGCAAGTTATGCACAAAAACGAAAGTTTACCTATTTTTAAAAGTATTTTTGACTTAGCTCCTGGACTACCTTAACTTTATTTTTCATTTAATAACTTAATTTTAAATATTTATATTGTTAAAATTTATTATATTAATAAATAATATTAAATATTTTTATCGCCTTTTTAAAATTGAGTAAATATTAGTTACAGAAATATAAAAACATTTATAAATACGAAGAAAAATATTTTTGGTTTCAGCCTAATTATTTTTTTTAAAGAGTTTCTAATTTATTTTTAATCAATGTTGATAAAATAAAAATTAAGTTATTAAATTAATTTTTTTAAATTGTTTGAATTTAAGAAACATTTAAATACTAACAAAGTAGTTTCATAATGTATATTTTTACAAAAAACTAATTATTTCATTTTTTTATTCATTCAAATACACACTACTGCATTATGAAACATAAGGGTATTTCTATTATGAATTGATTTTGGATGTCACTTTCGTGGCCTTTTTTATCGATTTTTTTTTAATTAGTAGCTGCTAAGTGATGCGACAGAGGCAAATAACTTTGTTTAAGATTATATCACATACTTTAAACCCTTTAACGGAATTTACCGATTTGCGCAACTTTTGGCGCAGGATGTTTAGGGGATAGGGAATCGCCATTTTAATGACCTGCCAATTTGCCAAAGTGTTTTTTTGTCTTTCTAACTGTAAGGAAGAATAATATATGTTTACAAACAACAAACAACAAGCGACAACGTTATCTAGATAAGTATTTTGTTTACTTTTTAAAGTGACCTTCGTGGTATATTTTTTCGAGTTTTTACGTTTTTCTATCAATTTCTATAAATTTTGCTTTGTTTTTTAAGACTTTTTGCATTTTAAAACCATATAAGTGTTGTTTATAGACCAATAACTAGAAGTAGACCATAATATGGTTATAATATTATAATAGGTTCTAAATTTAAATTTACGCGGCCAGGGCATCAAAATGGCGAAGTATTTCATGTTGGTTGCCTATATTTGGCATTCTCGAGATATATCGGGTCTCTCTTTCTTAAGGCCATTATTATAATAGGTGTGGTTATATATAGGACTCCTATAATAGGAGACAATCAAATTGACGTTGCCAATTCCAGCGCTATCGCAGAATACCGGTGCGTGCTTTGAGTCTTTAGAAATACTGTCACTCTCAAGTACCGTCGAATTTGTCAAACTGAACAGACACTTGCACCACTTAGAAAAACACTATCGTCATTGCTAAAGGCCCTCAATCCACGTTTTTACAAAACTCGGATCACTGAAGTGATATACAGGGTCATTTTTCAATTAAGAAATACATATTAAGCACAATGAGGACTTAAGTTATTTGTTTTGTGGGACAGGGTGAAAAAAAAGTGAAATTTCCTTTCAAATGGTGCCTTTCAATTAAATTGAATCAATTTAATTCTCTGTGAAGCGTAAATTTAAACTTATATTATGACCTATTACTACCGAGAAAGAAAGACGACTATAATCCGACAGAGTGTCGGGCAGACTTTTAAAGGGAATTTCTTGTTTTTTTTTTGCTATGACCTCACAGAAATGACATGACTTAAGTACCCCCATTATTTTTGCACCTAAATTTCGTGGGGCCACTTTATCTGCGCTTGCTTTATTCTTCTGCACATGGTCTGTTTTTCTCAAAAAAAAAACAAAAACAAACGACCAAAAATGAAAGAGCCTAGTAAGACAAGATGAAGTGACCCTAAAATCTCGTATTACACCTACTAAAACTAACCAATTTTTTTAATTTCAATAGGTAAAAACTCCGTTGATTATAAATTGGATTCTAAATTATTATTTTTTTTTGTAAAAATGAAAAGGAAATACCAAAGAAGAAACAATTATCAAAATGTTAACATTAAAACAAAAAAGGCAGTCAGACTGCCGTAGTTTTGTAAATCTGCGTCAATCTAGAGCCGTGGTGTGTTCTCTACACCACGTTTTCTACATTGGGCCAATGTTGGCAAACCCACATTGGGTCTATATACTGAAGAGACATCAGCCGCCCTAAGGCCGCATACGATGGGCCAATGCCAACTACATTGGTCCTACATTGGCCGCTCGAAGGCCGCTTTAAAGCCAACGATAAATTCGATCGTAAAATCGTATATAGGCCAATCTAAGGCCGCAGTCTTATGAACCAACGCACGTTGCCCAACCTAAGGCCAATGATAAATTTTCAAAAAAAAAAATCGTTGGCCTTCGGGCAACCAATGAAAGACCAATGCAGTTTTGCCAACATTGGCCCGTCGTATGCGACCTTAGGGCGGCTGATGTCTCCTCAGTATATAGACCCAATGTGGTTTTGCCAACATTGGCCCAATGTAGGAAACATTGGCCAACGGGCGGCCAACGAACCAATGTTTGCTGGGTACCTATCTAGTGCTCTAGGTCCACCCTTCTATTAGATATGTGGCTTGGTTCTAAAAGGGCCAATGCCACTTTGTCAATAGCAGCGTTTTCACATAAACTATGATTACATTTTGAAAACGCTGCTATTGACAAAGTGACATTGGTCGTTTTAGAACCAAGCCACAGATATGATAGTCGTATTAATGGTGTAGGTCGCTTGGAAAACAACTTTTCACTACGATATTTCAAAAATGCTTTGACACAGACACATATATGTCTCTTTTTGGACTTTTTGGACCAAAGATTTTCAATTTTTAAGAAGCACCCCTCCTATGTTGTTTAAATTGACAAACTATGCTTGCATGCCAAATTTTAGGTTACTTGAACATTTTTTGACCCCGCCCAAATCAGTTATAATAATGAGGTATTTGTACAGTTTTAAAGACAAAACAAGCCGTGAAGAAATGTAATGCTACGCCAAACATTTTTTACAAGTTATAAACGTCACATGATCTGTTATTGCGAATAGAAAAGGATTGGCCGGGTAGATTTTTTTTAACTTGATAAAATTAATACCCAGCCACCATGTTACAATATTATTAAATAAAATTTGGATTATTTAAAAGTCCAGCTAAATGATAATTTTCGGATCTGTTATGTTATTTTTTAAATTTTCTTTTACTTAAATAAAAACCTTAGAGGATTTTCATAATATTTATATACTTTTCTTTGTAAATGTAGTAGTTTGATGGCTTATAATTTTTTTTTATAAAATTATTGCTAATTTGTTGTACCTATTGATTTTGACGTCACGACTCGGTAAAATCCGATCTCTAGTAATGAAGCAGATAGAGCACTAGATGGGTTTGAGGATTGGTTTCGCAGTTAGTGTGTAAACTGCCTACCTACCTACCTTACCCAATTACATGCCCAGTGCTAGAAGCATTTCTTGTCAAAACTTAACTTGTCAAAAATGGATATTTTAAAAATTATCAGTAACAATATTTTCACACTAATAATATTAATAACTTTTTGTGTAATTTTTATACGTTTAATAGATCGACTCATTAAATACACAATTCTTGAGCTTGAACTCTTGGACGAATTTGAAATCGAAATCGAAAATGAAAACAATCTGCAAGAAAACCATTCTGGAAATGGGGACTTCCTCATGAGTATTGTAGAAAGTATCATAGATCTGCCATACAGAAAAAGAAAGAAACGATCCAAGTTTTAGAATCTTATAAACTATTTTTATTTTTGTATATTTTTAAAAAATATATAATTTTTAAATATTTTGTTTAACTAGTACGCAAATTAAGGCTTAGCTATACCAACGAACTAATAACTCTCCTCTCTAGGCATTTCATTTGTAAAAACTGACAAAAACGTAGCCAACATATACATTTGTCTGTCTTACTCCCACAGCTTTGTTTTAACAGAGAAAACAATAACAGTTACTGGTAATTGTTATTGTTCAGGCCTAAATATACCTACTATTTGTTTACACACAAACCGAGATGTTGGAGATACTTTATATTAACGGTATGCGTATTCTAGAGAGAAGAGTTGTTAGTTCGTTGAGTTATACACAAGATTTTTTCTTTAACTGCAGTTAACATATGTTATTTATCTTGATTGAGTTACTGTGTTGTTAATTCTTTCTTCTTTGGAAAATATTAAGACTGTGAAACTTATAAACGAAATATTAATATCAACTGATCTTTTTAAAAAGATCGCCTTTTGATTTACCCAATTATCAACCTAACCTTACCTAACCAATGAAATGAAATGTGTCAAATTCTTAGCTAGTGTTGATACCCACACATATCCCCTGAAGGCTAAATGGGTTTAAAAATGAAAACAACTTTTGCAAAATTTGCATACAGTTATTTTAGGGCTACCTTAGTATATAACCACTTTTAGAAAAATTAATACCTTGTCCGTTTCTTAGATAATGGTAAAAGTTCCTCAGCAGACTCTGTAGGCAACAGTTAAATTATACTGCAAGTAGAATTTGACTAATCTTATAGTATTTTTTCCTCTGATCACAAATCTGTTTTTTCCTCTGATCACAAATCAGTTTCGAGAAATATGGTTTGGAGTAAAATTAGTTGTCATGTTTTTCTGGATTTTGTTTGTTGGCTTTTTTTTATACCTCTAAAATAGTATTAAAAAGTGTGAACAAATTTTTTGTTGTCCATGGACTAGATCCAGTACACTACTAGATATTACTGACTGTCATATTAAAAGTTATATTATGACATTTTATATCTGCTAGAACTAGTCTATAGACTTGATTTACATCAAGCTACCAGACAACAAAAAATGTGTTCACACTTTTTAACACTGTTTCAGAGGTGTAGAAAAAAGGCTAATAAACGAAATCCAGAAACAGGTGACAATTATTTTACTTAAGTTATTTAAATCATAAAATAAATGTTAATTTAGACTTTTGTAATTACATTTAGATGATTTCATTACGTTGCCTACAGAGTCTGCTGAGGAACTTTTACCATTATCTAAGAAACGGACAAGGTATTGATTTTGCTAAAAGTAGTTATATACTAAAAGAACCCTAAAATAGCTGTATGCAAATTTGCAAAACTTGCTTTCATTTTTAAACCCATTTAGCCTTCAGGGGATGTCAGCCCAGATGACCTTTATGAACAGCATTGTATATAGTTTGCCTAAAGTCTTGCGTCAGCTGTTTTTATTTAAATGCGCATAACTCTAAACTAGCTATACAATTAAAAAACAAAAACCACAGTTTTCATAAGCTTAATATATATATATATATATATATATATATATATATATATATATAAAAATACGAAGACTGTGCCGGGTTCTTTACCATAAAAATTAAAATGTACAGAGTTTCAGAAACGACCTTTACAAAGAGATCAGTCGATATTTAATTCAATAAGTTAATAATTGTTAGTTATTTTGTTATGAGGCTAATGGGACATGATTTGCAATGTTTATGTAAAGAAATAAACTAACAGGAAAACATTATGTTAAATTGTAAACCCTGTATTATAATATGTACCTTTTAGCGATAATATGGTTGTTGTAAATAATATATTTCAGAGATGTATAAATTAAATATATTTTAATATAATAATTAGTTGTATATCAATGTTTTTTCATTTATGACCCAAATAAATTACGTTACACGAATTTTGTGGCGTTTAACCAGGCGTTGTCATGATTCATCGTCACGCTTTTTACTTTTATCCCAAAATAAAAAAAATACAAAAAAATACTGCTGCCGACAAGGTTCATTAAAATCAAAAACGAAAAAAACTAAAAAAAAAAAAAAATTAAAACAAAATCGAGGGGCTGACGGTTTCTACCAAACTTGGCGCCCAAAGGTAGGATGTTTTGATAAGGTGTTTGTAACGGCTCATCTAGTTTGAAAATAAAAACGTTAATACACATGGGTAATAAATAATAATTGTTTCTGACCGCGTCTGAAATTTGTACAAAAGAGTTCCTTTTTGCAAAGAGTTCCTCCTTTTTGCAAAGAGTTCCTCCTTTTTGCAAAGAGTTCCACGGAGTTCCTCCTGAGTTCCTTTGACTTGTACAAAAGATTTCCTCGCGGTCAGCCACTCGAAAAAAATCAAGTTTTTCAAAAAACATAGGCATACAGGGAAGAGTATTATTTTTTTGGCAACAGTATTTGAAGACGGTATTTTGAATATTAGTGAAAATTAAATAATTCGACGCCAAATACTGAAATTGACGAATACAACTGTCTAGTTCAAAAAGCAAGGGCGTATCCAGGATTTTTTTTCGGGAGAGGTCAAATACTTTTTTTCCTAAATCTTGAAAATAACGAAAATGGTAGGCTAAAGTTTTTACATAATTTTTTTGAACTAGTAAAAATTTCCAATTAGGCAAATTAGGGATGCTTAAAAAGTTTTTCTAATACGTTGTTTTAAAACGTTTTTTATTCGTTTTCTTTTTTTTTTCGTACCCAATTCTAAACAAAAAATATTTTTTAATTAGTTGTCAAATTAGTACAATTCGTATATTTATATTATTTTTTTAATATTTAGAACTTAAATTTGGTTTGACTGAGATAAAAGTCACAAATAAGTTAGGTTAGGATCTGATCGTTAATTTATTGCGTTCAAGATTTGTGAATATTTTATGATTTTGTTCGATAGGTAACGCACTTTAAGGATCCTGGCTGCCAGGACCTGTGCCTGGTTATCCATTGTGCCAGGATCTGGTAATCCATTGGTTGTAAATTTGTAGGTATTAAAATAAAAAACAAAACAAAACAAAGGTCGTTGTTTTAAAACAAAAAAAAAAAACTTTTTAAAACAAAAAAAAAACAAAAGCGTTTTTTATTATTTACATCCCTAAGGCAAATTATACAAACTAATCCTAAATTTTAGGATGAAATGCCCTTGGGGCCCAAGCCGTGACCCTACTTGATGTGAATGTGATTGGGTGGAAATTGAAAAATAACCCGAAAAATAAAATTACAATAAAACATTTTAATGTAAAATATACTGGTCAGTAATTGCACAATTCTACCTAGCATTTAAAATTTTATAAAATAAATACAATAAATAACAGTCAGAAACAAGTAAAATACCTATTTGATATTTCTAGTAAAAAATACATGATAAAATCGTGTACACCTGCGTTTTATACAGGGTGATTTTTTTAATTGACACCTTTATAACGTTTTTATTTGAACTGATAGACATGTTTTTTTTTTGCAATGTTTCAAAGCTATTCTGCCCCAATAAGTTATAAAGCAGTAACTTCATTTATCAGTAGCAGAGTTTTCAAAATATTCATTAGAGTTGACAGGAAAACGTCGCTATGCGTCAAATGAGGTTACTGCTTTCTAGCTTTAAGCTACTGCCCTACTAATAGTAGGGCAGTATTGCTTTAATTTTTTTTTTTTCGGAAATATGCCCAACTTTTATTTAAAAAAAGAAACATCCAGTATATTTTAGTACCGCTGCAGCGTGCTGTAAGTACTGTCCGACCAAATAACCTTGGTCAGTTCAGTCAGAAATTTTAATATCGGCAACGTCGCGCTATGTTGCCTATTGGGACCGTGGTATGCTAGGAGAAGGCACAGAGCACCAATGAGAGGAAACGCATCTCTTTCCGCTCCCGATGTCCCGTTAGCCAAGGTTACGTGGTCAGACAGTATAGAAAAAACATGAAAAAAAGTTATAAAAGCACTATTTTTAATTTTATAGTTTCATAAAGCTCTCAATAAAGCTTCTTTACATTGTGCCATTCTTGTGCAATGCAGAAGCAAGGAAATGTACAAACAACCAATCAAAAGTTCTTTGTTGGCTAACCAATAGGCTATTGACTGAAGTCCTTCCGTCCTTTACAATTATTTACAAAGTTATGTTTTAAATTTAATTTATAATACAGTGTAAATATAGTTTGACGCACGGATCTGTGGCTACGGGAAATATTTTTTGAATGTGTGTGCACGTGGGAGGCCCATTGTAAGCATGCATGCCTTATAACGCTCTTGACGGAAAGAAGAGAGCGCGAATGATTCCTCCCCCTTGCGTCTTTCATGCGGAGAACTATCATTAAGTAGAAAAAAAAATAATAAAATTATATGTATGTTATAAGATAAACCAATCAAATCACTTAAATTTTAAATTCGATGATGTCAGTGGTCAAATTTGTATTACTCTTGCATTAGCTAATAATTACATAGTGTAAAGTAACTTTATATTTAAGCATAAAAGTATGACATAAAAAAGTTATAAGAAGCAGTGTCTGCAAAAAAACACCCTGTATAATAATTTTATCTAATTTAGTGATTAAGTATTTTTTTAAATTACAAATTTAAATTTTAAAATTTTAATAATATACATATAGGTAATTATCAGGGTATAAATATTTAAAAAATAATATAGATAGGACCAAATTTTTTGGTTTCATAATTATGATTAACTCTATATAATCTCAAAATATTTTTCAAAACCCAAAAATATAAAAATTAAATTACCTTTTCAGATAATAAATCCTATTAAGTTTAAATGCCCATTTTTTTAATTCTTAGTTATTTTAGTTCATTTGTTGCCTCCTTCTAGCTCTCTGTTTGTCAAAACGTAGCTCCATTTCCTCAAGAACTTTAGGAGTGTATCTTACCACCAATTTTACAGACCCATGAGCTTGCTTCAGAAGTTCTACAGCTTTTTCATGATTCTCCCCTTCTACTGACTAAAAAAAAAATTAAAAAAATTATTGTTTTGTTGGAAGCAGTTTTTATATCATACTCACCACTCCATTAACACTAAGTAGTTGATCTCCCCTCTTTAATCCTCCATGTCTGTCAGCAACACCTCCAGGTATAATTCGAGAAATATAAATTGGTGAATTTTGTTCTTTACCCCCCATTACATTAAAACCTAGACCCTCATCTGTTTTAGGCAATTCCACCACTCTAGGATGTGCATGACCCTCACTAGCTGCAAATGCAGCTACAGTCGCTTTAGCTGTAGCTGAAGCGCGAACATCCTGAGATCCTTGGATATCTACAGTTTCATATACATGTTCATAAACTTCTCGAACAGCATTTAAGAAATCACTTTGTAAAACCTTTTGTAAAGCTGCTAATTTTGTAGCTGGAACTTCGCCAGTTTTTTGCAGCTTTTCTAAGAGTTCAATGGATCTTTTAATATCTGAAAATTTAATATGTTCTGTTATAACTGAGGGGTAAACCGCAGAGGAATTTAGGTGTAAAAATTGAAGGAATTCTGGAGGCAATCTTCAATCTTCTTATATAGCAAATATTTTAAATCAAAGATAAATAATATTGAAAATATTGATTGAAATGGGCGTTATTTAAATGAGAAAATATAAATTAATGTAAATCAGGAAATATGTATATTTTTATAAATACCTCGAGCCAGAGTTAATGGTTCTGCAATTTGTGCCATTTTAGCAATAATTTTACTAGCAAAGTTATTTAAAAAATTATTATTTTTATCGAAATAACAAAATTACGTCAATAAATGACAGCTAATTACAGGAAACTGCATTACTAGCAATAAATGTCATGGTTTTGTCGCCATCTATTATTCAGTAGCTAAACTGTATTCAGAGTTATTGAAGAAGCCCATAGATGGCGCTGAAATAAAATAATATTGCTACGAGTAATAAGAACAGCCGCTAGATGGAGCCACAGGCAATGCCAGAATTGGTCACTCCAAATAGCGGCGTTCTAAAGAAATTTACACAAAAAGATAAAATTTTTGATTTTTTTTCCATCACAATACTTTCTCTTTTGAGAAAGTAAAAAGAATACTTTCGTTTAAATTTTCAAGAATAAAAAAATTCTATGAATAAATCGTTATTTTTCGCAAATGGCATTGGTCCTGAAAATAGAAAATAAAAGAAAATTTTGAAAATAGACAATTTTATTGCTTTAAAACATAAAATTCAGTATCACACACTCACATATAAATAGAAAACGTATAAACCTGTAGTACAAAAATAGAATTATTAAAATAAGTTTTGAACAATGGAATGAATAACTTTTGATAATCTTAAACTAATTTAGACGGAATGAAAAAATATTATTGGTCCTCTGAGTTACTTAGTACTGGATATTATCATACAAAAATAAATTACTTTACAGCTTTTTAATTAATTTACAGTAAGGCTTTAACTTCATCGTAGAATACAAGTACAAGAGCTGCCCCAGTTCCACGTAGTACATTCGAGAAGGCTCCCTTGAAGAAGGCGCTGCCTCCTTCTTGCTTGGCAATCTTAGACCAGCAGTCGAGGGTGTTTTTGTACATGATTTCGTTCTTGGCACGGCCAGACTGCATCATCATACGCCTTCTGACAGTATCGAATGGATAAGATACAATACCAGAAACAGTGGTTACGCACTGAAAAAAAAAAAAAAAAAGTTTTAGAAAAATAGTGTACAAAGTTGGTTCAATTTTTAAAATTGATTTTATAATCAGTAAATGGGTAGTGGTATAATGGAGTCATCATAAGAGGCTCAGCTGAGAAATATGAAGCATCATTTTAAATGTTAATAACCCCAAAAAAGTCAAATACAAAAAAAAAAGTTTTAAAAACCTGATCAAAAGATAACCATGGAATAAAATTTAATTTTTTTTATGTCCACCAGCTTTTTATATGCAAAAAACGTAACTCAAGAACACTTTAAGGTAGTGACGTGATTTATGGATTGCCCTAAAGTCGGCTACACCAATTTTTCAATATTTTTTACTTTTCCGGTTTTTACCTCACAATGCAAGGGAAAGGCTTAAACCTAAGTTTACTTGTGTAAATTTAAATAAATAACATTGTAAAATACTGTCTTAAAATATATAAAATAATTTTTAAAGTTTTTTTCTATTTGACTTTGTCCAGAGAAATTAGGCACCAGTTGCTGTTTTAAAAGTTAATTTTCTGTGAGTTACCAGTTTTATTTCCCAAAAAAAATTATGGCCAATGGCCAATGAAAATTTCACAGGGTTTCCACTAAAAGTACTTTACAAACAAAAAAATATCCTTTAGGTAATAAAAAAAATCCTAAAAAATAGCTTTAAAATAGTATTTTTATTTTCAAGGGCAGATTTAGGGGGGGGGGGCATGTCCCCCCCACCACGAGATATGTTAGCATAGAAATACCTTAAAAATTATATTTTTGGTGAATGCGCTTTTTTTCCTTATGGATACCCCCCCTTAAAATTAAATAAATCCACCCCTGTTTTTTGTTGTTTTCTAGAATTGTGAATTTATAGCAAAAATTATTTTTTTTTTACATATACAAATTTGATATTTTCCCTGAATTAACTAAAATCAACATGTAACAAAAAAAATCTAAACTTAATAAAATTCAACCCTCTCTTCTCAATAAATTTTTTACTTTTAAAAAAATCCATAAGTAACTTTTGAAAAAAAATAACGTTTTAAAAAACAACAACTTTAAAGTGAAATAAGATACTGAAACATTTAAAATATAATTATTTATATTTACCTGGGCAATACCGAAAGAGATAATAAATGGAGTGTTCTTAGGATCAGGAAGCATGCCTTTGGCTGTGTCGAAGAATCCAAAGTATGCAGCACGATAGATAATGATACCTTGTACTGATACTGCGAATCCTCTGTACAGACCAATGATACCATCAGATTTGACTGTTTTCTTTATGCAGTCAACAAGACCATTGTACTGTCTTTCTGCTGCTCCTTTGCCTACATCAGCTCCCAACCTGCAGATGAGAAGATACATTTTAGGGTTCTGAAGTTATTTTCTGGTGGAATGTAAAAAATAAAAATTTGTAATTGTTTTGATCAGTAAATGGGTAGTGGTAATCTGGAGTCATCATAAGAGGCTCAGTAATTAAAAAGCATCATGTCAAAACAACAAAAAAAAAGTCAAATTATGTAGTTTTTTCTTTAATGAAACCTGCTCACTTATATTTTTACTTTCAAGCGAAGAGAAGAAAGTTTTCCGGATGTATTTTTCTCAAGTTTTTTATGTTAAAGACAAATTACAAACATTTCATTTGCATTTCAATATTTTTTTCATAATTTTGGCAAAGGTGCCTTAAAATTTACATTTGAAGTTACCCTTCCATAATCAATGAAATCACAGGCTCACAAAAAAAAAGTAGTATGTGCTGGGGTTGAGATCCACCTATTCTTCTATTCTATGCTGAACATATCTGTCATAAATATGCACTTCATGGGCTCATTTTTTAGCTGCCCTGATATTGCAGATGAGATTTTCACAATTTTAGACAGCTTTTTCAGTGTAGCAAAAAAATGAGCCAATAAGTTGCCTTAAAATTTACATTTGAAGTTACCCTTCCATAATCAATGAAATCACAGGCTCACAAAAAAAAAGTAGTATGTGCTGGGGTTGAGATCCACCTATTCTTCTATTCTATGCTGAACATATCTGTCATAAATATGCACTTCATGGGCTCATTTTTTAGCTGCCCTGATATTGCAGATGAGATTTTCACAATTTTAGACAGCTTTTTCAGTGTAGCAAAAAAATGAGCCAATAAGTTGCCTTTTTTATGGCAGATTCATGTTCAGCATCCCAAAATACACTAAGAATAGCTGGGTCTCAACCCCAGCACAGAACACTTTTTTTGTGGGCCTATATTATATATTGTGGGCCTTTTTATATATTGTGAGCCTTATAATAAGGCTCACAAATAAGTTGTCTGTGCTGGGGTTGAGATCCACCTATTCTTATTAATTTTGGGATACTGAACATGAATATGTCATAAAAAAAGCATTTCATGGGCTTATTTTTTTCTACACTGAAATAATATGAAATTTTTAGCATTTTAGACAGTTTTTTCAGTGTAGTAAAAAAAAACGAGCCCATGAAGTGCCTTTTTTATGACAGATTCAGCATCCCAAAATGCATAAGAATATGTGGGTCTCAACCACAGCACAGATAACTCTTTTTGTTTTTTAGGCCTGTGAAATTAATGGAGACTGATATAAACCTCTTGTATGTAAAGGTGCGGTGGAACCATACCATTTTTAGTTTATTTTTGAGTGAGGCATTGCCAAACTTCCACTTCCGGTTTTGTTTAAATTTCAAAGTAGTTGTAGACCCCAAAAAATACCATGTAAATATTATTTTAAATACGTTCATATTTAAATTGGTTTAAGATTTAAATTCAAGGTACTGTATTTGTATTCAAGTTTTTTCTTAAAATTTCCCTCATCTTTTAAAACAAAAAGCTTCCCCAAATTTATCCTTGTTTGTGGTTAGCTTAAATAGATTTTCTTCAAAAATAGTTTATATGACACAAATATAAAATTCTAGAGCTGGTACAATATCTCATCATGATTCTCATCAACATTCAACCCTGAATGTGGCACAAGTCCACCCCACTCCATCCAAACTTTTTTAAATTTAAATTGCATCAATAAAAAAAAATCCCAGGATGGGAAGGCCGAATGTTCACGAGACAATGTATCAGCTAAACCTTGTTATTTACAAAGGTTTTTTTTAAATTTAAATTGCATCAATAAAAAAAAATCCCAGGATGGGAAGGCCGAATGTTCACGAGACAATGTATCAGCTAAACCTTGTTATTTACAAAGGTTTTTTTTTTATAAAATTTGTTTTAAACATATTGTTTTTATATAAAAATGACAAAAAAGACATTTGGATGTTTTTCCTTCTTAACTTACCTAGTCCTAGCATAATCCAAAGGATATACAAAACAGAGTGATGTTGCTCCAGCAGCACCACCAGAAGCCAAGTTTCCAGCAAAATACCTCCAGAATTGCTTGTTTTTGTCTACACCTCCAAGGAATACAGTTTTGTATACATCCTTGAAAGCGAAGTTGAGGGCTTGTGTGGGGAAGTAACGGATTACATTGGCTAGATTACCTCGCCAGTAACTTAAAAATCCTTGCTCTTTTGGAATACGAACGAAACAATCTACCATACCTAAAAAGAAATTAAACGTTTTTTTAGTATTGTACAATTAAGAATTAAGTTTTATTGGAGTTAAATAACTTTAATTTGATTGTTTTAATCAGTAAATGGGTAGTGGTAAACTGGAGTCATCAAAGGAGGCTCAGCTATTGTAAAGCATCATGTTAAAAAAACAATCCTTTTTATTACAGAAAAAAATTGAGATAAAAATAGTTAAAAATTCTCAAAACTATTGTTAAAGTTATATTTTAGATTAAAATAATATTAGGTAATGTTATTTTAAATAAAAATTAAAATAATAAGTATTTGAGATAAGTAATACTATTTGAATAGCTTTATTTGAACTTTGATCTAATAAAATGAGGACAAACAAAAAAAAATCCTGTATTATATTTTATATGAATTATTTTTAAATTCAAATATAAAATAATATTTTTAAATAAAAATTAATTGAAATAAAAACGCTACAAAAATTGCACAGTAATTAAAAATGGATGACTAATCCATGTGGTTCCCTTACCTTTGTATTGGTTTTCGACGGCAATTTGCTTGCTGGCGGCTTGGACTTGCAAAAGAAGTTTCACTCTTTCGATGGGGGCCACTGAGGTTTTGGCAACAGCGGCGGAAATTCCTCCAGCGAGGAAATCCTTCATAAAACCAGCAGCATCGGTAGGCATTTTGTTACTTTCAACGTGTACACGTTTTCACCACACCAAAGTCGGGAGCAAAAGAGAACGATTTGACAGCCGGAATCAGTCATATGGACTGTCGGGTATCATCGGACCACTCGACGACACAATGCACCAATCAGAATTCGACACTCGAATTTGATCGGTTTCGTGATTTATCACCCGGGAATTTCAAATATTTAAAGATGCAATAAATTGCAAGCTTGCAGTATCAAAAATATTTTCATACCGAAATTGAATCAGAATGTTTATTATCAAATAAATATAAAAACAAGAAGTATGTTTTTGGTATTTGTAATAAATTTATGCGATATACAGGGTGATCCATAACTGGCATGCCAAAATTTAAGAGGTGATTCTAGATCCAAAAATATAAAAAAAAAGTTCCTATAAAGGTTGGTCCGGAAATGAGCCCTAAGGGATCTAGGGCCCTTTAAAATTGTAATAAAAATAAGGTTTTTAATTAATAACTCGGGTACCGTTTAAGCTAGAGCGGCGAGCTTTTGCATGTATACTAGTATTATTAAGGGCAATAAGTTTATGTTAATTTATTTTTTTAATTTATCCAGAGGCGTGCCCAGACGGACAAAATATATGAGGCTTAAAACATTTTTGCCCCAAACTTTTCTATGTGTATGTTTTTTGGATTTGTTGTAAAAAATATAGATTTCTAGAGTAAAATTACATATAAAATATCATATAGTGTAACACTGTAGGAGCAACCGTTATCAAAAAAAATGCAATTGAGAGGAAGTAACATTTTGTGCCACCAAAAACGTTACTTTTTAAAAGGCTATTACTCCTTTAATATTAAATTTAGGTGTTTTGGTGTATAATACTTTTTTGCTCAGTTTTAAATGAAGAATCACCCTGCAGCATTAAAATTTTATTGGTGCTTTTTTTTGTTCTCCATTCAATACGTCATCTTCGAAGGGACGTAGCTCCCTTAGGGCTCATTTCCGGACCAACCTTTATAGAAACTTTTTTTCATATTTTTGGATGTAGAATCACCTCTTAAATTTCGGTACGCGAGTTCTGGAACAGGCTGTATATCGCATATGTTTGATGAATTTCTTCTCTAAAAATGAGGTTTAAATTATGAAGTAATGAAAAAAAAAATGTACATTTTATAATTTTAATTAAAATAAACAATGATATAATCTATATACAGATAATACTGTTAACTATTATTATATTAGATTTTGTTAAATTTAGTTTGTTCTATGACCACGGCATTTCAAGACTGCAAAATAACAAAAAATCCGGGATTACCAGAAACTTATTAAAAAGAGACCATTAAAAAGTATAAAATGATTATTTTATATAAAGTTTATATCATAAACTTTATAATCCAAATTATAGTTTGGTTTTATTATTTAAAAAACTCGAATATTTACAAATGAAAAACTGTTTTGCAGATGGGTCTACAAATCCTAGCAAAAATGTCCAGTATTTATTTCTGGAATTTTAGTATTATTTTTTCATTATTGCAGTAACTTGTAAACGCTTATATCTAGAGCTTTAAAATACGGCATGGTATTATACCACACTATAATAGTAACTACTTTATAGCATAGTTTGATGTATTTAAAAAAATATTATTAAAAATCTTTTATCTGAGGTTTTATTAACAAAATTAGTAAAATTTTCACAAAATATTGCAGTCTGATTGGGTTGGATTGGATAAATTTAATTAATGTAATAAATATACCAAATATCATCTAGATAAAAATATTTTGAAGTTATTGGAATAATAGCAAAAAATACTAAACATGCCATACCATGCCATATTTAATTATAATTATTGAACAATTTTGCTGGAGGACTGCATTTTGTACTTAAATATAAGTATAAATATTTTTAGAATAGGTTTTAAATTTAAATATTATCACATAACAGAAATAATTTAATTCAGCATTGTATGTCTATCGTAAATGTTTCGTCTTTGCTCTTTGACCTGTCTCTTCCACTTGTCCTGCTGATGTCCAACTCGATTTAACACATTACCTCGTGCTGTCATGTTATGCGACATTGGGCCTGCAGTAGCTTCATCCTGAAAAAATATAATTATTATTACAAAAAAAAACTTAAAATGGTATTAGATAGTAGATGGCTGGATTAGTGTTATTTATATTAAAAAGCGTTTTTTTACTAAAACTGCCGACGTTTCGTTGGCTTTATTCCAACTTCTTCAAAAGGCACACTACAAGAAATGTAACAATCATGTTATAACTTTCTAACAGTTCAAAGAGCCAGAAAGAAAACAATATAAGTTTAAAAATTTGTTAATAAAATAATAAAATGTAAATAACCCTAATCCAGCCATCTACTATCTAATATAATTGTTGGGTTACCAAACCAAGCTTAAAATTAAAATGGTATGTTCCGTACTTCTTTTTTGGCAAAAAATTAACTATAAGTTTTGAGATTTTGATTATTTTGTGGCTATTATTATATTGAGTTTACATTTACTTTGGGTAATTATGAAAAAGTAGCCATTGGGCATACTTGTCAGGCATTGGAGCCTATCCACCTTTTACTACTACTACTCTACTACCAGAGATGCTTCTCTTCTCTTCTCTTCTCAAAAAAAATTGAGAAAAAAAATGTTTTTTGAAAAAATGTATCTATTATTTTGTTAGCAGCAGTATTTTTTTTAATTAACTTACATCTTCATTGGTATGTTCCTGATAACTTCCCTTAATCCTCTTGTTCAAAAGCGGGTCCAAAATGATCAAAAATGCCATGTAAATCACCAAAATTGATATCACCCAAATTACAATGATCACCACTACTTTAATGATTGTTGTGTTACGGTTCTCATATTTACACTCACATCTGGGGCAAAATTCTTGTTCATGACCCTCAATATATTTGCCAATTTTTGGTAAAATTACACCATCACAGTTACTAAAAAAATATTATTTGTATGTACTTTTTGTTATTTTTATTACAAAGCTGATTTCCAAAAAAATAAGATGTTGTCTAATAAATTACAAACAATGACTTAAAAATGCTTTGAAATAAAGATTATTTATTTAGACCATGTGTTTCTTACCAAAAGTTTTTTACTGAAACTAGCTGCTGTTTTACGTAAAAAAAAGGTTAGGTAAGGGTTAAAAAGTTTAAAAACTGTTAGTTTTTGGAGTATATGAAAGTTAATCTTATAAAAAGTCTTTTTGATTTTTTTTCAGAACTTATTTTCTCAGTATCATTTTTTAAATTAAGCTATATACTCCCATGCCTAACTGAAAAGCAGTAGCTCTATTTGGCAATAGCAGCATTTTCCAAATATTACATTAGATTTGTTGTGAAAATGGAGTTACTGCTTTGCGGTGCTTTCTAGTTGGGAAAGAAGTGCCAAGTATTATTTGGCACTGAAAATCAGCAAGATAAATTTTTGTGCTACTTTTTGTGATGGCTTATAGATAAATAAAAACACCCAGAATCTGCTGTCTGAACCAAATATATGAAATTATATCAGTTATTGTTATATCTGGCAGGTAGGCAAAAGCTTACTGGTTCCCACTGCTAGACCGGCCATAGTTTTATATTGGCCATTTCAGGTCCCCAAATTTTCTTTTTTTTTTCAAGCTAGATTACCTGCCAGTCAAGACCTCTTATACCCAATGTACTCACCAACTGCTGGGAGGAACATTTGTGATAGACAAGATAAATGTTTTGTGGTTGTCAAGATGACTAGGAAGTGGAAGAATTGCACTGGGTGTTTTGGAAATAACAGTTTTATTCAGAGAAGCAATACTTGGACATACGCATTTGCACCTTCTATCCTCATATGATTGCGCCTAAAAGCAATTTTACCTTTATAGGTATTTGTATATTCTTTAGCAAATAGATAATATTCTTACTTGAGATAAAGAAAAATAGCCCAATAGTACTATTGTAGCAATTAAACCTTTCATTTTCCAAAAAAATTCATGAAAACACTAGAAAGTATTTTGTCAATAAAATGTCATCTACTTGTCAAAATAAACAACGCAAGCGACATCTAGTGGTTGATTTATATGCAATAAAAATAAATTTTATTGCTAGCGCCATCTATTAACAAGTAGCGAAACTTCAATTACAGTAAACAACCTAAATCTATAAAATTGTTGAAAAAATGGAAAACAACCTCAAAGTAAACATTGTACACTTGGCAAAAGATAACATTTAAATGCAAAAGTAAAAGATAAAGCGGTCCATTTATAACGTTAGTTTTAAATTATACTTGTGATAATACGTTGTTGTTAAAAAATAACGCCGTAATTATGTCTGGGGAACAAAGAAAAGTTGCTCTTATTACTGGAATAAGTGGACAGGTAAGTAGATATAATTTTTCTTATAAAGTTTTACTTTAAAGCCGTTCCAAGAAACTATTTTAATGCCGGTAGGAACATTTGACTCATTTCACATAGAGTGTAGATTACTTTAAAAATAAATTTAGTATAAGTTGTCAAAAATTCTTTATAGATTTCTCGGTGGATAAGTTAGAAACCTAGAATGCCCGGGAGTTTAAAAACACTTATCATTTTCTATCCAACTAACGTCGATTAGTTTTACTTTACCCAAAGTTCTCGGTTGGGAATTTTCAATAAAAGTATTATTTTGTGTGATATTTGTTGCATTTTCAATCTACTGAAAAAAATTACATAGACTTTTTGTTTTTACTCGTTCGATATACCTAATATATACAGAATTATTCACGGAATTGGCCTATTAAAAGTTTATGGAGAACCAATAACTTTAAAAATCTGATATTTTGCACTGTAATTAAAAAACCTTAAGATTATTGAATATGGCCAATCGATTATAACTGTTTTCATGATTGTGCCACTTCCGGTTTTACTGAAAAAAAAAAACATGAACAAATTTTCATTCTTTTCGATATTTAGGTAAAAAACGTTTTATTATTTATTAATCCAAAATAAAAACGAAATGTCATTTACGGGCCTACTTGATCAAATAAAACTTAATAATTTACAGAAATACGCCTTTTTCCATAATAATTTGCAAATAGCTCGAAAACGGTTAATGTTAGGTAGGTATAGGGTATGCTATATTCATTTTAAAGCAAATTTAATTCTCTATTTAACAAAATAAAAAAATATAGGGTGCCATTAAAAAAAAAGAGTTATGACTATTTTAAATTTGTTAGATTTGACCTGCTTTCTGAGACACCCTGTATAAATTTTTGGATCTGTTTTGGCTTAGGATAATTCGGTTAAGCATCATTGAGTAATAAGAGGAGCGCCCTCGGGAGCGCCTATGTGCAGCTCGAGCTGCATAAAGATCTTTATGTAAGGATTTGATAAACTGTGCACGCGCATGCGCTGACCGTTTTTCAATACGTTATTTTAAATAAAAAACATTTTTTTACAAAAAAAAAAACACCTAACAGACGCCAAACCAACGTTAACGTAAACCAACCCTCATTAAAAAAAAAGTCCAAACCAAGAAAAAATCAAAACAAACTCCTGCATAGAGAGCTGCATTTAGGCGCTTGTGTATAAGACATAATATCTAAGCCTGCTCATGAGACATATGACCGCAAATGAAACGGTATCGTTCTATGCTATGTGCTGGTTGTGCGAGCCTGTGGATAGCCAATGCGTCACTAACGGACACGAGTTTTGGAGTTAGTTTTTGTTAGCGTCTGGTAAAGCTTAGTTATTTCTTTGTATAACTTATTTTTAACCAAATTATTATCCTAGTGTAAAAATTAGTTTTAAAAAAAATGATTAAAATATTATTAAACAAAAAAAAAATCTTGAAATTAGCAACTTTAATTTTGTTTTAAATGCAATTATCTTAAAACCGCTAAACAGTAAACAGATCTGTTAAGTATCTTATATTATTTTATACAGAATTTTCTATCCTACTTTTAACGAGTGAATAAAAATACAGCATTTCATTAAAAAAAAAACGAGTTTTTCATGTTTGAAAATCCAGAAGTTTGGATATTTATTTTGAACGCCCTGTATAAAATATCTTATTTTTTGCACCTACAGTAATTAGATACACCCGTTTAAGATATTCATGCAAAATTTTATTAATTTTTGTCTTATTAATTGCATTTTTTCTTAAAAAAATATATATCTCAAAAACTAAAAATAATAGACACATATAATAGGTTTTAGATTTTAAGCTTTCACGGCCATTAAGATATAAAGAACTTTCACTTTCGGGTTTAGACCGTGTTAATGGATTTTCACTTTCCGACGTTTCGTCTCTTACTACTAGAGACATCTTCAGGGATTAATCCCTGAAGATGTCTCTAGTAGTAAGAGACGAAACGTCGGAAAGTGAAAATCCATTAACACGGTCTAAACCCGAAAGTGAAAGTTCTTTACATATAATAGGTATCAAAATAAAGGCATTTTTATGACAAATAAGTTGACATAATAAAAACTATACCATTCCATAAAAAAATAAGTTAGATGTTACCCACCCTAACAGGATCATCCTGTATATTTTTAAATATTTTTAAAATGTGCCTTTTTTAAAACCATGCAATTTTTCTATTTAAAGTTTTTTGTAAAGTGGATACTTTACAATATATCGACCGAGTGTGGTTGGGTGAGACACCCTGTATATAAATAAATATATTTTTGAAAAAATAAGTTATCATTTGGACTTTTACTTTTACTTTTTTACTTTTACATATATTTATTTTTTACATATTAAAAAAAATATATATATAGTTTGTACTTATTCTTTTTTTTGCCTAATTTATGTTTATTTTTTCCTTATTTTTGACGATTTTAATTTTTTTTTTGCAAAAAATTGTTCCAAATAATGTCTTAAAAAAAAAATAATTCAAAAAAATCCAAAAACATTGAGAATTAAAAAAAGTCCATACCTACAAAAAAAAAATACGAAGTTGACTTTAATACATATTCAAAATATTTACTCGACTCAAAAAACCGTGCGTTTTGTAGACTACCAAAGCAGACATGATCATGGCACAAGTGAGCTTCAAGTGTGCTTCGGTACCCGCATAGCACAATAAACTGTTCTAAGAATATTCTTAAAATTAATATTGGGAATGTTGTATGATTCTAAGAATATCCGATGTTTTACGAAGAACATTCTTAGGTTTTAAGACATTCAATGGATACCGTTTTAATCATGCGAAAGCTTCTATGATCATTCTAAAAACAAATCTTGCAGAATATGCCTAGCTTCTTCTTATAACTTGCAAAACTATCTAACTCAATTTATGATCTGTTAAATCTAAAGTAGTCAATATCCAGAATAGTAACATGTACATGTTGGTATTCACATGTGTGTAATAATGACATTGTATGGTACAAAACAATGTCTTAAACTATTATATAATAGACAACATTTAAAATTCAGGAATATTAACATGTTTATGCATTACATAGCTTACAAACACTAGACTTAATAAAATCACCAACCACTAGACTTAGGTCTATAATTATTATCAAATAATACACGATTGGAATCACCAAAAACAATTAATGTATAATTTTTTATCGGCCACTTTAGAATTACAACTCCAACATGTCAAAATTGTATTGCAGAACAGCGGCAAATTAAAATAAACCTTCTATCCGAACATTCTTAGAATATGCATAGCATATGTTCCAAGAACATTCTTAACAGAAATATCTTAGAATATGGATTAGAAGAATGATATGAGAAAATTATAAGGATTTGTCATGCATATACATAGATTATGCATTTTAAGCGCAAGTTTTAAGCATAATCATAGCATATCTAAAAGTTTATTCTAAGAAAGAATATTCCCAATAGAATAATTAGAGATTCTCTCTAATAGAGAATATCGTTAGGTCATCGGTGGTATTTGGGTAGTCTATAAAAGGTAAGATTTTCGAAGCATCAGCTCGGTCGTGATGTTTAAAATGGCAGGAGGTTGCTTTAGGCGTGGTACCGGTTTGCTTCAGATTTGCTTCGGTGGTATAAATTTTTATTCGGAAAAAGAGCCCAGATCAAATGAACCTAATTTAATTTACAGGATGGCTCTTACCTAGCCGAACTCCTCCTAAACAAAAGATACGAAGTACACGGGATAATCCGCAGGGCTAGTTCCTTCAACACCACCAGAATCGATCACCTCCACAAAGACAGATACGCACACAAAGGAGGAAGACTACACCTTCATTACGGAGACATGACGGACTCGAGTTGCTTAGTAAAATTAATCAGTAAAATCAAACCCACAGAAATTTATAACTTAGCCGCTCAAAGTCATGTTAAAGTCTCTTTTGATTTGAGCGAATATACCGCCGAGGTGGACGCTGTGGGGACTTTGAGGCTATTGGATGCCATCAGAACCTGTGGGTTGGAGAACCAGGCGAAATTTTATCAGGCCTCAACGTCGGAGCTGTATGGTAAAGTAGCGGAGATACCACAGACTGAGAAAACGCCGTTTTATCCTAGATCACCATACGGTAAGTACGGAAGCTAAACTCAGCAGATAATAGACTATAAATATATAGTGCAGTCACCCCCCCTTAACTTTTGAACGAGTTGAGATGTCGACTTCAAATTTAAAACACTTAAATAAGAAAAGTCAAACTAGCTTTTCGCATAATATAGAGCTGAATATATTAAATATATTATATTTAATATATTCAGCTCTTAAAATGTAGACGGGGGATATGGGGGACCTGTTTTTAAAGCTTATAAAAATTTTTATTTGACTAGGTTCCTTTTTTTAAAATTTTTTAAACGTTTTTTTTTAGGTTTTGATTTTTCAATTTTTTTTTGCTAAAAATTGCGATTTTTTAAGATTTTTTGTAAATTTTGATTTATATTAATTAAAATTAGTTTAAATTTAAATTTTAATAAAAGCATAATTTACGTTTTTATAACTTGAAATAATCCATTTTTCAAAAACTGTTTTATGTTTTTTAAAGAAATTTTTACGAAAATACCCATTTTCAACCATATTTTAAAACCCCAAAACAGTGTCCAAAAAAATTAAATAATATAGAGAATTTAATACGCTTTAAAATAATGTATCCATTTAACCCCCCCCCCCCCATTGCCCCCTGCCAAGATTTTAAGAGGTGAAAATATCAAATATATGCAAAAATATCATCATCATCATTATCATCAGAAGCGGTGTGGTTATTACAAGGTAGTTACCACGGCACTCAGACCTAAGATCCATTGTGCATGCCGCAGTCATCTAGGATGACACATCATTTGATTAGGATAATATTCAATGGCGGCAGGCATCTAAAAAGGCGATGATCTGCCCCAATGAAAGATCGACTAAATCGTTAGGTTGCACTGAAGGTGAACCCAAAATTCGTAGTCTTTTCTGTGAAAAAACAGGACATTGTCCCAAAATGTGGGATGCAGTTTCTTTATCATAATCGCAGAAGCTACAGCGTTTGCTCTGGGCAATTTTTATTTTATAAAGAAGATTGTTAAAAGTACCATGACCAGTTAGAAAACTGGTAATAGTTCTGAGTTTTTCTTGTTTAATTGAAGTGTTTTTGTATTAGAAAATGAGGGCTCTTTGATGAGTAGTTTCGCCTGAACCTTCTGGGAAGCCCAGTGTTGAATAAAACTTCGATTAAGGTTTTTATATCCATTTTAATGACGCAATTCGACAACCCAAGCGAAGGCTCAGGTCCAATAAATGGACTGGCTGAACCCTCACTAGCAAGCTGGTCGGCTGATTCCTTACCAGGGAAATCACTGTGTCCGGGTACCCAGATTAGTCTTAGTTGCAAGTCTGTTTAGGACTTGTTTACAGTCGGCCACAGATCTCGATGTTATCCTGCAAGAGGATAAGGCAAGGAGAGCAGCAAGCTGGTCGGCTGATTCATACCAGGAAAATCACTGTGACCGGATACCCAGATTAGTCTTAGTTGCAAGTCTGTGTCTGTGTAGGACTTGATGTTATCCTGAGAGGATAAGGCAAGGAGAGCAGCCTTACTGTCGCTACAAATGTAAATTAGTTTGTTAGAATATTTTCTGTTAGTAATCTCAGAAGCATAAGCAGATATTGCAAAAATTTTTGCTTGAAATACTGTTGGATACTTACCGAGGGCAAAAGATAACTTAACCCTAGGTTTGTCCCCATCAATGAACTAATAACTCTTCTCTCTAGAATAGGCATTTCATTCGTTAAAACTGACAAAAACGTAGCCAACATATACATTCGCCTGTCTTACTCCCACAGCTTTGTTCTAACAGAGACAACAATAACAGTTACTGGTAATTGTCATTGTTCAGGCCTGAATATACCTACTATTTGTTCACAAACAAACCGAGATGTTGGCGATACTTTATTTTAACGGTATGCCTATTCTAGAAGGAAGAGTTCTTAGTTCGTTGGTCCCCATATACCCCCGCACCGGTACCTTCATCCGTTTTAAAACCATCCGTGTACCATATTAGTCCATCCCTTCTATGCAAAAAGATAGTTTAAGTTGCCTTATTTCCAAATTTTAAGTCGATAACTCAACTCGTTCAAAAGTTAAGAGGGGTGGGGGTGAATTTTGGACCGCACGGTATATGTGGGGATGTCTAGGGGATCGATTTTTTCGTTATTTTTTTTATACCTCTTCGCACATTATCGGATTGGTATGGATCAAGATATCTGGAGGCTTTAGCCTAGATGAACTAGTAGTTCGTCCAGTCATCTTGGGGAACATCTCCACTTCCGGTTTCGTCACTTCCGGTTTGTCACTTCCGGTGTCCTTGAGTTGTTGAAAATGGATTTATGTGGGGATCGATTTTTTCGTTATTTTTTGGATATCTCTTCGCGTTTTTAAGATACAAGCAAAGATGTGTGTCTGGAGTTACATCACTATAAAAAACCTTAAAAAATCCATAGAAAACCGTTGAAAAACCATAGAACCATAGAAAACCTTTGAAAACCCATAGAAGCAGGGTTGTTAAACTTGTTGCCTTTTAGAAATACGCTTATTTAATTTAATTATATTTTATTTTTAAAAGGTCCAAAAAGTTAAGAAATGGACTTGTTGCAATTTGAAAATGAGCTTTTCATATGGTCTGTAGTTTATTGTGTTTTTTTCATCCAGTTTTTTTTACATTTTATGCAGTCGGCTAAAACGTTCAGACATTTTGGAGATAATTATCTCAGCCTTTCTTGATGTTCAAAAAGTTTTTCACATTTTTTCATATAATTGCCTCCTAAACGAATCCTCCAAAAACAAATAAAAAAAACCGTAAAGCCCCGAAAATTAAAAAAATACGCGCAAATTTCGAAAATAAAATACATTTATTTTTTTAAACAAAACATTTTAATTATTTGTTTATTAATAAATTTAATTTCAATAAATTTATTTGTTCAGTGTGAATTTTTTTTATCTTTTAACAAATATTTAAAAAATATTTATTTTGTCTCGAAGAAATGCACACTTAATGCAACATTAATGTTTCGTCTCAAAATAAATATTTTTTTCTTACATTTTATATTAAGTTATTAATATTGCTTAAAAAAGATTTTTAAAATAAACAAGATTACATACATGTGCAATTCACATTGTATTATGCACTTATTAGTTAATTTTTATGCTTTATATAAATTAACTAAATAAATATCATATTTTTATTACTTTGAACCGCTAGCAACAATTTTTTAATTATAAATATATTTTTTTATTTAAAAAAAAATAATATTTGCTTGTAAGCTCCAGAGCTAAGTACCTATATATTTAACTAGCTTTCTTCGTCTGTCTGTCTGTCTGTCTGTCTTCTGTCTGCTAGAATGCTAGAACATAAAAATATTTGTTTTAAGTGTTTTTTTTATTTTAAATTGATTTTGTTCCGTCAAAATAAAACCCCATGTATTTTCCATGATTTCTTTTATTTATTTACTTTACCGAACCAAGAAACAAACTATTTAGTAGATTTTTTCGCGTACTTTTTATTTGACCCATTTGTTTTTGCCGGACAATTTTTAAATGTTTATTATATTTTTGTAAAAACTTGTTTGTCTTTAGGGGTTTTCGGGTTCGATAAAACTGAATATTATAACAGAAAAAAACTCTATTTACAAAATTTTAATAAAAACTGGCATATAAGGGATTGCTGTATCCGAATCTAATAAAAAATTCCAGCTTCTGGGGTAATATTTAAATGATTAAAACGTTTTTTAAACCTCCGTTAACCAGGTAGGGGCCTGACAAACCCCAATGAGTTTATTTTAAAGAAACAACACATTTAATCTAATTCTATGGGCACGTCTATCTATCTTCATAAAACACTTCAAATGCTCATTCCGTGCATTGAGTTCAGTTGTGAGAAAAACCGTTTCGATATAAGAGTGAGTAGAAGTGAGTAAAAGTCATGGTTAATGGCGTCCCAAATTTATTTTAACATTTTACAATTTTTTTAAGTTAATATATGCTAGATATTGTTTATAATTTATTACCAAGTTACTATTTTATGCATATTTTGCTGGCTGAAACTTATTTCAGTCAGAAAAATATTTGTTGCTGGCTGACTAACATTATTTATTCATTTCGGGGTAAATCCAGCAAATAAAGGCTTATTGACCTATTATGGGAGTTCTATAGTCATATTATGGGAGTCTTAAAGGTACATTATGGGAGTCTTATGGGACTAGCGACCCAAAAAGCTCTTTAAGGCTAATGCAGACATTTTGCATTCCCTGAAAGCTCCCAGGGGCTGTATATGGGACATCCCATGGAAGCTTATTGTGGAAGCTTCCTGGAAACTCAAAAATTGTCTTAAACAATAAGTTATTGGATATAAATTTGTTTCATGGAAAAATAGGCAACTTTTTTTCTGAGACCACTGTGTGTTCGTCTGATGTCATGATTTTTGTGAACACGATAACTTAAGAACGAATAATCCGATCGACTTTAAATTTTCAAAAGTTCTACGAGGGGAGGGTCCCTATTCTTTAAGAAAGTAATCCCACAAAAAAAAAAGTTATGGGGGGTTAAACTTTTAAAAAAATCGAAAAAAGTTGAAAGAGATTTCCGATTAATGTAATTTTTTCAGGAAAAATTACTTTTATTATAAGAATCAATTCTACAAAAAGGAAAAGAAAAATAATAAAAAAATTGAAAAAAAAATATGTTAAATTTTTTTTTATTTTTCCTTTTTCGCAAAAAGAAAATTTAATAAAAAAAATTAAAAAATTGAAATTTTTTTGAAAACTTTTTTAACATTTTTTTTAACCCGTAAGTACTACTAATGGGTCCTAGGGACCCAAGCATGAATGTTTTTGAACGGGACAGCCGCACCTTTTAGGAGTCTTCTTAAGTCTCAGTCTGCTTGAGATCGTTGTCCGGGACACAACTGTCAAGTGCCGTGTTTTCGCGTAATTAGGTCAGTCGGGTCCATTGGACCCATTAGTATAAATACATAAATAACTAAATTTACTTATAAAATTTTAAAAACACTGTAAAAATGTTTATTTATAAATAAGTATTTAATATTTTTTAATATTCATATATTTTTTTTCAAATTAACTAACTGGGCATCTGGGCTTTTTAGCAGTAGTTACGTAATAAAGATAATAAGTAGTACTTACGGGTTAATAATTTTTCGTTTTTGGTTAATTTTTTTTTTGTTACTTCTTTTGAAAATTATTTTTTTAAGTATTTGGGAAATGGAATATACCATTTACTGTGAATAATATCCCAACCAACAGACGCACGTTTGTGAAACGTTTCCAAAACGTCCTTAAAGGACCTACGTTCTTTATTGGTCGTGCGACCTTTTTTAAACTTACTGGGACGTACGCTTTCCACCAATACGAACGTCCTCGGTACGTTCTGTAGGTACCTATCTAGGACATACTTGGACCTAAAATGGACGTTTTGTGGACGTCCAGTTTAAGGTCGTTTTTTATCTACTGCCCAGTAAGTATATAAAGTCACGTGAATTTACCCAAATCCCAAATTAACATAAATTCAAAACTCTCGTGTCCAAGTTTTTTTTCCCGAAATCTGTACCCGATGATGATTCCGATGAATATTATATTAAATTCCATTATACTGTACGTACAGGATGTCCTTTTTGGGTCCAGATTCGGTCTGAACGTCGGCGACTTATAATGAACGTTTTAGAAACGTACTGTTTTAACGTTTCTAAAATATACACAATAGTACGTTTCTAAAACGTTTATTATGAGTCGCCGACTTTCAGACCGAATCTGGACCCAAAACGGACATCCTGGGGACGTCCATTGTTGATTGGGATATATTGGAATGCGTATTATTACATATCTTTACGGCTTGTTTAAATTGCAGCTTGTGCCAAACTTTACGCCTATTGGATCGTCGTCAACTACAGAGAGGCGTACCAAATGTTCGCCTGTAACGGCATCTTATTCAATCACGAAAGTCCGAGACGAGGAGAAACTTTTGTGACCAGGAAAATAACCAGAGAAGTGGCAAAAATTCATTTGGGTCATTCTCAGTGCGTCGAATTGGGCAATTTGGACTCGAAAAGAGACTGGGGACATGCCAAAGACTACGTGGAGGTAAGTCGGAAAACTTTATTCATTTTAAGCTCTAACGAGTTATTGAATAGAAGTTTTCTTGGATTTTCTCTTGAAAGAGGATATTTTCGGAATGAAACAATGCTTTAATTTAAAAGTACAAAAGCCTTTAGTTTCTTAAAAAATTATATATTTTTTAGCAGAATCTTTTCTTTTCAAATCGATTGCAAATTGGATTGTTGGAATTTTTGTTAATAATAGGTTTAATAACTAATATTGCAATATTGGTAAATAGTATATTTTAGTTTTCTGCTCGTATTATGTAGTTAAGTTTTATTTAAAACATGATTTCTCGACATGTTATACCGGGTGAGTTTTATTTATGTCCACCCCCTAAATTAAGATTAATCTTCAGTTGATAAAAGCGAAACTTGCCGGTTTCCCAGAATTGGCATATACAGGGTGTATTTGAAATAGCGTAGGAAATTTTTACAGGTGATTCTTCATGATAAAATATGACAAAAAGTTCCTATAAATATATGTCTAAAAATGCGTCATAAGGGAGCTACGCCCCTTTGAAATTGGCTAAAAAAATCGATTTTTATTTAGTAACTCAGGAACCCTTTGAGATATATTAACGAGGTTTTGCACGTGAATTAATCCTAATAAGGCCCATCTTTGTATGTCATTTTCACGTACTTATTTAAACCAGGGGTGTGCGAAACGGGGGGGCCTTATCAGTTTTTTGTCCCAAACTTATTTCTGTGTAACTTTTTTGCAATTTTATTTTTGAAATATGATTCCTCAGGTCAAAATACATAAAAAAGGTACTCTTGTTGTAATACTTTTTTCTCGAAAACGGTTAATCCTACAGTATTACAACGAGAGAACCTTTTTTATGTATTTTGACCTGAGGAATCATATTTTAAAAATAAAATTACAAAAAAGTTACACAGAAAAAAGTTTGGGACAAAAAACTGATAAGCCCCCGCCCCCCCCCCCCCCCCCCGTTGAAATAAGTACATAAAAATAACACATAAAAACGGGCCTTGGTAGGATTAGTTGACTTGCAAAACCTCGTTGATATATCTCAAAGGGTTCCTGAGTTATTAAATAAAAACCACTTTCAAAGGGGCGTAGCTCCCTTATGACGCATTTTTAGACATATGTTTATAGGAGCTTTTTGTCACATTTTATGATGTAGAATCATCTGTTAAAATTTCCTACGCTATTTCAAATACACCGTGTATATATATATCGACACTCCCATACAACAAGGATGTAACTCAAGTTAGACCTATTTTGAGTTATACTTATAGGTAAACGCCTTGAAAAAAGACACACATGGTGGTACTACTCAGATTTCTCCACAGGCCATTTTAACCAAAAGTTTACCTAAAAACACTAAAGTAAGAAATTCTAATTTTGAATATTATCAGAAACAAACAATAAATAAACAATGTTTACTGATAGAATTAAATAGATAATGTTATAAGCTTTCAAATGATGTATCACATGGCTTCCTTTTCCACTTCAATCATTTCCCCACCCTTAAATAAGAAAAAAAAATATTTTAGAAATTTAGCTGTCGTGAAAAATGACAATATAGGAGTTACGGCTTTGTTGCTTGGGGGTATCGATATTATATATTGAAGAAACGAAAAGGTAATTGTTGTCCGAGGGCTAAACGGCTGATAAAATTTTGTACATCTTTAAAGATTTCCTCCAGATAACCTCCAAAGATTACCTCGAGTTTCTAACATTTCCTCCGAAAAGGAGGAAATCTTCAGAGATTTCCTTCAGATTACCTCGTAACCTTCAAAAATTTCCTCCAGATTACCTCCAATTTGTACACCTGAATTGCGGTTTACCCCTCGTTGTTGTCTAAGTAGCTCTGTTCCTAATATTGCCATGCGAAGTAGATAACAAAAAAATGACAAAAACAAAAAATAACAAGAAAAGAAAATAACGAATAAATCAGAGAGTTCTGAATCTTCGTTCTGATTTTTATTCAAGGAGAATCGCCAGGACGATATGAGATTGTAATCGATACATACATGAAGAGTGCGTCCCTGATAACACACTTCATCCTAAGAAGGTTTTTTAATCGTTCCCTTGAAAAGGTTCTTAGCATAATGCTGTAAACATGCTAAGCATGTTCTTAAAAGGTGCACTGCTGTAGTAACATAAGTGCTTCTACTCTAAACATTCTTAGCATGATTAGAGTATTTTGCTAAGGATAATCCCAAAACATATTCTTAAAATATTCTAATGGGTATATTTTTAGAATAATGCTATAGTGCACATGCTAAGCATGATTAGAGTATTTTGCTAAGAATATTCCCAAATACATATTCTTAAAATATGCTAATGGGAATGTTTTTGGAATAGTAATATGGCGTCTATATTATTTCAATTTTATAAGGTTAGAATTACAAATATTCTTAAAATTATTGTTAATAACATAAGTTTTACCCTTAAGTAGTAGAAATGGATGTATTTTTAGACATAAAGTGATTTTATATAGTTTTAGACAAAAAATTAAAATTATTATTTTTTGAAATGATAATTATTTGCTATTTTTTTTCTCTAAACATTGGATTTTTGTGTGGCGCATGATTTTTATGTCTGGTAGAAAGTTTGCTTTCACAGTAAAACTGCATATCGCATATGAACCTTACCTGATGGATGCTATATCTAAAGATTTTTATATACTTTAATTATTAGGTTTATCACAAAGACCTAAAAATTTTCGCCATGTCCAAATTTATGATATCATTCCATAAAAAGGATCGAGTATCATAAAATATATTTGAAAGAAAAAGAAAAACTACATTAATATAGAAATCTGAAACGCCTACCTACTTTGTTTGCGCATGCGCAATATTCAATATTATTACTTAAATGCATCAAATAAGAATATTTTAAGAAGCATGCCAAGAATATTCTTAAAAGTACATGTACCTACTTCTAAGAACATTCTTAACATGCTTCTTAAAACATTCTTATTTGATACAGAAGCTTATAAGAAGCTTCTTAGGAACTCCCAGCATGATTAAAACGGTATCCTTTGCATTTCTTTAATCGTTCTTAGAATATCCTGAGCAAAATAGATATGCTTCTAAGAAGCATGCTGTCCTTCCGGCTATTTATTTTAAGAATCTTCTTAAAAGGCTTTTGTGCTATCAGGGGCGGGGCTTACTAAAAACGACAAATTGTTATTTAGATGCCCAAATTGTACCTAAAAACAGCTGAAATTGTTATTGTGCCACAATATTTTCTTGTAAGTTTGTTCTTTACTATTATTGCAGTACCCTGGCAATATTTGGGACATGGGTTCCTAATATTGTCAGTAAGCGATTAAAAAAAAACAATATTTTATTTTGAAGCTCCTGCAGTTTATTTTTTACTTATTAGAATAAAGACATGTTAATGTTTAAATGGAATCATTAAAAAAAATCAAGATAAAAAGAAATAAAAATGTAAATATTTAAGACCTCGCCTCGCTAGAGTCGACGCGGCGCCTATGCGAGTACTGGTGATTACAAATCAATTTGAATGCAGTAAAAAAAAAGACTTAACATGACAATAATTGGCTTAAAAACTTAAATAAAACTCCCAAAATTCAATAGTTTAGGTGCTAAAGAACTTTCAAGCTCGCCCAAAATTCTTTTTGTGGGTTTAAAAAAAATGAGAGGTCAGCGTCTAAAAATACGTAAAAGAGTCTGTTTAAGAGTAACTGACGTTTTTTTTTTATTTTTTTGTAGGCTTCGTAAATAAAAAAAGACATTTTTTTCGAAAACTTTTCTTCTTAATTTTCGCGACTGAAAAATAGGTTTTTTTATTTATTATTCACTTCTCTCACCTCCATATAAATTAAGTTTTTGTTATACTTTAAAGAAGTAACCTCCACATAAATTAAGTTTTCGTTACAGATTAAAGAAATAATTGCAGAGTATCGTCTTCCCAAGTTTTAGTTAGTAAAACATTTACAGCTATGCAGTTTCGCCATTAAATAGTTATTTGCAAGCCGTGGCTACTTTAAACTTGACTTTACACTGCACTAGTTTGAATTTCATTACGTTTGGGGATCTTAGTTACCAAAGTCGTAGCCAGGATTTTATTTCAAGAGGCGGATGTAATATTTTTGACCGATTTGACCCATTACAGCTACGTGAAAGAAGGACTATATTTTTATGGTTATTTGTTTGTTCCCCTCTAGAGCCCAAACTACTTTTAATGAATGAGGATAAAAAAATATCCTGAACGCGAGTGTTAAGAAATTGGGGAAATATTTTTTGGATACGTCATTTTAAAGCTCAATAAATTCTCTTCATGACCATATAATCTTTTGTTGTTTAAATATTTTTTAAGGTGGTAAATTTTTATTATTTTTTATTAAAAAATGCAATTTTCTTAGATTTTTTTTTATTTTCACTTATACCATTTAAAATTACACTGGGCCGCAAAATTAACCGGATAGTAGAAATTTACCACAAATTTAATGTTGATTTTCTAGCGAACTACCCATCTGATTTTCATTATTTTTTTTTAACCGACCGTAAGTTGACTCTTTAGTAAAGATGCTATGGTAAAAAATTTTATCCAATACATACAGATAATAAGACAATTACCAGCTTTATTTTAAATAGATAAACTCAATAATAACCCCCACGTGGCTTTTACTTTATTGAGTGGATAATTATTTATTTTACCCACTCAACTGTCACTTGTCAAATTATTTTCTTGTAAATGTCATATTTTTTTTTAATAAAAATATGAATTACTAAGCTATTTATTGGATAAAACCTTGTATGTCACTCATGGGTAAACCGATATTGCCCTCTCGAAAATTAACCTGTTTGGCTGACTCCTCGCAGGTTAATTTTCTCATGGGCAATATCTTACTTTATCCACTAGTACCATAAATAACTATTATTCTGATTTCAATTTGTATATTACAGGGTGAAAAAGTAAGAAGTTTTTTTCCCCAAATTTGTGACACCCTGTGGGGTTTGTGATCAGCAATAACAACGGATTTTAATTGGAACCATAATGCAGTCCTCTCTTTTATGGACATTTTGTTTTTTTTTATTTACGTTATTATCTCTGTTATTAACGAAGATACACTATTTTAAAGGCTACGCCTCGGATAAAGCGTTCGCAAAATTAACCGGACACTAGGTTTTTCAGAAAAATATTTTTAATTAAATCATTAATAATAAACATTTTAAAACAAAAAAAAAACGTAAATTTGTCTTCAGCTCGGTCTTCATCGAGTATTTCCTCCTCTAGCTTGAATGACAGCTCTCATCCTTCGTGGGTTACTCCGAATCAAAGAAGCAACATAATCCTGAGATATCTGTTCTCATTTATTTAATTGAGCTTGTTCCAGTTGAACAACTGTGTGAAACTCGCCGTAGTTCTGCCTTATCTTTCTGCCAGGTTGTCCCACATATGCTCTATAAGGCTTAGGTCAGGCTCTATTAAATGAATGGGAACAGATATCTCAGGATTATGTTGCTTCTGTGATTCCTAGTATGCCACGAATGATGAGAACTCTCATTCAAGCTAGAGGAGGAAATACTCGATAATGAAGACAAATGTTTTTTTTTTGTTACAAAATATTTATTATTAAAGATTTAATTAAAAATATTTTTGTAAAAAACCTAGTGTCCGGTTAATTTTTCGAACGCTTTATCCGAGGCGTTGCCTTTAAAACAGTGTATCTTCGGTAATAACAGAGATAATAACATGAATAAAAAAACAAAATTTTCATAAAAGATAGGACTGCATTATGATTGCAATTTACATCCGATGTTATTGCTGAGAGATATATGACTACACTATGATTGAAATTACCATCAGCTGTTATTGCTGATTCACCCCACAGGGTGTCAAAAATTTAGAGAAAAAAGCTTCGTCTTACTTTTTCACCCTGTATATTCTCAAATTAAAATCAAAATAAAATTTCTTATCATAGCATTATTACTAGTCAACTTACGGTTCAAAAAAAGAATAATGAAAATCAGATGGGTAGTTCGACAGGAAATCAACATTAAATTTGTGGCAAATTTCTACTATCCGGTTAATTTTGCGGTCGAGTGTAATTTTAAATGGTATAAGTGAAAATAAAAAAAAATCTAAGAAAATTGCATTTTTTAATAAAAAATAATAAAAATTTACCACCTTAAAAAATGTGTGGTTTAAAAGTATAATTTCGTATTTATATCGTGAAATTAATCATAAAACGAAAATTGTTTCATCTTTTTCAAGAAAGTTTGACGAAATTTCTCATTTTCAATAGTCCCTCAAAAAATGTTGAAAAAAATAAAAAATATATGACAAAAAAGATATTTTTATGAGCTTTAAAATTATGTCACACGACCACCTTTCCATTAAAAAAATCCCCCTTTGTCAATCTGACTCTATTGTGCCCCCTAAACATATCAAATGTATAGCAAAAAATTATTTTAGTTATTTTATTTGCGTTCCAAATTTCAATCCCTATAACTGTTGAACGGAATATCCGATTAAATTCTGTCACCAAACAACTCATGACCTTTGTAATTTACGCCACGTATAGTAGGTTAATATTAGGATAGTGTAAGAGGGACAAAGGGGCCCTTTGAAAGGGGGCAAAAACTAATATTTTGGACGGTAACTTGCTCATTTGTATACTACTCATATTATAAGCGCTAGAATAGTATTATACGGTAGTTTCGAATTACCCAAAATTATTTTTAATTTTTTTTTCATTTTTTGCAAAAAGAAAATAAAAAACAATTTAAAAAAAAAAATTTTGAAAGAAAAATTGTATGTTATTTTTTTTGTTTGTTTTTTATTTTTTTTGTTTTCCAAAAAAAAACTTTTGAAAAAAAATGTTTTGTTTTTTTTTTGTTTTTTGAAAAAAAAAATCTATTTTTTTTGTTGGGAAAATACAATATACAATTTAATGTGAATAGTATATAATGAAATGCGTAGCATACCATATCTTCACGGCTGTTTAACTTACGGTAAACATTCTTGAACATGTAACATTAAATTGACGTCCCAGCGACGTACAATTTTGATGACGTCAAGATTTGACCAAAAACTGACGACTTTTCGACGTCTGATATGCGTCGTATGTATGTCGTAACAAATATGACCTAAAACTAAGTAATTTATTTGTAGAAAAAAAATACAATAGAAAAGTACATTTATAAATAGCATTATTTTGGAACACGCTGAGCATAGCTTGTGTTGTGTTCCAATGTTTTAAATAATATATTATAACAAGTAATATGTTTAAGATTTTTTTTTTAATTATATTATGAAAATTTTTAATATATACTTATTTTTTTTGTAATTTATTGAATTATTAATATAATTTTTTGTAGTGTTATTAAAATTAGTGTAACCAATATAACCAAAAACTGACTTCTTGTCGACGTCTGTTATGCTACGTATGTGTGACCTAAAACTGACGTCAATAGTACGTCGGGGACGTCATCTGGTTTCCTGGGAAGATTTCAAGGACTTCGTAACCATAAGTTTTCATAAGATTTCATGCGGTATTTGAAATTTTCATTTAAAAACTCATGAGATTTTGCTAGTTAAGATATGTGTATTGGAACCAGTTTTTATCAGAAATTTTGTGGGCTAGACCCCCTGGCCAATGTCTTGTTAGTCACTGCCTGTCTCCCGGATATTTTACACAAGTTCCCTGAAAAACTTGCGAGAAACTGCAAAAAATTTAATATGGATTTGAATAATAAAAACTGGCTTCCAAACTGCGCCTTGCGGTGACGTTATGAAACATGCATTTAGGGAGAAGTTTGCAAAGTTTACTACATTTTTAATAATAGACACTTCTCAGTTCTGTGCATAATATTATTATACACTTGGTGGCTATATATTTGGAAGAGCATTCGAGTTTTACCTACTTAGAAAGTTAAAACATCTGATATTTATATAGAATGTATAATTTATTGGAGGCGTATATATATATTTACAGTATTATTAATTTGAGCCATTTCGCCTTAATGATTATTTATATCGATAAAAAATCTAAAACAGAAAATAAAATTAAAATGTTCTTATCAGGCGCACCTAAGAACATTTAATTTTTTATCGATATAAATAATCATTGAGGCGAAATGGCTCAAATTAATAATTCTGATATTTATATTTGATGAATGATTTTAATTCTAATATAACTAGAGGTTAATACGTTCGCTGCCGATAACCTACCTGGTGGGTCCATCAATGACTCATATTTAATGCCAAGAGCCCACCCGCGGGCTCACTGTAGATTTGAACACCTGGGATGAGTCTATTTATATGGGCGGCAGCGAACGTGTTAAAGAAATATGTATCTATTTTTCTACTAAAATTTATTATTTGGGTACTTCTATAAAAATCGCTTAACTTCATGTTATGCACATATATTTAGAGTTCTATGAGACGTATTTAATAAATATGACTATTAGTTAACAGCTAAATACAAGTACTTTATCGTTCTAATAATATATATTATATATCAAATTAGGGTTATTTTAAAATTCGTCCTTACTTACTTAAAATATCAGTCCCTTGTCGCGTCATCATTACAATTATTAACAATTAAATGCAATATTTTTAAAATTATTAGGTTTATACAGTTGTTTTACTTTTCATTATTCTTAAGGATACTCTCTAAAGTATTAAGAATCAAGTAATTTAAATTCTAAAATAATTTTTATCACTTTTTTTTAAGTAGCGTAGGGGAAGGTTGGCAACCATGAGACTTAAAAAAACGATCCTAATTATTTCAGTTGTTATTAAAAATATATCAGTCAAATAAATGTTAGGTAATTATGTTACCTTAAATTAACAATAAATGAAGTACTAAAGTCCAATATCTCTTTCGGCAAAAAAAATATATCCAAAAATAGTTTTCGGTATCGTGTCTCATGGTGGCCCAGAGACCGGGGCACCATGAGACAAAATGTTAACAAAAAAAAAGGTTGAGAATATTTTTTTTCAAACCGTTTGTAAGTTTATTGGAACAAGAAAACAGGATTATATATAAAAAAAGCTATTAAAGTAATGTCTCATGGTGGCTCAAATCGAAATCAGTAGAACAATAAAATAAAATAAGACAAGCAATATTACTGTTAGACATCTAAATAAAACAATACCATATTTATTATAAAACTTCTAAAACAAATTAATTTTTTAATAACTTAAATAAGAAAGTCAAACTATCCACCATCACAGAGTCTCATGGTGGCCCATAACGAAGTGTCTCTTGGGGGCCCAAAAGCACATTTATAATATATATATATATATATTATAAATGTGCATTTGGGCCACCATGAGACTGTGATGGTGGACATTTCGCTAGAAGAATATATTTGCATTTTTTTATATAATTCTTAAGGGCATTGGTTGTCTTTTAAATTAATATAAAAATCTTCTCTTAAAAGTTGATTTTAAACTCGCAGCCATTGCGCAGAGTATTGTTGCAAAGTAAAATCGACGCTCAAAACCACCAGTTATAGGCGCTAGTCATTTGAGGCTAAGCGGGCTGTGAACAAAAATATATTGGAATGTGCGGATGGGAGGGAAGGTAACTATTATATGACGAATGGGGTTCTCTTCCTTTCCTGTTAAAAAAAATCATATTCTTATGGTGGCCCATTTCTCATGGTAGCCCACCCTCACCTACCTAACATCGGGTGTCAGTCCCTTGACACATGTGAAATTTAAAAAATTTCGTTTTTTGCAGTGCTCAAAAGCTAATAGTCTATTCGATATAAACTAACGACTTAAAGTTAACTTGCTATTTAACAGTAAACACCATTTGTTGCGAGTCAGCCATTTCGAATTTAGTGCTATAGGCGTGCTTGTGTTGAGAACACGTGGTGGTGACGGTCATTATTTCAGCCCCTGAGTGAGTAATTCTGTTGTAATTTATTGGTAATTGGTTTTGATTAATTTTAATTTTATTAATTTTAATTTAACTTTTTTTGTGTGAATAATTAGTATAGAAACTATCATTCAATAAGAAGATTTTCTCTGTTTTTTACGAAATTTATCAGTCCCTTGGTCGGAAAAATAACAAGGGGCTGATAAAAAGACACGGGTTTTTGTTATTGTTATTCGATCTTAATTTAATTTTAAAGTACTCTATTGTAGAGGAAATGCGCCTAATTTCGGATGGTTTTCAAATTTCGGATAGTAGTGTATTTAAGATACTGTCTGCAAAGGTAAACAGAAACCTACTTTTATGTGAAGCCAAAAGTCAAACTAAATCCGTCCTGTAATATGATAACGGTAGAGCTTCTCCCCTTTAAATGGCAGCACAAATTGTTTATATTGCAAATGGCAGTTTTGTGCTCAGTTGCATTATTATGCTTGTTTATTTTATAAATAATCGTTATAAAAGTTCGTGATTCTGTCTTGGGTAAGTTATGATGTTGGTTAAGTTGATCCACTATTCATAATTAAGCAATTTGAAAACGTAAACATTCTACAAATTTCTAATCTAAAAAGCAGAAAGTTGCCTAATTTCGGATAGACCATTTTTGTGCATTTGATTCCCAATTTCGGATATCCGCAAGGTAATTATTATTCAGGATAACCAACCATTAATTATTATTTTTATAATGATACAACAAACTAAGATAAACAATTTTGAAAAAACGAAAATTTCCTAAGATACTAAGATATTCGAAATTGGGAATCTAAAATTATAGTTCCTATAGTATTTCGTAGAAAATCGCTTAATGATTAAATTACGTCTTAAATGTGAATGAATAACAAGAAACATAAGCAATGGGATCCAGATCTACTCTTGAAAAAATTTTTTCGGATATGTCCGAAATTAGGAGACCTTTTTCAAATGCACAAAAATGCGCTGATTTTTTTTAACCGTGTTTTTTGGAAAAAATAAACTGTAATAAAATTGCTTTTATAATAAATCATGGTTCGCTATAATAAGTTGTATCTGGTTATATAAAGAAAATATCAAAAAGTAATACCGAGTATTAAATATTGAATACATTGTAAATGGTATCCGAAATTAGGCGACTTTCCTCTACCTGTAATAAATCCCTACTAAGGATGAATGTAAGGAAAGAGGCTGATTAAAATAAAAAATACGTATTGAAATAATAATTAAAATGTAGATTTAAGTACAATTTCGTTTAATTACTTAAAATTGCTCATACAACAATTCAGTTGATAATAAAATGATTCATTTATAATTAAATTGTAGTTTTTCGTCAGTCCCTTGGTATACCTGTCAATCCCTTCAAGACTAATTTTACAAAAACCTCAATTTCTCCTAATATACTATGTAAAGTGTATGTTTCTTTTAAATACATTATATATACATTATATAAAAAGTTTTTCATTAAAAATGTTATGAAAGAACAATTAAAAATAAAAACTATATGACTCAAATTCATCTGCCAAGTTACCCGACTTTCATAGAAGTAAAAAAAAAATATAAGTAAGAATAATAATAAAATAAAAACATTTAAAAAAATAAAAAGCAATCCCTAATACACACAGATGCCATTTTTGAGACTGTTACTACAAATCGAAATTTACACCTTTTATATATACAACCCCAAAAATACCCCTTACTAACCCGCCTACAATCCCCTCCGAGATATTTATATAAAAATTGCCTGGTAAAAATTGGAACCCTTAAGGTAAAAAGCGTCAGAAGTTATCGTGGCAGAAAAACCGACAGACAGAACGACAGACAAACCGACAGGCAGACCGATCACAAAACTACAGACAGACACACAGACCGACAGACAAACCTACATGTCTGATGACAGACAGGTATATTTTTATAACTTCTGTTTACATTTATGTATGAATGATGAACAAACAATACCTTCTGTTTCGGAGAAAGTAAAAATAAACTTATTGGATGAGAATGTTTAAAAATTGGGGTGCCGTAAATGGGGTAAAAACTGTAATTTTGTGTAATAGCTAGCTGGCCCTATTACAAAACTTGTAAAAAGTCAAAACATTTATTTTTGTATTAAAATTATTGATTTCTGATTGAACATGAAACTTCGTTAACATATATATAGTTCCCATGAGAGCAAGGGGAAAAATATTTTTCTTTGTATATGGGATTTGTTTATAAGGTTTAACAATGAGCGCAAAATACAAACGTTTGCATGGATCGTAGGAAAAAATCGTGATTTTTTTTATTGCAGGCAATGTGGCTAATGCTTCAACAGGAATCCCCCGAAGATTTTGTGATAGCTTCGGGACAAATGCACAGCGTTCGCGAGTTTGTCATAGCCGCCTTTAAACACGTAGGTGTAGATATTGTTTGGGAAGGCCAAGGAGTTGATGAAGTGGGAAAGGACAAAGACACTGGAATCGTCAGGGTAAAAGTGAACCCAAAGTACTTCAGGCCCACCGAAGTAGTAAGTATCAACTAGATTTACTAAACATTTAAGACCTGGAGCTATTTTAAGTCTCAGTTTGAGGGTTGGGCTACCAGCTCTGGTTTTCGAGAAAACTATTAAAATCACGAAAAAAAGCTGTTTTGGCGTTTTTGATTTAATTTGACGAAAACCGGATGGAAATATTTTGCGTTCAGATTAGAATTCAGCACACACAGGTGTCTTCAGGCAAGCATAGGTTTGACAAAAATGTCACCAATAACTGTTTAGGGGACTTTGTAGTAGACGTACTGGAGATCATAGAAATGCATCCAACAAAATCGTAGCTGCTCACTTAAGACATTTATTCAATTTTATATATTTAATTACACATGTAGTGATGAAAATTGAACAACAGCTTTTCTTAAATGATTAATGTAGCTAGGATCTTCTAAATGGTTTATTTTATATCTATTCCAATAAGTAAGGATTTTTTTGTGAACAGATTCACCAGCCTGTTCTGACCATAAACCTAGTCCTTTATTTTTCAGCAATTTTAACGAGTCTTGAAGGTGATGGATAATTACATGAATTTTCAAAGTTTCAGATACACCCGTTGCTTTGAAACATTTCGATAACATATTTATATCTCCTTGACAATCATAATCTGAAGGAACCTTCCCAGTGGTGAAGCATTTTTCAATAATTTTGTTCATGATTTGGAAGGCGGATATAAAATGAATAACTTGAAGTACTCCTACATCCTTAACAATTTCCAGATCGGTAAGCGTGTTGCTCTCTTTTAAAAGTTTTCGGCAGGCATCCCCTTCAAAGATCTCGCCGTGATAACTTTTAGAGATTAAATTTAGTTTTTTGGGCCACAGTAAGGCTTTATAACGTCCAAGTAGCGGCACAAGACCTACCCAAAATAAATGATTGACGAATCCTTGGAGTAGATGGAGTTCTCGATGACATACATATTATCATCTTCTTCGTTTGGACTTTCGATTTCCATATGATCGTTTTCTTCCTCTTCCTGTTGAATTAATTCTGTATTATCTAAACCTCTATTTAAATCGGGCGAATAGTTCTATGCGAGAATGGTAATACATATTTTGAAAAAACCTTGACCTCCGCGGAGGATTTAAATAGCGGTTTAGATAATACAATTTTGTTCTGAAGGGAAATACAAAAAGTTTGCGAAGGATTGTTATAGCACAATTAACCTCCCTCTTTTCGAAGAAGATGATAATATGTATGTCATCGAGAAGTGCATCATCCCAGAACTCCATCTACTCCAAGGATTCGTCAATCATTTATTTTGGGTAGGTCTTGTGCCGCTACTTGGACGTTATAAAGCCTTACTGTGGCCCAAAAAACTAAATTTAATCTCTAAAAGTTATCACGGCGAGATCTTTGAAGGGAATGCCTGCCGAAAACTTTTAAAAGAGAGCAACGCGCTTACCGATATGGAAATTGTTAAGGATGTAGGAGTACTTCAAGTTATTCCTTTTATATCCGCCTTCCAAATCACGAACAAAATTGTTGAAAAATGTTTCACCACTGGGAAGGTTCCTTCAGATTATGATTGTCAAGCAGATATAAATTCTTATCGAAATGTTTCAAAGCAACGGGTGTATCTGAAACTTTGAAAATTCATGTAATTATCCATCACCTTCAAGACTCGTTAAAATTGCTGAAAAATAAAGGACTAGGTTTATGGTCAGAACAGGCTGGTGAATCTGTTCACAAAAAATTCCTTACTTATTGGAATAGATATAAAATAAACCATTTAGAAGATCCTAGCTACATTAATCATTTAAGAAAAGCTGTTGTTCAATTTTCATCACTACATGTGTAATTAAATATATAAAATTGAATAAATGCCTTAAGTGAGCAGCTACGATTTTGTTGGATGCATTTCTATGATCTCCAGTACGTCTACTACAAAGTCCCCTAAACAGTTTTTGGTGACATTTTTGTCAAACCTATGCTTGCCTGAAGACACCTGTGCACACTGTTCCTTTAATTTTTTAGAAACATAAGGGTTCTGGTTCAAGTGTGACAATGGATTAAAGATCAAATGGCTTAAAATACATAAATATAAAAGAAGCGAGTACCCGGGTATGCTTTCAGCTACACATCACTCTTGCAATGAAACTTTGAGATTTTCAAGGGTGCTGGGCAAGTTTTTTCTACTTTTACCAAAAGCAAAAGGCCAATGGGTTATTTTGATATTATATTCAGTCATATATCTCGTACATACTTATTTTTTTTTGTGCCCTTGTATGATATAATAATATATAATGATCCTACAGTGTATTATTACTAAACAAATTATGTTAGGGTGATGTACTGAAATTACAAGAATTTTCATTATAGGATTTGCTACTCGGAGACTCTTCAAAGGCAAAGAATAAATTCAATTGGACTCCGAAAGTAACTTTTCCCGAGTTGGTAAAGGATATGATGGATTCAGACATTGAACTAATGAAAAGGAATCCATTAGCGTAATTATTCTACTTAATTGATTATTTTAATTAATTACAAATCTTTTATAATAGATTTATTTTTAATATTATATGTTTTTTCCAATATCGAAATATATTTTTTCCACGATTAATCGCTAAGTAGGAGTATACTTCGTTTACATTTTTTTTTATAAAAAGTGTCCCAAAGAAACTTAGTCTTATTATATCTTTAAGACCTTTAGTAAAAGAGTGTAACACACAAAAAAGTGGTACTTGTTTTATGGAACTTCTTAGATATTTTTAGGGATTTCACCGCGTTGCCGCTATTATTAACACGTTCGCGACGATGTGCGCCACAGGTGGTACACGGTTTAATTCAGTTTCTATACGGCTTTAGATCCACAGCTTATCAGTTATACTTGCGATATTGGATTTAAGACTATACATATAATGTATATACATCGGTGTACCAGGGTTTTCGCATTCGGTCGAAAATATGAATTATATACGATGTTAATAAAATACAAACAATTGTAGGTATAGTTGAGTTTTACCTTAAACACAAATTATTTAGTCCAGTCAAATAACGAGGAATTCCTATGCGAAATTGCAATAAATAGGGGTGAGTGCAGTTATCTCGCTAAATATGCATCTTAGAATAAAAATGCATATAACCAATTGTTAAAGAGAAAATTTTCAACAATTTTAGTTTGGATATTTTTTTTTAAATACTAATAACAATCGAGTTATAAATATTCAAAAATGGCCATATTGGGAGTGAAATTGTTTTTTTCGATTTTTCAGCCTAATTATTCATCGGAGGATAAAAGCAAACTTGTAGGTCTTGAAATTTACTATAAGTTCATATATAACGAATTTTCATCAAAAAGTATTTTGGTACGGTTACAGAGGGCGAGTTCCACCCTCTGTAACCCTACCAAAATACTTTCATAATAAACTTGTATGTAGAGAATATTAAGAGCTACAAGTTTGCTCATAAATACTTTCCTTCGATGAATAATTTGGATAAAAAATCGAAAAAAACAATTTTACCTCCAACATGGCTATGGATATAACTCGATTGTTATTATATATATATATATTATAATAAATGATTTTTACAAAAATTGTTGGTAATTTTCTCCTTATTAAAATTGGTAATATGCATTTCTATCGTAAGATAACCGCACTTATCCCTAGAATTCAAGATAGCGAACACCCCTTACTCAAATCACCCGGTGAAAAACTAATAGGAGTGTTCTGCTACCAGCCAATACTAACCTTTAAAATATCATCCCGTGTGCATTTATGACAATTTAAATTTGTTATTTGACTGGACTAATATCCAAAACATAATAATTTAATAATTTTTATTGAACCACTCAAAAATTTAATCAGTTAATTTTTAACAGCAAAAAAATATCGAAGTTTTGATTTTATAATAATTTATTAAAAGTCGTGGAAAAAATAATAAGTACGCGGGGGAAAGAACAGCATTTTCTCCCGTCGTACTTATAATATAGGAAAATTCACAGCCATTTAAACTGAGATCATCAGAAAACATTATCTAAATACCGTCGTATTTTGTTTAATTTGATATAACACCTTTTTTCCAAAGTGATTTGCTATTACGGATCATTCACAACAAAAAATTACCCTGCAAGATACAACGGTTCCTATGCATTATTGTTGTAAAAACTGAGGGTTAAATGCGAAAAAAAATTGAACTCCAGTTCAATTTTTTTTGCATTTAATTACATGTAATTAAGGATCAGCGCACTGCAGCGCCAGATAAAGATATATTACCTTATTCCTTTGCAAGCATTTCTGACTGGATCTAGTATTTCTTCTCTGGAATGCTGTAGATATACCTTTATCCTAGTGCGCGCGATAGCATTTGATTATAATTAATAATATTAATAAAAATTGTTATTAATAAAAAGAGAATAAGGGAAGATTAAACAATTCTGATGACGTCAGTTCAAATAGCTGTAAATTTTGTGTATTATTAAGTCGTAAATTTTCAACTGTTACATTTAACATAATTTTAAAAGTTTTATTATAATTAAATTGGACAGTGTCCTATTTTCATTTAAGTATTACATTCCTTTTATCTTATGATCTATAAACTAGTCTATATCTACTTTATGCTGTCGAATATGTATTAATATTTCAGAAACAAGATTTCTGTTATTTTTAGTTAAATAAATAACTATAAATCTATATTGTCTTTTTCATTTTCAATTTCCTAAACATGTTTAGGATCGACCGATAAGGATTTTTCTTTCCGAAACGATATATCCGCTAGAGATAGGTCGTGACATCACTGACGGTGATTTTGACACGGCTCTTCAGGCGGAACTACAACTGAAAAAATCAGGAACAGTGATTTTGTTGACTTATTATACCGGGTGTCAAAAGAAGTATTGCCTACGAATTATCTCCGTAACTATAAAAGATAACTTTTTCAAATTTAAAAAGCTTATATGAACCGAAAATACCCCCATTTTGGCATGTTCATTACCAAAAATATCACTTCCGGTCTAAGCGGAAGTGATACCAACTTTTTATTTTTAAATGGAACCCTATATATTTGTTTACATTTAGATTCTCTTTTCATTGATATATCACAAGTCAATATTTACATTAAAGATGGCACCACAGGAGCCATTTTTCATAAAAACAACATGGCGGTCATATGACGTCCATATTGGAATATTTCTGAAACTTGACATTTCAAATCTTTTAGTAGTAGGCTAAGAATTTACTGATTTTCTTTTGTTTTTATGAAAAGGGCGTAATTTTAAAGTTTTTTTTTTATTAATCATCAACTTTAAAGCCAGTTTGTGCTTAATTTTCAAATGGAACGACCTATTTTTGATTTCGTTAAATTAAAAACTCAAGTATACTCTACAAGAAAAACGTACCAACACCCTAATTGGATTGGTCCTTTTTGGGAAAAATAAACATAATTTTTCAAGTTTGATATAGCTCCCAATAGAATATGGCTATTTTCCCTGAAATGTGCCGACACAAATAGGGTATTTGTACGTTTTTCTTGTATAGTATATCTGAGTTTTTAATTTAACGAAATAAAAAATGTCAAGTTTCAGAAATATTCCAATTTGAAAAATGCCTCTTGTGGCGCCATCTTTAATGCAAATATGGACTTGTGATATATCAATGAAAAGAGAATTTAAAGGTGAATCCAAAAATGTTAACAAATGTATAGGGTTCCATTTAAAAATAAAAAGTTGACAAAATGGGTGTATTTACGGTTCATACAAGCTCTGTAAATTTTAAAAGGTTATCTTTTATAGTTACGGAGATAATTCGTAGGCAATACTTCTTTTGACACCCTGTATATTGTAATCTTTGATTTAAAAAATACACGGTGTTTGTTTTAATCTGACTTGAGTACAACAATATTTATTTACATTTATTATAAAAAAATAGGGCTTGCTCACAAAAAAAACTAGACTTCTGTTGAAAAAAAAATACAGAGCGGTCCAAAAGTCACCTCCCCCCCCCTCTTAACTTTTGAACCAGTTGAGATATCGACTTCAAATTTAGAACTTTTAAATAAGACAACTTAAACTATCTTTTAGCATATATTTAATACTTTCAGCTTTTAAAATGTGGGCATGGGGGCACATTTTTTTAAATGGAAAGAGGGGGTCGTGTAATACATCATTTTAAAGCTTAAAAAATTCTCCATTTAACTCCATATTTTTAAATTAAAAAAAAAAAAATTGGGTTTAAAATGGGGTTGAAAATGGGTATTAATGTCAAAATTCCTCAAAAAAAACAAATAATTTTTTAAAAATGCCTAATTTCATCATAAAAAAAATGTTAATTATACTTTTAAACTAATTTTAGTTGACATAAATAAAAATTTATAAAAAAACTTAAATAATCGAATGTTTTAGCACAAAAAATTGAAAAATCAAAACCTTAAAAAACATTTTTTTTAAATTTAAAAATGTTAGTTTAAATAAAGAATTTTATAAGCTTTAAAATGATGTATCACACGACCCCCCTTTCCATTTAAAAAAATGTCCCCCCATGCCCCCTTGCCCACATTTTAAGAGCTGAAAATATCAAATATATGCTAAAAGATAGTTAAAGTTGTCTTATTTAAAAGGTCTAAATTTGAAGTCGATATCTCAACTCGTTCAAAAGTTAAAAGTGACTTTTGGACCGCACTGTATGTATTTATAAAAATGGTACACGAGCCGTGAAATTTTATCGATGTCGATTTCGAGGTCGATTTGTTACCGTGATTTTAACGGAACTGTCGCGGTAGGTGACAAATTCTTAAAATCGCTGTCACAACCCATCTCTAACATCCGCCGATACGATACCCAAGTAGCACAGTAGCTATAAAGTATTTCTTACCGCTCCGCAGCAAAATTGCAGCCATAAGGCTGCGAACATAGACAAAATAAACTTTGTCTATGGCTGCGATAGAGCGGTAAGAGATACTTCATAGTTACTTGGATATCGGCCGAAATGAGGTGCCGATATACTAATATGAATTTTCTTTGGGAATAACTAGATGCCATAAGGTTCTCAGCAAGCACGGAACTTTAGTTCCTATAGGATCCCTAAATTTTAATTTGAAGATAATGTATAATTTTGTTTTTCTACTACCTAATTAAGTGCTAGCTTACATATTATCTACCGTTGTCAAGGCTTGTTTACCCTGGCAACCAATATAAATCAATGAACTCATTTATTATGGACCGTTGTTAACCATTGTTTATTAACGACGGTCAATAATGAAATATTTTTGAGACAACTACTAACTTTTTTCAACTTATTTGTCAAACTGAGAGCTATATCAAAATAATTTTTAAACTTTATTTTTAACTGATATTTGGAGTTACTAGCTTTAGGTAGTAGAAAAAATAGTATATGCTAGGTATGCGAACTAAGTCTTTAGTGTTCGAGACTGAAGTTTTTTTGCTGAGACGGAGTCGAGGCAAAAAATTAGTTGAGATATACTATTAATCAATACTTATATCGCCCAATTTTAATTGTTAATACGATAGTTAGTTTTAATGGATCTACACATATATACAAAGACTAAAAATTTTTTTTTTCTTCCATTAAAAACATACATATGTATAATTTTCGTCTGTTTTGATTTTTGTTTATTTTTTATGTTTAAAATAATTCTTGAATTAATTTTACCAAGATTAGCTTTTATTAATTTTTACTTTTATGCCTATGCTTTGTTTTTAACACTGATATAATTTTAATATAATTTTTTTTAGGTAGACAGCTTAAAAGGCTACACAAAATAGTTTGTGAATGAACCCTCATGATTTATTTACAGAAATTGAAGAGCATAATGAGATAAATACATTAGAATTTAGCAGTAGCGATGAAACTAAAAAATTTTTGTCCAATAAAACAGGTATTAACATCTTACATATAAATATTCGTAGTATCAATAAAAATTTTGATGAATTAAGTTTGCTATTGGAATCTCTGGGCACAAAAAATCTGGATATTGTAATTTTAAGTGAATGTTGGCAGCAAGATAATATTAATAGGTTCAATATTTTAAATTTTCAACTTTTTTACAATAACGCGAAATTCAACCAAAACGATGGTTTAATTATATATGTAAAAAATAATATTAACAGTACAACCGAACATATTACTATTAATAACGTAACTTTTTCAAGAACGTTGTTTAAATATGAAGAAAAATCATTTGGTATCACAAGTATATACAGGGTTATTCACGGAAGTGGCCTATTAAACGTTTATGGAGAACCAATAACTTTGAAAGTCTGCTAATTTGCACTTTGGGGTTTTTGAATATGGGCAATCGATTAAAAATGTTTTCATGCTTGTGCCACTTCCGGTTGTACCGGAAGTGGCACTCAACTTTAATTTTTTAAATGGAACACCCCATATATTTTTTAATTTTTAAAATTTGCATAAAATTTGCTTTATTTTAATGTATAACACGTTATGTCTATCTCCAGTAGTTTTTGAGTTATTCAAGTTTTTAGCGAAAAATAAGTAAATTCAAGCACCCCTAAAAACAATAATTTCTCCTTGATTTTTTAAATTGAAGAAAAGTTGTTTTGTATTTTGCTCAATGATGGTTAAGCGAATCATTCTAAGCTAAAATGGAATCCAAAATTTATACAGGGTGTCTGAAAAAGCAGGTCAAACTTAACAAAATTAAAATAGCCATAACTCTTTTTTTTTAAATGACACCCTACATTTTACACATTAATTTGCAAATAGCTCAAAAACGGTTAAAGTTAAGTATAGGGTATCCTATACTTATTTTAAAGCAAATTTAATTCTCTATTTAACCAAATAAAAAAAAATGTAGGGTGCCATTTAAAAAAAAAAAATTTGTTAGATTTGACCTGCTTTTTCAGACACCCTGTATAATTTTTGGGTTCCATTTTAGCATAGGATAATTCGTTTAAGCATCATTGAGCAAAACACAAAACATCTTTTCTCCAATTGAAAAAATCAAGGAGAAATTATTGTTTTTAGGGGTGCTTGAATTTACTTATTTTTCGCTAAAAACTTGAATAACTCAAAAACTACTGAAGATAGACATGAAGTATTATACATCAAAATAAAGCAAATTTAATGCAAATTAAAAAAATTAAAAAATATATGAGGTGTTCCATTTAAAAACTCAAAGTTAAGTGCCACTTCCGGTACAACCGGAAGTGGCACAAGCATGAAAATATTTTTAATCGATAGGCCATATTCAAAAACCCCAAAGTGCAAATTAGCAGACTTTTAAAGTTATTGGTTCTCCATAAACGTTTAATAGGCCACTTCCGTGAATAACCCTGTATAAGTCACCATCTTTAAAAAACTTTACACAGCAAACGCAATTTCTGGACGATTTTACCGATTTTGTTTTAAACAACTCATCTGAAACTTTCGACATGGTTATAGGTGATGTTAATATAGATATTTTAGATAATGAAGATAACATCAAATAGGTATTTAAAAAAAAAACTTGCGTCTATGGGTTTTATCTCAAATATAAATAAACCAACAAGAGTAGACAAGGAATCTAAAACTTGCCTAGACCATATTTTTATAAAACAAAATTGTAAATATTCTAGTATTACGTCAGCTATATACAATAGTACTTTAACTGATCATAAAACAATTTTAGCTAGTGTAGAATTTATCAATCCGGTAAAAAAATCAGCTAACACATCATATTTAAAAAAAGAAATTGATTATTTAAAACTAAAGGAACAGCTAAAAAATGAAAGGTGGGAAAATGTTTATAATGTAGATAATGTAGATTTAAGTTCAGAAAATTTTATTAATATTTTAAAAAGTCATATTCAAATTTGTACAAAAACAACTACTTATGAAAATAAAGTTAAAAAAATTAAAGATTGGATCACAGTAAGTAAAATCCATAGATAAAAGAAATAAATTAAAAAAAGAATGGGATAACAATAAAAACAATATTCAAATTGAAAATAAATATAAGTTATATCGAAATTTATTAAACACTTTAATTAAGAAAGCTAAAAACGATTATTACTCAGATGAGGTTAAAAAAGCAGGTAAAATTTTAAAAAAAGTATGTCAAGTTGTCAAAGAAGTAAAGAATGAAAGGAGGAAAAAATTACTATTCAAAATGAAGACGGAGTTGTTTATAAAAATGATAAACTAGCTGCAAATGCAATAAATAAATATTATATAAATGTGGGGAAAAAAATGGCAAAAAAACTTAAATCAAACAAATTAAAAATTAAAAGTAAAACAAATGAAAATTGCGCGTCTATTCTATTAAAAAGTATAACAAACAGTGAAATTAAATTAAAAATTTTTGAACTTAAAAACAGCTGCTCACCAGGAAAAGATGGGATTACAACCAAAATTATTAAATACTTACACAGTTATATCGAAAATCCTCTAGTTTTTGTTTTTAATAAAAATTTTAAAAGTGGAATAGTCCCAAAAGAAAGTGTTGTCATTCCAATACATAAAGCGGAGAGTCGTCTAGAAATTGCTAATTATAGACCAATATCTCTGATATCAAACTTTGCTAAATTGTTTGAAAAATGTTTAAAAACTAGACTACTAGATTTTCTAGAAACTTTTCACATGCTTTCCGATAATCAGTACGGTTTTCGTAATAATAAAAATTCCCAATCTGCAATATATCAGCTTATGAAAGATATTAACTTTTCAGTTGATCAAAATGAAAAATGTCTGGCTGTGTTTTTAGACTTGGCCAAGGCTTTTGACACGGTATCGCATAGAATATTACTAGAAAGAGCCGAAAAAGTTGGTATAAGAGGTATGGCACTGAATGTTTTAAAGAGTTATTTACAAGATCGAAAACAGTATGTCAAAGTTAATGGCACCTTAAGTGATCCTTTGTTTATTGAAACTGGAGTACCCCAGGGAACAGTGCTTGGTCCAATTTTATTTTTAATATATATTGACGAAATTACAAGGTTGGATATAGGCTGCAGAATCATCTCCTATGCAGATGATACTGTGCTTTTGTTTAAGTCAAACAGTTGGATTAGTGTATATAAACTAGCATCAATTGGACTAAGCACTGTGAACTGTTGGTTGGATAATAGCTTACTAACTCTGAACCACAAAAAAACAAATTTTATTACGTTTTCTACTTCAGGATTAAAACCCGATAATGTTTTAAAACTACACTCTCCTACTTGTTTGGAACAAAAACAAAGTGATAACTGCAAGTGTACAGATAGTGTAAAGCCTACTGATAAAACTAAATATTTAGGTATCGTCCTAGATGATAAACTAAATTGGAAGGCTCACACTAGTTATATAAATGCAAAAATCCGTAAAACTGTCTACCTCTTTTACCAGCTTAGAAACTACTTAAACTTTAAGGTTTTAAAAATGATGTACAAAGCCTTGGTCGAGTCTATATTGCAGTACGGCATTATTGTCTGGGGGGGATTATATGATAATGCCCTAAATTTATTACAAATAACTCAAAATTACATAATAAAAATTGCATATAGGAAAATTAAAAGATACCCTACTGAAAAACTGTATGATGAAACTCAGTTACTAAACATTCGCCTTTTGTATGCAAAAGCAGTCGTTATTTTTGTTCATACAGAAAAAGAAAATTTTGAATTAATTTCGCACGATTACAATACCAGAGCAAATCAGAATAGTAACCTTGCAACCCAAAAAATAAATAAATCCATTTCCCAAAGATTTTTAAATTTTCTTGGACCTAAGTTTTATAATAATCTACCTGCTAATTTACGTAATTTACCTCTTAAGAAAAACCATATATTTAAAAAAACATTCATAATTTTATTACTAATAACTCAAAGAAATTTTATCCTTAAAAATTATTTTATTTCATTCATGTTCTTCACCGATTATCTTAAATAAATACTGTTACACTAATTTTAATAACACTACAAAAAATTATATTAATAATTTAATAAATTATAAAAAAATAAGTATATATTAAAAAAAAAAAAAATTCAAATTATAATTATAAAAAAAATCTTAAACATATTACTTATAATATATTATTTAAAACATTGGAACACAACACAAGCTATGCTTAGCGTGTTCCAAAATAATGCTATTTATAAATGTACTTTTCTATTGTATTTTTCTACAAATTACTTACTTACTTACTTACTTACTTACTTACTAGTTATTATTGGCGAAATCTGTAGATATACGGATATTGATATCGGTATCGGTCGATCTCTAATAATGATTACATCTCAATGTGCATTTTTTCAGTCATTTTCTAAATTTAAAAAACTTCTTCAATACTTTGAATTTAATGTACCTTTTTTTAAGTACTAGACCTCACAGAACGTAGTTTTAAAGCTCGGTAAAATGATTATTGTTGTTTCTTTTCAAATGTTTTATGTTTGAAGAAACACCGTGGAAAATATACACGCTGTTTTCTAAGAATCCTAGCAAATATCAAATGAAGCCTTCAGTATAAAAAGAAGCTTTATCCATTTTTTAAGAAATTGTATTGAAAGGTGTTTAAGGTTTCTTATTACATAAGTAAAAATTTTTAATCTTAAATTAGTTTTGATAAAAATGGACATACCTTGTTTTAATTCTAAAGGCTTTAGATATGTGACGCGCCTGTAATAACATAATAACTTGTCACTTCAAGTTCAGTTTTTGATTAATGTTTAATTCAACTTTCCGACAGAGGGCTAAAACTTATTTTCATATCCTTTGGAAATGGTAATGTTTTACCTTAAAATTTAATTAAATTAAACGAATAATTAAACTAAGGTAAGGAAAGTCTAAATATAATATAATATTAATATGAATATAATTTTCATATTATGAATACAGGGTGATTCAGAAATAAGGTACAAAACTTTAAGGGGTGATTCTACGTCCAAAAATAGGACAAAAAGTTCATAAAGGTTGGTCTGGAAGTGAGCTCTAAGGGATCTACGACCCTTCTAAGGGTTAATCAAAAAAGTAGTTTTTATTTAATATCTCTGGAACCCCATGAACTACAGTAACGATTTTTTGCACATGCCTTAACACTGATATGGGCTATCCTTTCATGTAATTTCTTCATTTAAATTTTCATTTTGCAAATTGTATATTTTATTACGCAATAGTTTCACCTCCCCTTTTTTTTGTTGTAGACTTACATCATTATACGAACTATAATTTACCGCAATAATATATATAAAAAGGAATTTGTGTACTTAATTCTTAGGCTATTTCTTTATTGGTCTTTGGGTTTTTCCTTTTTATGACATACTTTCTTTTAAAAGTTCCCCGAAGTTTCACAGGATCTTTTAGATTTTTTTGCACCAAATTGTAGCTTAAGGTATGTCGTTTCTTGAAAAGTGGTGGCTTATGTCGATTTTTTGGTTTCACCAAGAAAAAACTAATACGTAAAATGATACACGACTAAATATTAAAAAAATGGACTATGCATTTATCTTAAATTTTTCGAACGCGAGGTCGTAGTAACTCGAAATTTAGTACCTATGTAAGGGTACAATGACAGACTAAAATCAACAAAACCAAAAAAACAAGATGGCGGACCTGTGAAAGTGGTATTTTTTAAACTGGAGGTCGTAGAGACTTGAAATTTGATATTTAGGGATACAATGAAAAAAAAAATCAACAAAACCAAAAACGAAGATGGTCGACCTCTCAAAGTCATATCTTTCGAACGAGAGGTCGTAGAAACTTGAAATTTGGTATGTAGGGTGACATGTATTTGGTATGTAATGAGAAACAAAAATTACCAAAACAAACAAACAAGATGGCCGGACTGTACATGTATATCTTTCGAACGGGAGGTCGTAGAAACATGAAATTTGGTATGTAGGTAATTGATAATAATTAAAAATCGATAAAATAAAAATAGATAAAGCCGTAATCAAAAAAATATATTTATGTACAAGAAAATAAAAAAAGTTCAAGGTTTCAAATATAAGGATCATTGACGCCATTTGAATACGCCATTTTATATTCTTTATTCTTATTGTCAAATTGAATTTAAGCAACCCAAAAAAGCACATTACCAATTTAAAGTAACACTTTATTTATAAATTTAACTATTATTGTAATAGAGGCCATATTGGACCCGCCATTTTCAATTTTTAACTTTTAATGCCATATTCGGTTTTAGCATTCTAAAATACCTCTATACACCAATTTTTATACCTGTAGCGAATTAATGTCATTTTTGGGTATCGCCCGGACCATAGTGCACAGGTGCAAACAGCTCTAGTTACGCCTCTGAGGTAAGATATTGAATTTAATGAGGAACTTAAATGTGTGTTAAAAGGTTTTTTATTCGCAGACATCATAAATTTCTGGACATAATTTGCGCTGCCAAAAACTGTAATACATGGGTGATTTTACGGCAAAATTTATCACTCAAATTCATGTTGGTATTTTGTACAAAATTAAATATTGTTTATTTTGCCAATAAATATAAATAAATCTGGTTTGTTTACCATTAACATCAAGAAATATGGGTTTGGCTAAGCTTATAATTTACGAGAAACCTCCTGTTTTAAAATTATCGACTGCGTCATATTTTTAGAGCGCTTAAGAGCCATTTTTCTGTGCGGAATCTTAGTCGGCGTTGGTTTATAAGGAGGCAGACCACCCAAGTCGTAGGTATCTAACCAATCAAAGTCAGATTTAGTGAAAATTAAAAAAACAAACACTTGTTCCTTAAGATCGTTTCTATTTGATATTCTAAAAGCGTCACTTTTTGTTCAAGTTTTGCGGGCTAAAAGTTGGACTTTTTATGTAGCCCTAGGGCCAAAAAGTTTTTTAACTAAACTTGTCATTTTAAAGCTTTTTTTAATAAGATGCTTTATCTTTTATAAAGAAATATGACTTTTGGTCTTAAACTATATGTTCTCTTTGACCAGATAAAAGTATTATAATCATATTCTTAACCGTTTAATCTAGATTCATCCACTAAAATAAATCACAAACACTAAATTTCAACTGTAAAATCAAATTCAATATTTATAATATTTATAGAATGGTTTCAGAAGTATTAATATTTTCACAACAAACACATTTTAACACAAATTAATCAAAACACTAAGCTTACTTGAAAATGAAACCGCATGCAAAAGGATCGATTTTATTGTTTTTTTTATCGATTTAATTGGATAGCAGTTTGTCATGCATAACTAGATAGGTTAAAAGACAGTAAAAGGAAATATTTTTTTTAGTTTAAAATAAAATATTTTAATAATTTTTGCAACATGCTTAAGTTTAAGGTAATTTTGCTGCAAGCCAAACTGTCAAACACTGACCCAGTGGCGGAATGACCACTGTGACGTGTGGCAAATTCCGCCTGGGCCCCGGCCTAAATAGTCCCTTGGGGCTCTAGGCATGCACATAAATTAGTATTTATTTAAATATATAATTTTGAGAAAAATCTTATAAAAATAATATATAAAGTTTTTTTTTTTGGTCATCAAACATTATCGCCAGGGGTAAAGATTCTTTTTGGAGGTGTGGAGACTAAAGGGGTCCTTTGTTAGGGGCTGTCCATATATTACGTAACGCAATTTTTCAAAAAAATTGACCCCCCCTCCCTCAAATTTACCAACACCCCCCACCTGTGTACCGCGTAACAATATAAAAAATTTGTTTCGCAATAAATTTAACGTATTCTCACTATTGATTCGTTTTTCTCGACAAAACAAACATGAACCTAAAATATAGTATAACATAACCCTAAAAAAAATTTACACGAAAAAATCACTCAAACTTTACATATAACACGTATATTGTTTATGCACAGGTACACAAAATAGTACACACATTGGTGTTCTGTGAGTACACATTCCGCGCGAAAATGTATCATCGCCGATGATTCATCGGCAGGATCACGCAAGAACAGGGCCGTAAGATTTTTTTTTTAATTATTATTTAAATATGCATAGTTTTGTCAATTTTTGTGTGAAAAAGGGAATTATGGGCCACTAAATAGTAATTTATGTTGAAATGAAAATACATCTGCCAAGCTTAGGAAATAAACATTAAATTTACTAAATTCCGTTACGTAACGTTTACCTAGCCCCACCCCCCTCCCCCTGTCACAAACTATAACAATTTCTCTGACCCCCCCCCTAGGCGCGTTACGTAATATATGGACAGCCACTTAGTGAAAAAAAATATTGCTTTTGTTTCTTGACGTTTTATATACAAATACATTCTGCGATAAAAAATTGTGACCACGATAACTCTAGAACGTTTTGATAAAAAATTCTTCTTGATGGAATCGGTATTTTTTTTTGGCAAAACCAGTTTTATAGTGTACCTATTAAATCCTACCGTTCAATCATCAAAAGCAAATAGTTACGATATTTTTAATAACATTCTAACAAATGTTTCCAAATATTTTACAGGTCGTTTCGCGACCACGTGCGCGTTTAATGGCTCCGAAAGTTGACACATTTATCGGGATCCTTTGAAACCAAAAAACGAAAGAAATAATAATTTATCTCAATATTTTCTTATGGACCACACAACTTGGTAAAGTGCAGACAGGCGTAATGTGTTTTAATATTTTGGTTGTTGCTTCTGTAAAATCTCCTCCCTCCAAAGATATCTGCTATCACACACAGAAAAAAAAACAATCCTTGAACTAAGGACACGTCCCTGATGGCACAAAAGCCTTCTAAGAAGATCCTTAAAATAAATAGCCGGAAGGACAGCATGCTTCTTAGAAGCATATCTATTTTGCTCAGGATATTCTAAGAACGATTAAAGAAATGCAAAGGATACTGTTTTAATCGTGCTGGGAGTTCCTAAGAAGCTTCTTATAAGCCTCTGTATCAAATAAGAATGTTTTAAGAAGCATGTTAAGAATGTTCTTTGAAATAGGTACATGTACTTTTAAGAATATTCTTAGCATGCTTCTTAAAATATTCTTATTTGATGCATTTAAGTAATAATATTAAATATTGCACATGCGCAAACAATATAGATAGGCGTTTTACATTTCTACATTAATGTAGTTTTTCTCTTTCTTTCAAATATACTTTATGATACTCGATCCTTTTTATGGAGTGATATCATAAATTTGGACATGGTGAAAATATTTACGTCTTTGTGATAAACCTAATAATTAAAGTATATAAAAATCTTTAGATATAGAATCCGTCAGGTAAGTTTCATATATTCTACCAGTCATAAAAATCATGCGCCACACAAAAATCCAATGTTTAGAGAAAAAAAAATAGCAAATAATTATCATTTCAAAAAATAATAATTTTAATTTTTTGTCTAAAACTATATAAAATTACTTTATGTCTAAAATTACATCCATTTCTACTACTTAAGGGTAACTTATGTTATTAACAGTAATTTTAAGAATATTTGTAATTCTAACCTAATAAAATAAAAATAATATAGACGCCATATTACTATTCTTAAAATATTCTATTTTTTTTTATTATGTTTTTGATTTTAAGAACGTGGACTATAGTGGAAAGTATTATTTTGTTGGCAGCAGTATTTTGTTTCCCATTCAACATGTCTATCTTCGATAGGGCCGTAGCTGTAGGCCCTAATTATTTCCGGACATATGTTCCTCTGTTAGTTTTTCATGTTTTATGATGTAGAATCACCCCCTTTAATGTATGCAATAAGTCTGCAAACACCGTGTGTAACGCACTTTGGTACATTTTTTTGTTGATTTTGGACAAAAATTTTCTTTTTTCTGGGTCCGGAGTAAACGTATAAGGGATAAAATTTAATAATGGTATAAATTGGTTTAATAATTATATTATTATAATTAAAAATTAAAAAAAATATATTAAAAAAAGAAAAAATTGTCAAAGTTATTCTTCATATTGTAATAAAAGATGAAATCCAAGAGGGTTGTACATAGAGTTGATTAGCAACAATTTTATTATTCTTAGAGGGACCGTCGTTATTATTTATAGTGACCGTCGTTATTTTTTTATAGGGACCGTTGTTCTTAGCAAAGGGACCAAATTTTCTCAATTTAAAAATAAAATTAATATTTTTTATATTTCTCACTCCTCTTTTCATCCAATTGGCTTTCTCTAAGCTTAATTTTAGGCATTATATTGTTTTTTTGAGATTGGAATATATTTATTTCTTTATTCTGCAAGAGTTTTAGAAAGAACAATGTTAACAGAGTAAAAATTTGCATAATTTTTCAAATATGTAACGACGTTCCCTATTTTAGCAACAACGGTTCCTTTTCGCGGGGACCGTCGTTACAAGGGACCGTCGTTGCGTTTAGACACAATTAGTGGGATTTGGATCAAGGTCTTTGAGATCAGTTCCTGAAAATTTGAGGTTAGGTATTGTATATGTTATTGTATAAATCTAAAATTTTTAGTCTGAGATATAATTAAAAACAATTAAGATAATATTAGGCACCGGCGTTGTTCATTAAAAAAGTACGCATTAAAATAACATCGCTTAAGCTAAATTTACTAAATGCATATTTACAATTAGAAGTACTTACCGCTCTTAACACGTAATGAAAATACTTGGCACTGATCTTCTACTAATAATTTTAACGTACCACGATCGGCATTCTAGCAGTGTCGAATTTTACTAATATAAGAAGCTGCCGATTTAAATTGTGAGACATAAGTTATTATTTTTTTTTATTCAAACCAGTATAAGATTTTCCAAGTAAATAAGTCTTATGACGTAAGTTAACAGTTCTTAGATTAACTAAAAAATATTTTGTAAAGTTCAATTAAGGTAAAATACATACAAATATGGCTTGTATGTCAAAAAAGGTTGCGGGAGACAAGGGACCGTTGTTACGTTTTTTAGGTTAATATATCAGATTTTCAAAACAGACGATATTTATAGAAGCTATTAGTAACTGAGTATCAAAACCAGTTAATATTGAAGACATTGCATTAACTAAACTGCACAAAAAGTCCATATTTAAGTTTTTTTGGAGCTGGATACATATTTTCTCCCATTACTGAATTTTGTCCCATAATACTCCTCTACTGTAAAGCTGCAAGGAGTTTATAATAATAGTGTATCTGCGTAAAACAAAAATATTTTCTGTTTTATTATATAGGGGAAAGCAATTAAAGTATTATCAAATTAGATTTTATTAAAGTGTTAAAAACAACAATAAAACCGTAAAAGCTTATTTTTAAACCATCTTGTAAAGTAATTGTTGAGTTTCTTTTGATGTTAATTTGAAATCAACATTTAATCATTATTACGATCAAATTTAATGTTGTGTACAAGACCACCATGCATGTGGAGTACTAAAATATGAGTAATAGTCGTAAAAGACAGGCGACAAATCCAGAGTTAAATATGTTTTAAAACTGTCAGCGAATATGTACCTCGACAATTTTAGATACTAAATATATTCATGTAAAAAAAGTTTAATTATATTTCTCATATTTAATACGAAATTTTCGCGTGGTCAAGAATCGCACCCGATAACGAAAAATATGATATAGTCTAGTCAAATAATAATTTTAAATTGCAATAAATGTACACGGGCTGATATTTTAAAGGGTAGTAGTGGCTGGTAACAGAAAACTACTGTTAGTTTTTCACCGGGTGATTTGCGTAAGGACACCCCTATCTTGAATTTTAAGGGTGAGTTGCTAAATATGCATCTTACGATAAAAAAGCATACACGGTGTATTTGAAATAGCGTAGGAAATTTTAACAGGTGATTCTACATGATAAAATATGACAAAAAGTTCCTATAAACATATGTTTAAAAATGCGTCATAAGGGAGCTACGCCCCTTTGAAATTGGCTAAAAAAATCGGTTTTTATTTAATTAAAAAGTCATGTTAGAGGTGAAATTGGTTTTTTCCGTTTTTCAGCCAAATATTCATCGGACTTTTTTTGCTTATCCTCCGATGAATAATTATAATTTGGCTGAAAAATCGAAAAAAACAACATAGCCAATTTTGAATATTTATAACTCGATTGTTATTAATATATTAAAAAAATGATTCAGACAAAAATTGTTGGAAGTTTTCTCGTTGTCAAAATTGGTTATAGGCATTTTTATCGTAAGGTGCATATTTAGCGAGATAACCGCACTCACCCCTAAAATTCAAGATAGCGGACACCCCTTACGCAAATCACCCGGTGAAAAACTAATAGGAGTGTTCTGTTACTATCCACTTCTACTCTTTAAATTTAAAATATCAGCCCGTGTACATTTATTGCAATTAACAAAGGAATTTCTCGTTATTTAACTGGACTAATAATAGTCATGAGTGATACTTAATGATCCTTTTATTATCTAGCCGTGAAGCCCGTTCCTCGCACGAATTATTTGGTTAGAGTTCGTTTCAGATTTTTCCTGGGGTTGTGCGGGGATACGACAGGATTAGATTGCAAATCTTTGAAACCCAAAGACTCAACCAAGAGGAACTAAAAGACCTCCCCTGGGCCAACATCCTGACCTTTATTGAAAGGACGGGCAGGTTTAAGGAGGACTCAAATTAGTAAATGGCTGGGATTACCTAGGGTGACAAAAAGGGCCCTAAATGGCTTAGTTGTCTGACTTTGGCCAACACAAAAACTTACTATTACCACTACCACATACCAAATTTCAAGTTTCTAGCTATAGCAATATTTTATAATCTTGTTTAATATTTTTGTCACAATTAGGAGAGTCGAAGGTATGGGATTCGGAGTTTGGTCTCGTGTGGGGATGCTCTATCAAATTTCAAGTTTCTAGCTATTCTAGAAGTGTTCTTAATAACTTTCGGGGGTTAATTTTCCAGATTTTGCCAAATTTCAAGTTTCTAGCTATTTTAGAAGTAAGAGTAAAAAAAACCGAACAACAATACGTAAAAAGTTTTTTACTTGTTTATATTAATATTATTTTATTTTCGCTAAGAAAATCTATTGATCTACCTTAAAAATTCACTACATACGTATCAAGGCCTATCCCGAAGCTTGCATAAGAACACAAAACATAAGAATGCGGTGCCGTGATTGGCTTACAAGACACATGGCGGCACATCAAGCCAATCACGGCATCGCCTTGTTATGTATTACGTTCTTATGCGAGCCTGGGAATAGGCACTCAGAATAAACTTAACAAACCATAAAACTATTTTTAATATTTAAAAAAAATTAAGGAGATTTTTCTCTAGGAAATTCATATTTAACATAAAATAAACAAGCCGTGAAAATATGTAATTTTTTTTTACATTACATTTTGTTTAACCTCGTACTATTCTACTTAATTAAGCACCTAAGTCCAGGACTTGTGTGGGATAGTAGTAGAGGGATCCACCGGCTTTAATTGACTTTCGAACCAATTTATAAGGAGTGTCCGCTTCACTTACGCCTTCGCCAAATTTCAATTATTAATTAACTGAAAAGGCAAATCGGCGCAGGTGAGAATCTAACTCCCGCTATTTTGGGTAGTAAATTCGTCAAGTACGACGCAGTAGTCCACTACACAAATCCTCTCATCCTATGCATTCCATTATATCTTTTTAAATCTTTTTTAATCATCATCAGTAGTTTGTTTGGATCTTTAAGAGACAGGCTCAGTGCCTATAGCTCACTTGTCTAAAATATAATTATCTTTTTTAATAAGATTTTTTTTTTAAACGAAAATTTTCAAAAAGTTTTTTTAATTTTTTTTTACAAAAAAACGAAAAATTGTTGAAAAAAGGAATTTTCTTTTTTTATAACTTTAACCCCAATAACTTTTTTGTTTTTGGAGGATTACTTTAAAAGTTGTTAAAATTCATCCTTATAATAAAAGTATTTTTTTTTCAAATAGTTACTTTAATCGGAATTCTCTTTCAGCTTTTTTTGATTTTTTTTTTTAAGTTTAACATCATAACTGTTTTGTTTTTGGGGGATCACTTCTAAAAACAAAGGATCGTCCCCTCATGAGCTCATAGAACTTGTTTCTTCCTGAAAATTTCAAGTCGATCGGATTCTAGAGTTATCGTGTCCACAAAAATGGTGACATCAGACAGACGGACAGACGGACAAAAAAAAGTTTCTTATTTTTTCATGAAACATCCAAGAACTTTTTGTCTACGAAGATCTTTAAAAATTTTGGAAAATTCGAAACTATCGTATAATACTATTCTAGCGCAGGCGCTGTGAATAGTATAATAATAAATCTTCCATATTTAAATTTGGAAGAGTGTCTTCTTTGTTATTTAGTATTTTTCAGAGCGTTGAGCTAGAATCATATAAATCTCTTTAATTGTCACGCGAAGCTACCAAAGAAAACATCATAATTTCTCAGATCATTCAGGTGAAAAAACATTTTTGAAAATATTTATGATATGTTTTTAACTAAACCATTTCCTTGTTTTCTATATACAGGGGATCTATTAAAATAAGAGTACACATAGTTAACGAAACAAAAAAATCAAATGAAGGAAATCAGAAGAATTATATGATAGCTATTTCGACGAGCTCTAGAGTTCTGCGAGACTCGGTTTTTGTCATGAACCGGACCAAAATTCATACCACTTAAACTATTTCATAGTACCTACCCTAGTAGAAATTTAACGTTAAAATAACGTTTTTCATATGTTAGAAAACTGTATAAAAGTACGTTATAAAATATGTGCAAATGTCCCGCATTTTAACGTTAGAATCTAACTTTAGTTATAAACGTAAGTCTAACGTTATATTTTTAAGTTAGAAATACGTTATAAGTACATTTAATTTCTAACTTTCGGAGGGGGCGTGGGCAACTAGGAAATTTCTACCTGCATCATAAAATGACAGCTGGAGATAAATTTATTCATATAAGTAAATCTTAATATATTTTAACAATCATAATATTTTTAAACATAATTTCGTTACATTTATTTATAAAATAGCCATCTTTTTAGGTGGCCCTAAATATTTTTCGTGTAATATCCTGTTATACTTTGATAAATACGTTTACCTCTCAGAAAAACTTTATATTTAGTTAGTTAATATTTATTTATACATTCAGAATCTTCAAATATTTTTTTTAAAACTTATTATAGAAATAATAAATAATTATCAAACCTAGGCACATAGCTGTCTGAAATGAGTATTTTCTAATATAGATTACGTATTAATAATGGAAATTTAAAAAATATTTAAAGTTAGAATAAGGTTAGAGAAAGGTTAGAATTTAGTTAGCAAACTAACTTTGTATCTAAGTATCTTACAACGTTTTTGTCAAACGTTAGTTTTCAAGCTTAGATTTATATATTTTATAACGTTTTTGTATAACGTTTGAGACTAAACATAAAAATGTCACTAATCTAATGTTATATTAAGTTAGATTTATGTACTTTTCTACCAGGGTACCTTTAGTCTTGATATTGGTTCTTGTGGCCAAAATACAAAAAAATTAAATAAGCAAGTTTTTTTGTACACTGATAAAACAATTTATTTATGTCAACAAAATATTTGGTTGGATATGGCCAATTGAATTATTTGGTTGTGACAAATAAATTTTATTTCTGTCAAATAAATTATTTTGTTCTCATTAATAAATCATTTTGAAATTAAAATCTTTGTTTACATGAACTAAATATTTTATTATTCCATCAATCTATTTTCTAATCATCTTACAGAGTGATATTGGTAGACTGACAGTTTCGGGCTGCTGGCCCTCTTCAGTACCAAGAGTCAACTCTGCACGCTGATTAAGAAAACGTTTTTAGACTTTACTCGCAAAAGGAATATAGCCATTAGATTGATGTAGACTTGTGCGCCATCTATTTCTAGATGTAGACAACTACTCATACCTCTCCTTATCTGGAGACTTTGAATGGTAGCAAGTTGAAGACTTGTGTGTCTCAAGCACATAGTACCACTAACGGGTGGTTAGACGTAAAATTAGTAAGGACAGAAATTTTTAATTTTAAACAAAATTATAAAAATATTAATTTATTATTCCATCAATCTATTTTCTAATCATCGTACAGAGTGATATTGGTAGACTGACAGTTTCGGGCTTTTGATGGAATAATAAATTAATATTTTTATAATTTTGTTTAAAATTAAAAATTTCTGTCCTTACTAATTTTACGTCTAACCACCCGTTAGTGGTACTATGTGCTTGAGACACACAAGTCTTCAACTTGCTACCATTCAAAGTCTCCAGATAAGGAGAGGTATGAGTAGTTGTCTACATCTAGAAATAGATGGCGCACAAGTCTACATCAATCTAATGGCTATATTCCTTTTGCGAGTAAAGTCTAAAAACGTTTTCTTAATCAGCGTGCAGAGTTGACTCTTGGTACTGAAGAGGGCCAGCAGCCCGAAACTGTCAGTCTACCAATATCACTATGTACGATGATTAGAAAATAGATTGATGGAATAATAAATTAATATTTTTATAATTTTGTTTAAAATTAAAAATTTCTGTCCTAACTAAATATTTATTTGACTCAAATAAAATTAGTTACTCACAAACAATAATTTAATTGGCCATATCCAAATAAATCCTTTTTATCAGTGTATTGATCTTCTTTGGGATGAAGACTGAGACATAATTTTGTTGTAAAAATTATGAAAAAGGATATCGAATTGTAAATTTCGAATATTAATCAAAATCATACATTTTTTAAAAAGACTATTTTGAACAAATAAAATTATTATTTTATTTACTTATTTAAAACTAAACTCCTTTGGATTAAAGTTTGCAGAAAACACTTAAAAAATAGGATATACCTACCTAATTTTCGGTCCGCTACGATCCAAGTTAGATCCTTGTAGGGGTGACGGTATGGGGGGCAGGGTCGCCACCCCTCCCCCTCATTCACGTTCAAGTTAGGAAAATCGAGTCTCCAGTTAGAAAATTTGTAGAGACGATGAGCCCTCCTCCCCAAAAAAATCCCACGCATCACCCCTGGATCATTGTCATTTTACATATTTAACCTTATCCATAATACAATCTATCTCTGATAGCCGGTAACCCGTCACAACTCTTAAATAAGGGTGGTTAATACATGTAGGTATTTTTATGATGATCTAAAAGTAAAAAGTAATGTACCTAAGGATTATATTCAAGGTTTTAACAGTAACACTTTAAAGATAAGCATTAATTTATAAGACATATTTCTTGGTTAATTGTTTTACAGTTTTGTTAGATACCTAAATTAAAACTTCCTCATCGCCAGTCAGTGAAAATTATCAGTAGCAATATTATAAGTGCATGTTGAATTATTTATATTTTTTTTACTTTATTAAAAAAAAAATTGCTTGGCAATTGTTTGAGTGCATTTTTCGTGTTACAAAATTCCGAGACGGCAGGTCGAGGAATTATAACGAAAAATGCACAAAACAAATTTCCTTAAGAAGCAAAATGTTTTTTTTTAATACAGTAAAAAATTATGTATAATTCAACATGCAGGAATGGTATTTTGAAAGACTATTTCACAAACAAAATAAGGAAGTAAATAATTTTACCATGTTTAATGTTCTTTCATATTTAAATTAAAGATTTAAGAACTAAACAACAATATTACTTTACAACTATAATTAAAAATTTAAATCTCAAATTTGTCGCACTTTTTAAAATCACGATGTTCACTTGTTCGCGAATGTTGCCAAGTCTAAACTTTGCTTGAGGGATATTGTATGCTTGAGATTATTCCAATAAAATAGTTGTTATATATTTTAGCATTTAAATAAAGATCATTGCTGTTTTTGTTTAAAAAGTTTAGTTTTCAACTGAAAATAAATAAAATAACGGTTGTTTCCACCCGTAAAAAAAAATTTGCGATCGGTTTATAATAAAGTTTGGCAACGCTGTACTGGTACCAGCGCAGTCATTTGGTGTTTTGATTTCCGTCATTTAAAAGAAGTAAATTATTTACTTCTTTACTGTAAATATATTTTTAATAAATAAGTGTTTAAATTAGTTTTGAGTGGCCTGTTTTTAATACCAAGATTCAATTAAATACATTAAAATTTATGAATATCAGTGATTTAAAGCTTTTAAGATGGAAAGTGCATAAAGTATAATATATTATCTGAAATTAATTAGGGTTTATACCTAGGATGTTTTGGTAATAAAATAAGCATTTATATTGCTTATCAATAAAAATAAATCAACTAAAGGTAAGCTTCACAATTTAAAAACACATTTTGCAAAAATATAACATTTATTAAGATGTCAGTAACTGTCAGTTTCTTGTTTCCGTAGTAACCAAGTGATAATTGCACATGTGCAATAATTATCAGATTCATTTTGATCTGATTGGTCAAGAAACTAAAAATGCAATTTGATTGCCCTATATATAGTTTGTGAAATAGTCCCTCGTATTTTTAAACAAAAACCCAAAGAAACAAATTCAAATATTGAGTTCTCGGTAGCGGCACCTATTTAGCAAAGTATAAAACAACAAAACGCCTAATCTTTTAATGATGACACATGTCTTATTTACATAGTGTTTAACTACAAACTAATCCTATTTATTGCCTGTTTTGTTTACAAATTGTCATAGTTATTATATCTCGGGTATACCGATGTTTTTCCAAGTTAAACCCGCCTACTGCGGTAGACCTAGGGGCGTCTCCAACTTAAGCCAGCTTAAAGAGGGGATAAGATATGACTTAACATACTGAAAATCTGAAATTTTTCAGTTTCAGTACCAAACCACGCATTAATACTAATTAGTATGCAATTAATACATTTTTAATTAACAACAAACTTTCAAAATGTTTCCTGTGCCATCGATTGATACGTGTTATTGTTTGGACCACTTAAGTGAGTGTGTGCATAGTAGTTTAACACATAACCCGTTTTTAACACAAAGACTTTTGAATCCATATTTTCCTCAATTATGGTTTCCATTTCCACTGAAGTTATCGGAACCTCGCCCGGAAAAACCTCCTTATTCCTACATAGCCTTAATCGCCATGGCCATAGGATCGTCTTCAAAGCAAAGACTAACCCTTAGTGGAATCTACAGATTTATAATGGATAATTTTCCTTACTATAGGGAAAATAAGCAGGGCTGGCAGAACTCTATAAGACACAATTTGAGCCTTAATGATTGTTTTGTGAAAGTTCCCAGGGAGAAAGTGTCACCTGGGGACAGTGAGCAATCGGGAGGTAAAGGGAGTTATTGGATGTTGGATCCTAAGGCGTCGAATATGTTTGAGAAAGGGAATTACAGGAGGAGGAAAACGAGGAGGCAAAGGATTAGTGAATGCACAGGAAATTTATACCAGGTAAGAAATTTCAAACAGCAATATCGCCGTGTTACTTTTTCAACCTCTTATCTCAAAACAATCGAATTTGGGTTCCTTGAACTAATCAACTCTATACATAATAACTCATAACGTAGGTATAAAAAGACAAATTTATTATTTGAATACAACGTATCTTATAAACTAATTGGAATCATTAATTGAAGTTTGTACAAGTTACCAGTCATCATGTACAGAGTTAATTACTGCAAGTAGCCGAAAATAGATTGTTGAAGATACAAGGTTGACAAAGTAACACGACGATATCCTTCGTGCAAGTGGAATTATCATTAATTTTGAATGTCATAACAAAATTATCTACTAATTCAAGCTGCACGAAGAATATTTTCATGGACTATTTCATAAAAATTTTAACAAGGTAATAAATTATCACTGATTATTTCCCTCATATATAAACAATCAAATTTAAGAAAATGTCATAATTGACCAATCCTGTGAATTTAAGATCGATTAACATCTCGCTATTTAAATAATGACTATATGCCGATAGCCCCAAATTCTTTTTAATTCACTATTTTGTTTTTGTTTGTTTTATCTGCATTTTTTTCAGAAAATAATCTTAAAATATACCCCTCTACTAATAACTTAATAATTCATAAAAAGCTCTCTACCTGCGGTCTCGAGCTATTTACAATTAATTAGTTTCAAACATTTTCTAAGTAAAATTAACAAAAATCTAGCTACTTGCAGATAAGCCGGTTAAATCATTAGGTCTCTGCATATAACCTATGACAATTGCACTAGTGTGAATTATCAGTGTAATTTGCGTGATAGAAGGGAACATTCTTCTTTCAGTAAGATTTTTTAAAAGCTTCCCGTGATAAACGGTGCACACAAAATCAATTTTTCTCCTGATTTTATTTCTTATGCAAAAAGCTTGTTTTTTTATTTTTATTGACGTTCTATGCAAAAAAGCCAATTCCGTAAAAAATCTGCCTGTCTGTCTCTTTGTCTGACTTTCTGTCTAAAATATGTAAACAGGATGACTTAATATTTAACAAAAGTTCTTGCATAGGTATCAAAAAATTTTTTTTTATTTAATAACACAATAAAAAAAAAACTCCAAATCTAACTGGGAACTTATAAGCTTAAAATACGTTTCATTTTAACTGCTTGCCATCTGCAGACATAAAGTTTAATATTAATGTGAGTAAATTATCTATTTTTGGCCCCTATAGGGACTCCTCCCAATGTTAGACTGATTTCTGATTTCCGCGAAAAATAGTTGTCATTGTCCTTGGGTCGGTAGATTGATAGATCAATTTGCCTGGATTTGTGTTCACGGTTACTTGAAAATGCTTTAAGAAAAAGAACACAGCTAGAATTTTTGTGGGTAAAACTCCTCTTAGAATAAGGGCCATAGAGGTGTGAAAACTTTTATTTTGTATGATAGCTCTTCTAATATACAGCGTGATCAATAACTGGCATGCCAAAATTTAAGAGGTAATTCTACATTAAAAAATATTTAAAAAGTTCCTATAAAGGTTGGTCCGCAAATGAGCCCTAAGGGAGCTACGTCCCTTTAAAACTGTAATAAAAATAAGGTTTTTAATTAATAACTCTGGTACCCTTTAAGCTAGAGTGACGAGCTTTTGCATGTATACTAGTATTAATAATGGCAATAATTTTGTGTTGATTAATTTTTTTGAATTTATCCAGAGGCGTGCCTAGACGGACAAAATATTTGAGGCTTAACACATTTTTGCCCCAAACTTTTTTGTGTAGTTTTTTTGGATTTTTTGTAAAAAATATAGATTTTTCGAGTAAAAATAAATCAAAAATGTCATATAGTGTAACACTGTAGGAGCAACCGTTTTCAAAAAAATGCAATTAAAGGAAAGTAACATTTTGTGCCACCAAAAACGTTACTTTTTAAAAGACCATTACTCCTTTAATATTAAATTTAGGTGTTTTGGTGAATAATACGTTTTTGCTCAATTTTAAATGAAGAATCTTTAAAATTTTATTGATGCTCTTATTTTTCCCCCTTCAATATGTCATCTTCGAAGGGCCGTAGCTCCCTTAGGGCCCATTTCCAAACCACCCTTTATAGATTTTTTTTTCATATTATTGGATGAAGAATCACCTCTTAAATTTTGGCATGGCAGTTACTGATTTCCCTGTATAACTAATATATTAGGAAATTTTAATATCCCACTGAACCATAACTAATTCCATAGAAAGGTATTTCTGCCACCGTACATGTGCCTCTTAAAAGAAGTTACAGCCTTCTAACACATAGAGTTGTAACTTCTTTTACGAATGCAGACATTTTCTACGGAAGTAGGTTGGTCATTCAAAAGTTATTGTTTAGTCAGTGGCGGAGTAAGTTCTTGTGGGGCCCAGTGATTTTGTTAGCTGCGGGGCCTCTATAGGCATACCTTATGTTAATTATTAAAGATATTTTCCCTACACCCAAAAAATTGAGGGCTCATTCGGTTGGATTTTTTGACAAAACTTTTATTGCCAAAATTCTAAACCTTTTTTGATTTTTTTTTCATACTTATCGCGATTTATCTTACAGAATAAACACCTGTTTTCTCAAATATTATGAGATCTGTGTCCTATTTAAAAAAAAAACTATAATTAGTTCGTTAAGTTTTACTAATTGCTCAACTTAAGCATATAATTGGAAATTAAAAAGTCGCTAAAAACCGAAATTAAGTAAATTTATTAAGTGTTTCTAGTCAAAATCTAAACAATTTTAGTGCGGAAACGCTTTGGCGGTAAACAGTTATTGTACATATTGAGGTTTTTTAAATTTTAAACGTTAACCCATTATTACATATAAAATAAACACAGATGGGATCTGTTTGTATATATTAAAATTACCATAAAACAAGCTATGAAGATATATAATGCTTTACGTCCCATGGTATACTAAGCGCGATGGAATGTAAAAATATAAAGAAACAATATAATTATGTGGCTTAGTTCTAAAAGGGCCAATGTCACTTTGTCAATAGCAGCGTTTTCAAAATATTACATCAGAGTTGACGTGAAAAGGCTGCCACTGACAAAGTGACATTGGCCCTTTTAGAACCAAGCCACAGAATTATATATATAATTAATAGTAATTATATACCAAGGTAGAAAAGACATTTTTTATAGCCGAGCGTATTAAATCCCGAGCTGCATAGCAGCGAGGCATTTAAGAGTGTGAGGCTATAATAGTCTTCTCTACCGTGGTTTATATATTATTTTTCTCACTACTAGCGCATTTATTCTTATTATTTGGTATTATTAATAATATGACTTTGAAAATATTAAAATACACATATCCTTGGTTCAAGGAATTCTTTTTTTTGTGTATACAGGGTTATTCAGAAATAAGTTCGAGAAATTTAAGAGATGATTCTACATTAAAAAATATGAAAAAAAGTTCCTATAAAGATTGGTTCGGAAATGAGTCCTAAGGGAGCTACGGATCTTTAAAATTGTAATAAAAATAAAGTTTTTAATTATTAACTCATGTACCCTTTAAGCTAGAGTGACGAGCTTTTGCATGTATACTTGTATTAATATGGGCAATAAGTTTATGTTAATTTATTTTTTTGAATTTGTCCAGAGGCGTGCCTAGACGGACAAAATATATGAGGCTTAACACATTGTTGCCCCAAACTTTTTTATGTGAATTGTTTTGTTTTTTTTTTGAAAAAAAATTAGATTCCTTCAGTAAAAATACATAAAATATATCATATAGTATAACACTGTAGGAGCAACCGTTTAAAAAAAATGCATTAAGAGGAATTTACATTATGTGCCACTAAAAATGTTACTTTTTAAAAGGCTATAACTCCTTTAATATTAAATTTAGATGTTTTGGTGAAGAATACTTTTTTGCTTAGTTTTAAGTGAAGAATCACCATGCAGCATTAAAATTTTATTGGTGCTTTTTTTGTTCCCCATTCAATATTAATAATTGAAATTTGGCGAAGGAGTAAGTGAAGTGGACACTCCCTATCTTCGAAGGGCCGCAGCTCCCTTAGGGCAAATTTCCGGACCAACCTTTATAGGAACTTTTTTTTATATATTTTAACGTAGAATCACCTCTTATATTTTCTGAACTTATTTCTGAATAACCCTGTATAAAAACAATATTCAAAATTGTTGAATCAACAAGGAAAGTAGTTTTAACCATCGATTAAAAAAAGCCAGCGTCCACCGGCTCTTCTAGTTAATGAACTGCGGAGAATTTGTCTAAGTTGTTGACACTTTCAGTGTAGGTTTTTAAACACCGACATGTGTTTTCAAAATACTGTAAAATTAAATAGTTTTTTTTTCTATGTCAACAGAAAATTTTTCATAAATTTTATTCAAAACACATAGGTACTTAACTATGTACAAAATAAATATTATTGTTTGTTTTATTATATTATAAAATAAATAAATGACTTTCCATTGGAGTGAGTCGAAAATTGACCCAACTAATTTTAATGAGAAATCTTTTTTTTGACAGAGGAAATCCGAGAAAATCTCACATGAACAAAACTTTGGGAACTATTTTTAGGTAACTTTTAAGGATCTTGAAGAAAATAACGAGAAAATCCTAAGGGATTACACCCTAGAAGTAATTCAGGTGTACAAATTTTACCTCCCGGGCTTAAACTAAACCTAAAATCTATTAAAAAAACTGTTAACTTTCGTTTTTCAAATAATACATAAAAAAAGAAAGTACAAAAAAATATTAAAAGTTTTGTTAATAAAAATTATTTTTTATTATCAGAAGCATTTTTTGTATAAATCAGGATCTACATGAAAAAAAATATTCCTAAACAGTAGGGTGCCCAGAACCTACGAAATTGTTGGGGTCCCACCCCTCAAAATTGTTTCTTTAGATGTCAGAACAACCCTGATTTTTTTTAGATTTTTAAAAAAATATTTGGAGGTCCCGCCCGACGTTTTTTTAAATAGAAAATCATGTGAAGGGATTTTATTCTTTTAAGGATATAAAAACTTTGATATTGAAAGTTAATGGAACAAAAAAGTGTTTCTGGATAATAAAGGAATATTCTCAATTTGTATGTCCCTCTAAAAAAATAAAACGGATTTTTTATAAGGTAAAAAGGGTAAAAATTGACAAATGAGGTTAATAAAGGCTAGAAAAAACTGCACTTAGAATTTTTTCCAAAGAGTAATTTTTTTCTAGGGTATTCTCCAATATGTCTGAATTCAGGGTTTATACTTACTTTTTTGAAAAAAAGTACAGGGTGTCCAAAAAATAATTAAATATCTCAATAAAAGTTAAAAAAATGAATTAAATTGCAATAAAATGTCAGTTTTGTAGAAAATAAATAAAAAATGTTTTCAATATGCCTTGTAATTTGTTAAAATATGTTATAAAACACATTAAATAATTTTTTTTTTCAAAAAAAATGTAAGACGTTTATTTTTTTTAAATCCGCAAAAAAAAAATCGGCATCACCCAGTTATAAAAATAAATACATTTCAAAGCAATTTGTACATATTATTATGCTCTTTGCACGATTTTAAATAAAAATTTCGTGGACCCCTACATTTTTTGGACTAAAACATAACTGATGACATCAGAAATCAATTCCCATTTGAAAGAAAATCGTAAAAGATACACTTTTTTAGACAGATAAAAAAAACGTTTTTTTGAGTAATAAGGTGTGTCAAAAAATCGAGATTTTCAAAATCAAAAACGCTCTCTAGCTTAAAAGTTGCTCCTTAGTAAAAAACAGTGGCCACTCAAAAATGAGCCAAATCGATAAATCTTTAGAGGTAGCTCAAAGCACTCAAACTTAAAAAAATCGGTACCTGTTTTTCGGATAAAAACTGATACCGATAAAAATTGAGGAAATTTTGGAGGGTTTCTTTGATAATATTTAGAAACAATACTAAATGTAAGAACTAAAACAATTATATCCCCCCCTCCCATTAAGTTAGAACATGAAGAAATCGCCAATTATTTGAAGATTTCGAGAAAATTTAATTTTTGCAAGTTTTTAAAAGTGCATAAAAAAAAGTTTTAAATAAAAAATCTGCAAAATTATATATTAGTATATAAGCATATATACATGTTAACCTACATGACTATAGAGAAAACATAATTTTTTTCCTCAACTCGAGTAAAAAAAATTAATTTCGATTAGAAACCGGGTGGATTTTCTGTTTTTTGCCTAAAACTTTTTTCGGTGTACTTTTTTTTTGATTTTTTGGTTGGAATACTTTTTTATGTAAAAATACACAAAAAAAATTCTGTGGTGTAACATCGCAGGTTTAACCGTTTTAAAGATAAATGCATTTAAAAGTAAATTTCTACGCATGAAGAACCAAAAATAAAAAAATATAAAGCAAAAAACAAATATTTTAGTAATAAGTGATTATTTAACATTAAAAACATAGAAAAAGTTTATATGCACCTTGGTCAAATTATAATACAGTCAATATAGGTTTCATCTGCTACAAAATTCCTCAGTCAAAAAAAAGTATGTATTCCTATAGATTTTGGGATGGAAAATTCAATAAAATAAGTCGATTTTCGAGTTTCGGAAGACCCTTAAACGGCCCTTAAAACACCCTAAAAACTCGTTTTTGCCCTATAACTTTTGATTGCAACCTACTAGAAACAAAAACTGCACAGAAAATGAAAGAGAACAAAAAATGCAATAAAATTGCTTAATATTTTTTTCCCTTAATTTCTATTGGTTGGAAGATATAACGCATTTAAAGTCGTAACTCACTAGTTATTAAAACATTTTAGGACTGGCTGCCATTTGAACACCCTTTTATATATCGGCTTAATATCTTTCAAAATATCTTAAATATATCTAAGGATGATTTATTCAAAATTTCAGCTTAATCTGATTAGGGTTTACGAAATCCCTATACTCCCTCTTATTTATATACGCCCCAGTTTTTAAGGGACTAAGCTCACCAAAACGTTTAAAATTTGTAGTATTATGGTTTTTGGGTCAAGAAACACTATGGAATAAAGCCTACCGCTCTAAGAGGCACAAATATTGCCCCCTAAAAGTCCCCTAAAACACGTTTTATTCCACATAACTTTTTTGTAGTTAGTTGGACAAAAAATATAATTACATTAAATTATAGAGCGTTAAAAATTGAATAAAAAAGTTCCAATAATATTTTTCTCAATTTTCATTGGTTAGGAGATATTATTTTTTTTAGGCTCAATCCAAGTTGGATTTTAGTGCAGAGCGCAATTTCGACATCTTTTAATATATCACTATATTTCTTTTTAAGGGAGCGGTGGTAGCTCAGTCGAGAAGACTCTTCTAACCAAGAGGTCCCAGGTTGGATCCCCGGTCAGAGAACAAAAATTTTTCAAATAAAAATTCCAACGTAACCATGTGCTTCGGAGGGTACATAAAGCCGTCGCTCCCCCTGGGATAGACCGATCGACCGACCGACCGATCGACAATTTTTTTTCTTTGCTTGAAATGGATTTATATCGGCATAAAACGTCATAAAACGCAAAAATAAGTAAAAATTTTTTTTGAAAATTTTTGAACGAATACAAGGCTTTCCGAAACTTTAAAAAATTTTAAAATGGGAAAGCAAAATAGGCTCATACATTGAAAATGTACAATGTACAATATGGGTCTATTTATAAGTTACGTAACACTCTGGAGGGAGACCCCCTCTCCCCCTAGTGTCATGTTGTGTGTTGAGTTAAATGAAAAAGCGTTACACAGAGAGGTCCAAAATAGTAAAAAAAGGTTTTACATAATATATGGACAGCCCCTGTATACTATTTGTATCTATACTTACCTAAAAAATATTTAAAAAATCAATATCACAAGAGATTCTATTAATAATATTCATATTCATTTAAATGCTGGACTATCAAAACGCTGTTTTATGCTTTGACTTTCAAAACGCAGTTTTTGATTTTTTTTTAATATGCAATTTTTTTAATAATTAGTGAAACTGATTTAATTCGCCAATGTAATTTAACTATTCTCTCTAAAATAGATAATACCTGATGTTCATTGGTACTATAAAAGCTGTTCCTAAATTAATACTTGGTTGATATCTCGAAATGTGTTATTTGTCAAAAACTGCGTTTTGAAAGTCACCTCCTCAAATAAGCTTCATACATCAACTTTTGAAATGTTTTTACCCTGGTAAAGCCATTTTTTCATATAAAAGGGTATTTTTTTTTGTATATTCCCTTATTATTCAAAAATAAGTTCCCCTTCTAAAATCGCCGGATTTTAATCTTTTTATATTTAAATAATAATAAAAAGGCTTAACATGTTTTCTCTCTCAAAAACTCGCCGGGCGCGATCTCTAAATATTTTTTTAAAAATCTGAAAAAAAATGAGGGTTGGTTTTTGACCTAAATAAACATTTATAGGGGATGGGACCCTAAAAAAATCCATTTTTTAATTTTGACTGGGCACCCTACTACACAGTTATCCCAAAGGAATACCTGGATAACAGAATTAAAATCGTTAACTCATTTGATTTAATTAATTTCTTTCTTTATTTTTCCTGGAAAAAAGGTAAAATCTCGAGCATACCAAAACTTTTATACTCCAATTGAAAGTTGAAAAAAGGGTAAAATATATTTAACAAGCTTAAAAGAGAGTGAATTAGAGGGATACTTAAGGAGACACAGAAAGGATACTCATTATAAAAGAATAAAACTGAAGAGGGGTCGTTTACAAATAAATACATTGCACAGATAAAAAGAATTTTCCGTTTTTCCACATTTTCCCCTCTCCCTGGGCTGGAGTTTTCAATTTTTTTAATGCAAAAAAAAAATTCGGTCGATCGGTCGGTCGGTCGATCGTTCTGTCAGGGATATCTTGTATCCACGATAACTTAAGAACGCTTTAAGCTATAGACTTGAAATTTTGCATACAGGTATGTTACCAAAAGTTCTCGCACGGGATTCTTTTTGATAAACATTGGTATGGGGAGACGGGGGGCAAATGGGGTAAATACAATAATTTTTCACAAAAATTTGAAAATCGCTATATAGGGGTTCTTGAGGTTGCTAAAATCGAATATAATAATTAAAAAAATTCTAACCACCCGCACGGAGGTGACGGGGTAAATATTTTTAAATATTTTTAAATATTTTCAATATTTTCGTCAAAATTGGTATATAGGGGTTTTTGGGGACGACGAAACTGAATTTGACAATAACATTTTTCCAATTCCACCCCCTAAGGGGTGGGGGTAGTTTTTATGAAAGTTGGTAAATAGGGGGTTTTGAGGTTGCTGAATATAAATCTCATAATAAAAAAATTCCAACTTCACCCCCCGAGGGATGGGGGGTAGTTTTCGTGAAAATTGGTATAAAGGGGTTTTTGAGGTAGCTAAAAGTGAACTGAACTGATACTAATAATTTTTTTTAACTCAAACCCCTGGAGGGTGGGGGTAGTTTTAGTGAAAATTTTTAAATTGAGGTTTTTGAGGTTGCTGAAAGTGAATCTGATAATAAAAAATCCATTTAATGAGCGGAGGTGAAAAATGGGAAAGCGATTTTACTGGGCAGTGTATTTTTTCTTGAGTTATCTCGGGAAATGGAAAACGTGAAATACGGACAGACGGAAGAACATTTACAGAAGTTATTTAGAATTATGTAACGCACTTTGGTACAAAAAAAATAATTTTGAACAAAATGTTTCTTTTTTCAGTCCGAAGTAAACGTATAATACTCCTCTACTTTGAAGCTGTGAATAGTATACTGCCCTACTAAGCTAGAAAGCAGTAACTCTATTTGTAGCATAGCGACATTTTCACTTCAACTCTGATGTAATATTTTGATGCTATTGTTAAATAAAGTTACTGCTTTCTAGCTTAATGTCTACATTTTACTAACTGGCACCTGAAATGTGAGGCGCGGGAGAAGGGCAGTATAATAGACATATGTGGACAATTTTGGGGCTAAAGCCGCCTCCAAAATTTAAACTTAATTGCGTCTCGGTTACGAAGAAAAACCGCATGTCACCTAATACCATTTCTTTGGCAACTCTACTAAAACAGTTTTTTTATTTTTAAAGTTTAGTTTTTGTAATCTGTGTTCCCTTAAAACCACATAACAACTTCATTTACTTTTGCACCTCATTAAAAAGTCAGCAAAAATTATTCGGTTTCTGCAAACAATGGGTTTTTAGAAATTATCTAAACTTTTTAGATTATTATAATTTATTTAATGTAAAAAGATCCTATGGGAATTAATAAAATCCGCTGGAGCAGAGAATGTTTTTGTGCAACTGCACTTTCAGAGAAGAATTTACTAGTTTAAAATTTTTTGTATTAAGGCATACCTAAGTTAAATCTAGAGCTTTTATATTATCTAAAGAGAGAAATTTCAAGTCATACACAGCGAAGACTGTATAAGCAGCTTTTCAATTATTAAACATAATTTTTTAAAATAGATAACAAATATTTCGTTATGTTTTTTTATATATGACAAAAAGTCCCCTGGCATTCCCCCAATCCCAAACCATTGTCAAAGATTGAATTTTTATACAAAAGTAACTAAAATTATTAATCATAACGTAATTTTTTAATTCACTTACCATAGAAGTAGGTGAATTACATAGAAATTAGTTTTTCTTTATTTGTAAATACTAGAAATTTCGAGCCTAATGTTGTCAGTCATTTTTGCATGCATTTTTTATTACTAAGTTTGAATTGTAAATTTCAAACTGTAGTAGAATATATACCCACATAATTAGGGTTAGCGAAACCCACTTAGTGCAAAGTTTATGGAACTTGGTTACATGTCATTCCTATGCCATTTCTTTAGTAGTAATTTAGCGTTTCTCTACGAAAACCATAATTTGGCTTGGTAGCATTACAGTCCACTGGCAAGGAAATAAATATTTTAGTTTTTATATTAAATTTATTTATTTTTGAAATTTATATTCTGATTATTTTTGTGTCAGGTACTTTTGTAATAAGTTATTAGTATATGTAATATTTTCATGTTTTGCAAGATTTTCAGTCCCCTGTCGTCTTGCTTCTACCAGGGGACTGAAAAAATACTTTATGTTGGTTATTTAAATAACAGCCAAGTAATATTAAAATAAAAAACAATGCAAAAAATAAAGAAATCTTATAAAAACAAAAGAAAAACTGAGCGGTCAAGGTATCAGCGCATTTAAACTGACTCGAAAAGATGGTAATAAATGAAAGAAAAAGAGAAGTAAAAGACATGAAATCAAGACAACATGGGCATTAAGAAAGAAATGAAAAAAAAAATCTTCTCATCATTTATCAAAAAATTTTCAATATAATGTAAATTAAAGATAACAGAATTTATTAAATTTAACTCTTACTCTCATTTCTAATCACTTATTTTCTTTATTTGAAGAAAAAAAGTCTTGGGCGAGGTCTTGGGACACTTTTGCTTTCCCTTAAATGAGAAATACTCATATAGTTTATGATTGTAGAATGTGTTATATTTTGCGTAAGCTAATCAAACACTATTTTTTTTAATGGTTGCAGCTCTTTGATCGTTTGCGGGCTTTTCTTTTTTGATCGAGTTTTAGGCCCCCTTTGACTATTTCGCGGGCCTTCCTTTAGTCGTTTTGCTGACCCAAAGAACTTGCCAGTCCGACTTTGCATTGCCGCGCAAATACCAATTCTGTCGTGCATATACTTATGTTATCGTGCAAATACCTTTTTTGTCATTTACCTTTTTTATGTCGTGATTAAAACTTTTTTGTCATTATTAAGACCTTTTTTGTCGTGCGATTTATTGTAAATTGTAATTTATCAGTAATTACCAATAAATATCGTTATCTATGGTGATAATCTTAAGCGTTTACTGAATTTCCACTCTAATTTTTACTGCAAAATTCTGTTAGTGTGTAAAATATTATACCTTTCTAAGCACAAATTAGATCACCATAAAGTTTAAGGTCTTAATGTTACAAAAAGTTAAACTCAAACTTTTCTAACCGAACAGATAAAAGTAATTGTAAGCATTTTTCACCCTCGCATTAAAGCTGCGGTTTGTAGCTTTAAATCAAAAGACAAACAATCAAAGAAATAAAATAATCTTTCGGCATCTTTGTCATTTCTAAGGCCACCATTGTAGAACTGCTAGTTTTACGTGTTTATATTGGAACGATTTTATTGGCCAGATGTCGTTAATTTTCAAACTTCAATAGGGACAAATAACACAAAATAACATTTTGAGAACAAGTCAGCTGTGTGGTCCGTGAAATAGAAAAACAGCAATTAAAGTTATATCAAAAGCGAGATTAGGTAGAAAAACACAATGAAGAGATGTGTTAACCTTAAATAAATATGTAAATATTGGTTTTATTTTAAACGAGCAAATAAGTAACAAAAATCTTAAATGGGTTAAATTGGAATTTGTTTTTTTTTGTTCTTTTAGTCTGCGTAATATGTGGACTCTAAACACTCACATAAAATATAATATACAATATATGTATATAAAAATATGGAAATGCTTCAATATGTGGGTGTCCTCGGAATTTTGGAAAAATTGAGCGTCCCTTTTAGAATTTACAATATACAAGTAATATATTTTTTTGTATTTTTTTTTTTCATACACAGTGGAAATTTTAACACTGAACCTTCTGGAAATTTTTTTTTGTACTTAAATAAGTAGAATTATTTAAAATACTCACTAAGAGAGAAGGGATGGTTGGTGTTATTATGCGTTACGAGGGAGAAGGACGATTGATGTAGGCTATTTTAAAGACATAAAAAATGGTTTGTTTTTTCGCCCAAATTTTTTTTTAGAAAAGTCGTCTTAGCTGCTAGCGTTACGTATTTTTAGAGGGGGTTTCACAAAATTAAAAAAGCTAACTGAAGATCATTTAATGTTTTTTTATGTTTGCAATAAGAAATTTTTGGAAAATATTAACTGTTAAGCCAAAATTGTCAAAATTATTTTAAAAACACGATTTTTTGGGATTTACGCCTTATTTTAAGCCTTTAACAAAGCTGAATTTTGTTGTTTTTTATACCAAAACATAAGTAAAATGCTTAATTTTTGTCTTCTTAATTTCTGTTTTTCGGTTATTTGTCTATAAAAAAAAATAGTTAAGCGATTATTTTTATTTTTAATTACTAACATTTGATCCCTAAATAGGGATTTTTAAGGTAGCGATCATCTCAGTTAAAATCACTTCGGATCCACCGTGGCTGAATATACTCCAATATTTTTATAATTTCTTTTTTTTTGGGACTCATTAAAAAATGTATGTATTTAAATTAAATCTGAAGTATATTGAAAAAAAACAAACGGAAACAGAATACTGATCGGCTTTTTCGTTCCCGAGATATTAATATCAAAGTATTCAGCTAGATAGCAACTGTGATTTCAGTAGCTTGCCAATGTGAAAAAGTAACTATAATTTGGTCTTTTGAATCTAAATATCTCGGCTCAAAAAGCTTCAAGCTTAAAGTGTGAGGCGCCTTTTAAAGAGAGAATGTTTGTATTTTATGACTGTGGGTTCTCCAAATTTACTTGAAGTAGTAGGAAACCGTTAATGGTATTATTATTTATTTAGCGTATGGTATTATTGCCGGGGAGACCCACCGTAGTGGATAGTTCCGGCGCCTGTTGCATCTTTAACCCTGTTTTAGATAGTTAGTAGCGATGCCTACTAACCCAGGGGGACCGACGGCTTTATGTGCCCTCCGAAGCACATGGTTACGGTGGAATTTTTATTTGAAAAATTTTTGTTCTCTGACAGGGGCTCGAACCTCGGACCTCTTGATTAGAAGACCAGAGTCTTCTCGACTGAGCTACCATGGTAATGCGTTACCATGATTTATAATGAAAATTATTTTGGAGCCCTCGTATATCTTAAAAGTTAAATTGGATTTAGCGAAACTTTTAGATGTATTAGTTTGTAAATATATAAAGTTCATTTAGGATAGATCTCTTTTCAAAACACATGTGAACTATAAAAATTTGTTTGAATCAATCAAAGTTTCAACACTTTAGCTATGCATATGTGCATTTCGAAAAAGGCGCCTACTAAATTGTCGTTTTTCAATGAAATAAGCTTTGATTGTAAATTTTATTGTCATTTATAATGACTATATAAATAAACGAAATTTAAACAATACTTTATTTGTTTGTAAACAAGTAATAAACACCTAGTTTAAAACAGGAAACAACATATAATTTGAAGAAAAATCATAGACAAGGAAAGACCTCCAAAGCCGTTGAGGAATACTGTGATAAATGTGCCTAGCGCATCTGACACAAACTTGCACATGCGCACTACTATTGTTGTTTTTGACGAGTATTTTTAACCTTAGTTTTGTGTGTCAAATAAAAATTGTAAAAAATTCAACAAAAAAAAATAAATATCTACGAAGAAACATCGAAATAGTTTTTTAAAATGATTTTATAAGAATTTTTCGGGATTTTGTACACCTACTTTGAGTACACCAGGGATTGACCCTTTGCTCTTCATAAAGCAACAATACAGGTTAGGTTTAAAGTTATAAACAAATGCAGCAAAAAAAAAAACAATTAAAACACAGTAGAAGTCGAAAAATGAACAGTAACAAACGACCATCTGACAGTACTGACAGTATAAACAAACTACTAATAATTCGTCACCCCAGTATTGGTTTGCCATATCTCTATTTTTGGACTTTTTAAGATTTTTACTAGGGGATTTTTGGAGATAAGACAAATGAATACTGGGGTGATGAATTGTTTTACGACCGCCAGCATTTCACAGCTGATAGAGATGCGTACTGCGCAAGGTCAGATATGTTGCCCTACGTCATTTCACTGCCCCGTTCTGTCACAAAATAATCTTGCGCAGGCTGGACTAATGGTTCTCTTTCCTTCTTTATGAGAAAAATACGCTCTCTGACAAACCGTCTGTTATGTGTGCAGAATTAGATACCTACCACGGTTCACCTGGGCGATTTTAAATAAAAATTTCGTGGACCCCTATATTTTTTGGACCAAAACATAACTGATGACATAAGAAATCAATTCCCATTTGAAAGAAAATTGTAAAAGATACACTTTTTTAGACAGATAAAAAAACGTTTTTTTGAGTAATAGGGTGTGTCAAAAAATTCCGATTTGCGATCGAAAACGCGCTCTGGCTTAAAAGTTGCTCATTAGTAAAAAACTGTGGCCACTCAAAAATGATCCAAATCGATTAATGTTTAAAGCACTCAAACTTTGAAAAATATCGGTATCTGTTTTTCGGATAAAAAGTAATTGTATATAAAATTAAGGAAATGTTGGAGAGTTTCTTTGGTAATATTTAGAAACAATACTAATTGTGAGAAAACTAAAAAAAATTATATTCCTCCTTAGAACATAAAAAAACGCCAATTATTTGAAGATTTGGCGAAAATTTATTAAAAATGGACATATTTAAAAGGACATAACTTCCTTAGGAATGATTTTTTGACCAAGGTGATGTAGCTACATCACTCTAATAGTATTTTTTCTATTTAGCGACTCTTATAAGCTCATAATCACACGCATTTTGCGTGTTCTTATAGACCCATAAGAGGTCTCTACTTTTTTTTCTTTTGGGTTGGCAACAGACAAAAGTCTATCTCTTGACGTTTGCCGTGCAATTGTGAACGTCGGTTTAAAGTTTAATTTTCTACAAAATTTTGTGTTTAGGTTTTGTTTTACCGTGTTAAAATTGAAGCTTGGTTACTTGCAGTGAAAAAGAGAAGAAATGACTATAAAATATATCAAATTAATATTCGTTCTTAGAATTTTAAACATAGCGAAAACTCTAATGCCAATTCGAAACAAAAATCCCTAAATTAGTCATCAATTTAAATGTAAGTTTTTAAAATTTTTGAGCAAAATAGAAAAAATTGTATAAAGCACTCGTTTCACAACACGTTTTTAGCGCACTAGTACTTTAGAAAACTCACCGCAAGCGGCTCGTTTTCTAAACTTGTACTCGTGCGCTAAAAACGTATGTTATGAAACTAGTACTTTAATATACTATTAGATAACAAGAGGTATAAAGGACAATTAAACATGCATGGAAAAGTAAGGCACGATGGCGCACAGCGGAAGCTCGCCGCCGGCAAATGTGTAACTTTACCCAAGTGCGTAATTGCTTTACAACTCAAGTAATGTACTATACTTTTTCTACAACCATGATAACAACATAAAAACTAACAAAATATCTGTCTGAAAAATTTTATAAAAATCTAAAAAAAAAATATTATAAATATATATATATATATATATATTATTATTATTGTTATTATTATTATTATTATTATTATTATTATTATTATTATTATTATTATTATTATTATTATTATATTATATTGTTGTTTATGAAACGTATAATTTTGTGGCAACATATTTTCTGTAGAAAACTTGGCCCGTTCAGTTAATTCTTGTGGTGTATTCATCGTCGCTTTTGCTTGATATTTTAGCTAAAGTAAAATTTCACAAAATTTATAGTATTACAGATATCGAACTTTATTAAAAAAAAATTAACACTTTCTTTTGAGTTAATAAAGTGTTTTTCGAAAATGACGTCTAGCAACTGAAGTTTTAACCACTAGTATTTTTAGAGTATAAAAAATACAAAACAGTATTTTAAGTACCAACATAAATATTTGCAATCAACAAAATCCCCTAACCGTGACAATAAAAAGGAATGCAGAAATAGACATTTACAAACATGGTCATAAAAAAACTATATGTATATAAATTAGAACTTATCTGGGAGCGTTCTCAAGTTATCTTGGTAAGATTTTTTTTTGTATGGCAAACCAAAAGTTTAACTAATTTTTGGTGGGGCTTCTCCCCCACTTATCTTGAAATCAAAAAGTTGCATATTTCATGGATTCAACATACAAAAGTTGCATATTTCACGAAAGGGTTGGAACCCTTTTTTTTCTTTTTAGTCATTATCATTTTTGTCGAAGAAAAAGTTGTCATTTTTGACCTTCTCTCCTCAAAATGTTTTTTGCTACGGCCCTGAGAAAAACTATTATCGAAATATTTTTTCTAAATTTACATTCAACATTTAAACATATGTTTAAATAAACAAAATATTCATTCAAAACATAAAACTGTTTAAACATAACTAATCAAATTCTTATAACTTCTTTTGAATCTGTATCAGTTTATTTTTGATTTCAGGATCAAGCGATCTCTTTAGTCACCAGATCGTCAGATGTTATAACATCTGAAAGTGAAGATCACATGTCCCAGTCATCACAATCATCAACACAGAGGAAAAATAAAAACTCGAGTCTATTTACCATAGAAAATTTAATTAAAAGTAGCAACGACTAAACTAATAAAATTTTGTTTAAATAAATAATGAATGTTTCATCTGTTACTTTGATGTTAACACGTTTTTGTGATTTAATTTAAATGTATTAGGTTTAAAGATTTCACAACAAATAAATTTTGTTTAGGTATGACCAGATCTGATAAAAAGTCTATTTTATTTTCAACAAATATACACTGTAAATAACATTTCCTGTAATCTGCCCTACTACGCTAGAAAGCAGTAATTCTATTTGTCGCATAGAAGCGTTCTCAAAATATTACATCAGAGTTGATGTGAAAACGTTGCTATGCGACAAATGGAGTTACTGCTTTCTAGCGTAGTAGGGCAGTAATAGTCCAGGCAGTGCACTGCAAGTCAGAACCTACCGACTGCAGTGGGTAGGTTCTGACTTGCAGAAGGTCAAGGAGAGTTCTAATTTGGTAGTTTTGTACAGTTTGGTGTCCTCATTAATATTTCGAGTTTTCGATCTTTAGCGACAGCCGCTCGCGCCGCCATATTGTAAAAATTATACCGAAAACTAGTTTTTCGAGAATATTTTCTCTTCAGCACCACCTAGCTTATTTATAGAGAATAAAATTCTCTGCAACCTTTGTAGAAAACATTTTTCAAACAGATGAGTAGTTCACGAGTTAGGGCACGTCCATAGGCTCGCATAACAACATAGTACATAAAAATGCGATGCTGTCATTGGCTTGATGTGCCGCCATGTATCTTGTAAGCCAATCACGACATCGCATTCTTATGTTTTATGTTCTTATGCAAGCTTCTGGATAGGTCTTTACAGCGGACTCAAGCATGAAAATTTCTACAATATATTTACTGAAATTTTGAGAAAATACAGGTTGAGGAGTAACTGGCGTACCAAAATTTAATTACTCCTTTAATATTAAATTTAGGTGTTTCGGCAAAGAATACTTTTTTGCTTAATTGAAAAATTACCCTGCAGCATTAAAATTTTATTGGTGCTTTTTTCGTTCCCCATTCAATATCTCCATCTTCGGGCTCATTTCAGGACCAACCTTTATAAGAACTTTTTTTGTTATTTTTGGATGTAGAATCACCTCTTAAATTTTGGCATGCCAGTTACTGGTCACCCTGTATGGAGCGATTTTGCGAATTGCAGAGAATATATTCTCGAAAAACTACTTTTCGGTACCATTTTTCCAATATGAATAGAATAGAATTAGAATTATTTATTTGGTGATATACACAAAGTGTATTTAGAGAGGTCAAAAAAATAAAAATATTAAATTATTATATTAATATTAATATTAATTTTTTATTATATTATTATATTGGCGGTGCGAGCGGCGGTGGCTCAAGTTTAAAAACTCGGAATATTAACTAGGACACTAAACTGTACAAATCTACCAAATTAGAACTCTCCTTGACCTTGACCTGTAGCGAAGCCCCCTTTTATAACTTTAGTGCCTGGCCTATAATTTAATAACCGGCTCTGGTGCCAGAATTTTAACTTGTAAAATTTTACCGAATTTCATGCCGTAATTTTAAAATAATATTTTTATTATACTATTCACTTTTTTTTCAAATGTCCGTCTGTTTGATGTCATGATTTTTGTGAACACGATAACTCAAGAACGAATAATCCGATCGACTTGAAATTTTTAGCAAAAATCAAGTTTTACAAGGGAAAGATCCTTATTATATTTGAAAGTAATCCCCCCAAACCCAAAAAAGTTGTGGGGGGTTAAACTTTTTAAAAAATCGAAAATTCCGATTAACTTAATTTTCCCAGAAAAAATTACTTTTATTATGAAGATCAATTTTGCCAAAACAAAAAAAAAAAATAAAATTTTTGAAATTATATCGCTACTATAAAAAATTAAAAACTTAAAAAAAAGATTTTTTACAACTTTTTTTTGAATTTTTTTTTCAGTAATTTTTCGTTTTTTAAATAAGATCTATTAAAAAAAATTATTTTTTTTAGTTTTTTTTTATTTATTTTTTTTAATATTTGTGTAATTCAATAAACCATTTACTGTAAATAATATATAATGGAATCAATAGCATTACATATCTTTACGGCTTGTTTTAAAACAATATTCTTATTTTAAAGCTTAATTCAAAAAGAAAATTTCAAAAAAAAAACAATTGTTTTTAATAAGATCTTTTTTTAACGAAATTAAAAAAAATAAAAAAATAAAAAAAAATAAAATATTTTCAGTATAGAAAAAAAATACAAAAAAATTTTTAAAAAAATTTCAAATATTTTTTAATTCTCTTTTTGAAAAAAAAACGGAAAGTACTGAAAAAATAATATTTTTTTTTTAAGTTTAACCACCCTTAACTTTTTTGTTTTTGGGAGGATTACTTTCAAAATTGGTTTCCTATAATAAAAGTAATTGTTGCTAAAAAAATAACGTTAATCGGATTTTTTTTTCAACTCTTTTCTATTTTTTTAAAAAGTTTAACCCCGATAACTTTTTGGTTTTTAAGGGGATTACTTTCAAAAATAATAGGGATGTTCCCCTCATAGAACTTGATTTTTTCTGAAAAAGTCTATCGGATTATTCTTTCTTGAGCTAGACAGACAGACGGACAGATATACAGACGGAGGGGCGAACAAAATAAATAAAAATTTCTTTTTTCATAAAACAAATTTATATACAAGAATTTTTTGTCTAGGATGATTTTTGAAAATTTTGGAAAATTTGAAACTACCGTATAATACTATTCTAGCGCAGGCCCTGTAAATAACTATTTTAAAAGAAAACACCAACGGTGAAGAGATGTTAAGAAATACTGTCTCTATTTAGAGGTGAGAAGATATATTGATCTTTTTGGAGAAAATGGTTATTACACTATCCCATAAAATAAAATTTTCTAAGCAATGTTTTTTTTCTGACATAACTTATATTAAAGAATTTCTCCTGATTCTGAATCTTTTTTTAGATTTGGGCTACGACCCCACAGTTTTTATATACAGGGTGTTTTTGAAAAAAAAAACACCTTTTTACAAATCACTGTAGAATTTGCTTTTATGAATATTTTTGATGTGCTTTTAAGACATTGTAAGATTTTTTTTAAATATCAACCTCCATTTTTTTTACAGTGAAAACAATTTTTTTTCCTGTCAATTGTTTAAAGATGATTTTTTTTCGTAAATTTAAACATTCTTTATTTATCTGACTTCATTTTTCTTTTTTCATTTTTGATGTGGAGCTTTTAGAAGTGGCGCTACGTCAATTTTAAGTGCGAAATTTTTACCGGTATGAGCTCTACCGAGCAAGCCCGAACAGTACGTAGCTGGTCTAAGGTGTTTAAAATATAAAATACACAGTATTCGTTTATTAAATAACAACTAGTTGTTTAAAGCTTTACAAAGGCTATACAAAAAACAATGCATGTAGCCTAATTTTATTTATGAGCCTTAATGGCTTCCGTTAACAACTATATACCTTAAACTAAAAAGATTTGTATGTGGGGACATATTGCGCATAAGTTTTTTTAGACAATGAAAAACATTTTTTGTGCTTGTCATTATGCCTAAAATTTAAAAGGGCACAGCTCCGCCATTTTAAAAGAATATTTTTTTATTTTTTTTGGTTGTCCATTTACTACCCCTTTATACCGTGCAGTGTTAAAAAAATTAAAAAAATCCTTGTGCCTTAAAAAAAAAGAAAACTAAAGAACCATAACTTTTTAAAAAATGCTGTGAGTGACTTCTAATTTTTTTTTCAAAAATTATAAAAAAAATCAGGCATGATACTCTTACCCAAATGAATTTTAAAATTTTGGTGGGTCACCCTAATGCATTTTGGTGTTAACACGACGCACTTTAAATTGATACAGCGCCAATTCTAGAAGCTTCCTGTTAAAAAATTAAAAAAACAAAATGAAGCCAGATAAATACAGAGTGTTTTAATTCTGATTACGTAGAAAAATCCATGTTTTGAAAATTTGACAGTAATTTTTTTTTCACTTAAAAAAATGAGGACACCCAGTCAACACAAATACATGGCAGGAACATAGCAGGTACATAACCACTGTTCTATGTGATGTTGCAGACATGTAATTTTTATAGCCCATGTATAGTCCTTGGACTTTAACAATTCCGCCTCAAGTTATGTATCAGCTACATAACATGCTACATATCAGATACATACTAGGTACATAACAATAAAAGTAGGCGTTTCCGAATTTTGCTTGTTATGGAGTGCATCATAGATTTAGACATGGTGAACATTTTTACGTCTTTTTGATAAACCTAATAATTAAAGTATATAAATATCTTTATATGTAGCATCCATCAGGCAAAATTCTTATACGATGTGCATTTTTACTGTGAAAGCAAACTTTCTACCAGGCTTAAAAATCATGGGCCACATAAAAAGCCAATTTTTAGAAAAAAAAATAGCAAATAATCATTTAAAAAAAAATATATATTTTAATTTTTTGTCTAAAATTATCTAAAATCAGTTTAGTTGTCTAAAAATACATGCGTTTCTACTACTTAAGGGTAAAACTTTTATTATTAACAACAATTTTAAGAATATTAGTGATTCTAACCTATAAAAATTAAAATAATATAGACGCCATATTTAGTATTGAATTCATAACATTTTATGTATCGTGTATGTTCTCGTACCATGTATATGATACATAACATGCAATATTGCATGTTATGTATCATACATAGGTATGTTACATCTTATGTAATATGGCACATGTAACGTAAAAAATCTTTCTGTTATAGGGCATGTTATGTAGCATACATATGTATGTTATGTCTCATGTAATATGGCACTTGTTACCTAAAAAATCTTTCTTTACCATGTTGCATCCATATATGTGCGGACTGGGCAGATATTTTAAAAAATATTTTAACATTTTAAAGGCACATCCTTTTTTTATGTCACCCGAATTTGACTAAAAAATATTCATAAATGCAAGATCTACAGACATTTAACATTTAAAAAATTGTGTTTTTTTTTTCTAAAACACCCTGTATATAAAAACTGTGTGGTCGTAGCCAAAATCTGAAAAAAAATTGGATTCAGGGGAAAAAATGCTTTAAGATAGGTTTTGTCAGAAAAAAGCTGTGGGACAGTGTTATTTGAGAAAATATATTTTTTTTTTATTGTGGAAAGATCCAAGGAAGTTTTGATACTTTTATTTATTGTTAGGTGAAAACAGAAAGTTTTTCAGTGTATTTTTCTCACACATCTTGTATGTACCTTTTTTATAAGTGTAAACTAGTTACCAAATGTAAAGATTTTTTTTATATATATTTAAAGAATAAATAAAATAATAATCAAATTATACACATTTGTTTGTTTTTTGTTATATTCCATTAGTTACATATTTATTTTACAGATATTTTTCTAAAGTAATATAGTATATTACTTTAATTATTATTTTAATTTCAAAATAGTTTTATTATGTTTTCTTTATTATGTTTTTTTATTTAATATATGAGAGCAACAGTTGTGAGAATTTAAATAAGTAAAATATTTTGCGCGATATATTTTCAAGTAGGGATCCATCTAAAATATATCAGGATAAAGCTAGGTGGCGCTTGGTGTATTGTTTCAGGATAAAAGTTCAGGAGCGCGCTTAAATCAACAATACCGACTAACCGAGCCTGTTTAGCCAATTTCTAAAATTTCTACAAGCAATTTGTTACTACTGTGTGAATACCAACAAAAAAAGTTAACAACTACTCAAAACCAACTCCTTTTTTAATTTTTTCGGCGAATGTGGATTCAAGAGGCAAAATTATGTAAGAATATGTGATAAATTTTGTTTGTAAGGTTTACAGTTTACAGAGTACAGTCCAAACTAAGTATAATTACTTTTATATTATTTATCTACAGGGTGATTCAGAAATAAGGTACAAAACTTTAAGGGGTGATTCTAGGTCCAAAAATATGAAGAAAAAGTTCCTATAAAGGTTGGTCTGAAAATGAGACCTAAGGGAGTTACGACCCTCCTGAGCGTAAACCTAAAAAGTAGTTTTTATTTAATATCTCTGGAACCCTATGAACCACAGTAACGAATTTTTGCATGCTTTAACTATCATTTAATGTAATTTGTATTTGCTAATTTTAACCAGGGGTGGGTAAAATGGGGGGCGTTGACACTTTTTTGCCCCAAACTTTTTTATCTGTAGATTTTTGACATTTTCCTAATAAAATATGATTATTTAGTTAAAAATACATAAAAAATATACTCTTTATGTAACACCGTACGGCCAACCGTTTTCGAGAAATTTGTAATAAAAAAGGCGTATTTTTTAGTTGGCCCAACGGTTTTTTATAAAGAGTACCTTTTTTATGCGTTTTTAACTAAAGAATCATATTTTATTAATAAAATGCCAAAAAACTACAGATAAAAAAGTTTGGGGCAAAAAAATTACATCGCCTTCCCATTTTACAAGCCTTTGGTTAAAATTACCAAATAAAAATTACATAAAAGGATAGCATTTGTCAACGTTAAGGCATGTGCAAAAATCGTTACAGTAGTTCATGGGTTTCCAAAAATTTTAAATAAAAACTACTTTTCAGATGTATCCTTGTGAGAATACAACAAAACATTAAAAAAAAATTAACCCTTTTTATAAATATTTTTTTTTTAAATACAGAAAAAATAAAAAATATAAATAAAAAAAAGTTAAAAAAAGATAAAAAAATCAAAAAAATCTTTTATTTGGGATAAACGAAAAAGAATTATTTTTTTTTAATTATAGTTTTTTCATTTTTTTAAAAAAATTAACCCCCCCCTAACTTTTTGTTTTTGAGGGGATTAATTTCAAAAACAATAGGACTCTTCCCCTCGTAGAACTTGATGAAAATTTCAAGTAGATCGGTTTATTCGTTGTCGAGTTATCGTGTTCACAAAAATCGTGACATCGGACGGACGACAGACAAACAAGATAGACGGACGGACATTAAAAAAGAAAAAAAATACTTATTTTTTCCTGAAAAAAATTTATATCCAATAATTTTTTGTCTAGTATGATTTTTTATTTTTTTTTTAATTCGAAACTACCGTATAATACTATTCTAGTGCAGGCGCTGTGAATAGTATTAAAACGGTAGTAATAACTAGGGTAGTTAGGTCCCGTGTAAACATAATCATTGGACCTAACATGTAATGGGATACACTGGTATTTAATACTTTATTTGTGATACTAAATACTGCTATGTGTGTATTGTATACAAAATATTGTCAAACTAACATAGAGACCGTGCTGGTACAATTGAATCCCCTCGCAACATCTGTTTATTAATACTAGCATGTTATAGTAAAAATTATTTTGGTAAAGCATAACACACTTATAGTATAGTATACTTTGAGTTGCTGTTAAGTTGTATGTTTGTTTGTTTTGTTTAACCTCGTACTATTCTACTTAATCAAGCATCCCCTAAGTCCAGGACTTGTGTGGGCTAGTAGTAGAGGGAACCACCGGCTTATACTGACTTTCGAACCAGTTTCTAGGGAGTGTCCGTTTCACTTAGCGCCTTCGCCAAATTTCAATTATTAATTAACTGAAAAAGGCAAATCGGCGCCAGTGAGAATCGAACTCACGATAGTAGACTTGCTATACATACGCGCTAGCGTTAATTAATTTTTATTATTTTTATTATTTTAATTTAATTAATTACTGACATTTAATGTCAGTTTTCTAAGTATTTTATTTTGATGAAAAATTTAATGTAAGAAGCAAATTTATTTTTGGAATGATGGTTGCGCATAGATAAGAAAAGAAGAAGCTGTAGACATGGAGGTGGATCGCAGAAGAAGAAATTTGAAAATTTATGGCGAAAATGTCATTTGAATAATAATTTTTTTTCAAAATTAATGGAGAGCCCCTAACACAAGCCAAAAGCTTATTTGGGGCTCTCCATGCTTATGTATTACATTGCAGAAATAAACTATAACTATAATTATTACTGTTTACTAGTTTAAAGTATGTTACAGTATTCAGAAAAATTAATAACAGGTAAATAATACCAACATTTTGATTATTAGTAATAATATAAATATTGCACCCACACACAATCACACACTGATAAAATAATCGATCCTTTTTCTACTTTTCTCTGTATTATTACTAATCAAAATTTTGGTATTATTTACCCATTTTTATTTTACTAAATACTGTAACATACTTTAAACTAGATCAATAACACAACAACTACAACTTAAAGTATACCAAAATATAACTGTGATATAATTTACCAAATTTAACAGTACTAATAGACACATGTTGCGTGGGGATTCAAATGTACCAGCACTGTCTTTATGTTAGTATGACAACATTTTGTATACGATACACACATTGCAGTATTTAATATCACAAATAAAGTATTAAATACCAATGGTGGAGATATAAATAACAAATATGTATTTACAAATAAAATTTAGTATTAAAATTACAATGACATTTTCTGAGTGTATCCCATTACATGTTAGGTCCAATGATTATGTTTACACGGAGTATTAAATAACAATGGTGGCGATATAAATAAAAAATATGTATTAACAAATAACATTCAGTATTAAAAATACAACGAAATTTTGTATGAAATAAATAAATTTAACAACATTTTTGTCATACTCTGTATGTCCTGAAAATACAATTGAATTGTTAAAAAGAAAAACACGGAAATAATTTCACAAATAGACAGGATTCATGATTAAATAAACTCGGGTAGCGTTTTGAAAATAAATTTTAATTTAGGAAATGGCACGGCATTCCCTGATTTACTTTTGTCCCTCGTGTACCGATTTATCTCGACATTTTAAAACAAGAAATGACAGTCGACTTTTTCGCGTGACACCCTTGATAATTACACCCGATAAGTGCTATAAATCTATGTCAAAAGACAACAGGGCAAAAATAGAATAGAAGAATTTTTGCTGCCAAAATATTATACAATTTAAAAATCACCTAGTTTTGACAATTCGTCTTTGTTATCTAAAACTGTAGATTTTTTATTAAGTTTTTCGTTCCTTATTATTATACTATTCACAGTGCCTCCGCTACTTACTTTTATATTAAGGATCAATTCTACCAATTTTAAAAGTAATCCCCCCAAAAACAAAAATATTTATTTGGGATAAACTTAAAAAAAATCATTTTTATTTTTTGGAAAAGAAAATTAAAAAAAAAATGAAAAATGTTGAAAATTTTTTTAAAGTTTTTTTGCATTTTTTTTTAAATTTTTTTTTTTAACTTTTTTTTATTTTATCTAAAAATATTATTTATACAGTGTTCCGTTTAAAATGTAATCACCCCTTTAAAATTGTTATCTTATGAGGGTCGGGTATTTTTTTTAAATACCTCATAAAAATTGCCTTTACTGAACTAAACTTTCTTTAATAAGCCAAATACCCCCTTAATAAATTTAAATATTGTTAATTTTTGAATAAAATAATTTCTTGGAAGTTGTATTGACTTTTTTTGTATTTTCACGTTTATTATTTTTATCAGCAGCGGCGGAGCAAAATATTTGTCAGATCCGGTGCACCGCGGCGGTGCGCATCTTTAATTCTAAGCTAAAAAATATACAGTAAATCCTAAACGTAAACTTTAATAATGAGTCATTTAGTTTATTTATTTATGTATTTATTTATTTTTTATTTATTTATTATATGTTTCCAAAGCTATAAAACACATTCAAGTTAAATATTTTATCACATTAAATTCGTTTTTATCACAGTCCAAACAAAAACTCATTTCGCCCATAAAAAGGTAGCAGCTTGAATGTTTTTAGCCATATTTGGTACTAACCCATTTTCATGGACGCTGAACAATCAGTTTAAATGTAAAAACAAAACACTAATATGTCTTCTCAAAAAAACGACTTTTCAAAAAATCGTAGCAGGCTCAGGTTTAATACTTTGGAAAACTAGTTCGGTTCAGTAAAAGCAGTTTAAAAAAAAACCGACCCTCATAAAATAACAAGTGCCAATTTTATAGGGGCGATTCCAGTTTAAACGGAACACTCTGTATATTATAATTTTAAAAATTAATTTTAATTTTGGAATTTTTCTTTTGAAAACAATTTTTTTTTTCAATTTTTTTTCGTTTTTAGCAAAAAAAAAAAAAAAATGAAAAATCTGAAAAAATTGGAAAAAAATTTAAATATTTTTTTGAATTTTGTTTTAAATTTTTCGTTTTTCCAAAAAAGAAAAATATTAAATTTTCTTTTTATTTTCTTTGAAAATCAATTTTTTGTATGATATTTGTATTTTGTATTTGGAGCAAAATCAATATACCGGGTGTTTTTTTTAACCTGAAACTTTCAAATATCTCGAATAAAATGCATTTTAGAAAAAAAAACGTCGGAGAAAATTTGTTTATTTTAATGGTGGAAACAAAATGGCGTATTTATTTTTTACGGATATTTACGTTTTCAAGGTCATTTCAAGGTCAACTTTGTTTTTTTAAGCACAGACATATATTTTTTTACTGTTATTTAATTCCCCTCAAAAAAATAAAAACCTTTTTAAAAAAACTTTTTTTGATCGGACTTTTAGTTGCAGAGATAACACAGCCACACAAAAAAAGTTGCATCTCCGACGGACTTGACTAGTCAATTCCTATGTATTTTGAGCCGCTGAATCCGAATCTGAGGTCGAAATTTAAAAGTTAGCTCTCTTTTTTCCATAACCTCAAAAAACATATGATATCATTGCGAAAAGTATGTGTTTGAGGTTATGTTAAAAATGGGAGCTATCTTTCGAATTCCGACCTCAGATTCGGATTCAGCGGCTCAAAATACAGAGGAATTGACTAGTCAAGTTCGTCGGAGATGCAACTTTTTTAATTTTGTGTGGTTGTGTAATCTCTGCAACTAAAAATCCGATCAAAAAAAGTTTTTTACAAAAGATTTTTATTGTTTTGAGGAAAATTAAATAACAGTAAAAAATATATGTTTCTTTTTAAAAAAACAAAGTTGACCTTGAAATGACCTTGAAAACGTAAATATCCGTAAAAAATAAATACGCCATTTTGTTTCCACCATTAAAATAAACAAATTTTGTCCGACATTTTTTTTTCTAAAATGCATAGTATTCGAGATATTTGAAAGTTTCAGGTTAAAAAAAAAACACCCGGTATAATGGAATGGGTAGCATTACAATGTAATGCTAATGTAATGTAATGTCATATCTTCAAGCCGGCTTGTTTATGTATATGCGCCTTCGCCAAAATTGCAAATACTTACATTTTTTAAACAGCATTTTCACTGTCAAAAATTTCCTGCAATTCAATTATTCACCATAGAATTTATTTTTGCCAAATTTGATACCTTAATTAAAAAAAAAATAATAATACTTGATTTTAGGATATTACGTCGTAAAGGGTAAATTTGAAGATTCAGTTATATTTCATAAAGAACAGTACAAAATTCGGTTTAAATCATATGATTTAATCCTAATATTAATTACTATTACTTTATCTCCATTTTTTACAGTATAATACCAAAAATTATAGCATAGTTATTTTTTTTCTTTGAGTTAAAGTAGTAATAGTTTTGCACCTAGTACGCGAACTAAGTCTTTAGTGTTTTGCGTCGGAGTCGAGGTAAAAAGTCAAGAGCAGTCAAGAGCACCAAAGACAGTTCACATACGTGGTACATATGATATTTTTTCTACTACCTAAAACTAGTTAATCCAAATATGAGTGAAAAATATAGTTTAAAAATAATTTTGACATGGCTGTCAGTTTGACAAATAAGGTAACTTTCAAGTATTACGTAACGCGTTAGGGTAGGGGGTCTCGAAAACGTTACGCCGGGTTACAGAGGGGGGTTGGGTGTCAGTAAAAATGTTACGTAACACTTAAAAAGTTATAAACTTATGAAATGTTTATTGGATCACGTTTTTAATAATGGTCCAAGACTAAGATACGGATTCGTTGCAAATTTTATTGCACACGGCGTTCACTAAATCCCCTAAACAAAAACAAAAAAATAGAGATGGAAAACCATAGGCTATTGCCTAACCGGTTTTCGGTTAACCGCTTGCTGAAATTACCACAAACCGGTTTTTGGTTGAAACATGGAAGCAATAACCGGTTTAAACCTTAAAGCAAAATTTCCTTTCAATTTCTTTACTTTTTGTAAAAAAAGAAATGGTACGTAACAAATGGGAGGGGGTGGGGGGACTTGAAAACGTTACGCAGCGTTACATAGGGGGTGGGGATCAAAAAATATGCCAAATTTTGCGTTACGTAATACTTGAAAGTTCCCTAAGTTGAAAAAACTTAGTAGTTGTCTTTTTTTTTTCATTATTGGCAATATTAAAAGAGTTTACTGATTTTATTGGACTTTATATAGAATAATTTCTGAAACTATTAAAAGGTCTCATTTTTTTTTAGAAATATATGGTATTAAAATATACAGGGTGCCTCATTAAAAAAAAATAAAATGATGACGAAACTTTGTTTTAACTTCTTCCGTCCCAGGACTGGCCAAAAAGAAAGTATTTCCCAGACAGCACTAAGTCATTAAAGAGATCTTAAAGATGTCGTAGCTCGTCATTCAAGACGTCTTAAGAACGTCGGTTTTCGCCGTATATGCATATTAAAGACGTCTTAACCACGTTGTATGTTACAAAAGCTAACGTCTTTAAGACATCTTTTTTAAGACGCCTTATTGTAGCCTTGCACAGGCTACTTTACATCATAATACCCCCTCCCATTTACGTTGCTAGGTACGGTCGTATTGATATAAAAAGTGTAATAAGAATTAGAATGAGAGATAATTTGTCAAAAAAGATCTTAAAAAAATGTGAATTTTTAAATTTTTTTTTTGAATTTTTTTTTCAGTTTTTATTTGAAAATTTCTTTTTTTATTTTTTTTTAATTTTTTAGTTTTCGTAAAAAGAAAATTAAAAAAAAAAATTATTTTTTTTTTATTTTTTTTTATTTTTCAAAAAAAGATATTTAAAAAAATTGTATTTTTTTAATAGTTGAATGTGGTTAATTTATTTTTAGCGATGAGTATCGAAGTTAAATCTTTTAAAAATCCCTAAAAAGAAGTCTATAAGATATCCTCTTTATGTCTTTAGGCGTCCAGACATAATTAAGATCTAAAAAAGGCATCTTAAAGATATCATGTGCTGTCTGGTTTATAACTTAGTTTTTTTTCTTCGTATTTTAGAACTTTATCAAATACATATTTTTCTTAAATAAATATTTTAAAAAATAACAGTGGCGTAGAAATTATGTAGATTTTAAGGTATAATATAATTTTAAAATGTTTTCAATATTTCCTTGAAAGTTAGGATATAGGGGTTTTTGAGGTCGCTAAATCTGAATCTGATATTAAAAAAAATCTAACTCCATCCCTAAGGGAGGGGGCTGGGGGAAATGTTTTTTTTCGCAATAATTTCATAAACATTGGCATATAGGGGTTTTTGAGGTCGCTCAGCCTAAATCTAATAATACAAAATTCTAACTTTACCCCCAGGGGCAAGAGGTAGTTAATTTTAATTGTTTACATTGTTTTCGGAAAAATTGGTATATAGGGGTTTTTGGGGTCGATGAAAATAAATCTGATAATAAAAATTTTCTAACTCCACGCCAGGGTTTTTTTTGAAAAAATCCTGTTCTCCACCTTTGGGGAAACTGGTACTGAAGAGGTCAAGAGCTAATTTTATTAAAATTATACATAATAAAATTTGCAAATAAATAAGACCAAAAAAAGCACACTGTATATATAAACTTGTAAAAACCTTCGGGACGCTTACAGTTAAAAAAATGCACTATAAATTCTAACATACCTACCTAGTTTAGTGCATTATACTTTTATATTTTTATGTTTGGTTAACAACTTGACGTGATACGCTTCAACTTTTAAATGAAACCATACTTAAAATATTTACAGTTCATTATAATAATGAAGTGAATAAAAAGTACATTCATTATACTCTTTATTAATGTATAAACACGATTAAGGTTGATATAGCTACCTTTTCTCATTTAATTACGGTTACTCTTATGGCCATTTAACTTTTTAATTGAAAATATAAAAGGCCGTAGTCGGAATTTTATTTAGGAACGGCCCTTTTTTTTCAAAATAGACGCAAAACGTATACGGTATATACACTTGAAATTTTGAACAGGTAAATAACATAACCAAATATATTTTTGGTACATATTTGATGTTTGGAGGGCACAATCGAGGCAGGAGGGTCGTGTGGCACATTATTTTAAAGCTAATAAAATTCTCTATTTGACCATAATTTTTTTATTTTTTTCAACAATGACGCAAAACGTATACCGTATAGGCAAAACGTAGACCGTATCCCATATAGCACCGGTCCACAGAGGGCCAGGGAAAAAAAAGTTTACAACATTCTGAATTTTTTCATACGGCTATTTTTAATACCGCTGATTTCGAATAAAATAATGAAAAAATTTAAAAAAAAATTTTCGCGCCACTAGGGTGGTCCAAAATTTTATTTTTTTTTCGATCTTTATAAAAATGTGTTAAATGTCTTCTTTTGATTATGTTTATGTAGACCAATATTCATAACCTAAAAATTAAAAATGGCGGAGTCAATATGACTCATCGGTTTTTGATCCTTTACTGTATTTGCACGAAATTAGGGCTAATTTTTTTTGAAATATCTTCAGTTTTGGAGAAATACTTAAAATTAAAGCACTTAATATTAAAGCACTTAATATGAAAAATATATAATCAAACTTAAAAATTTATTTAATCACCTATTTTTGGGAAAATCTTTATTTCAAGATATTATGCCATCTGTAAAATAAACTATTTTTTTTAATCATAGAATATGTACTTAAGTATCATCAGATATGTCTAAAAATATATTACATAATTAAAGTGTCTGTATCGTAATATAAAGGTCCTAGAAACGTGAAAATAGTAACTATCAGTTTAAATCATAAATTTAAAAAAAAATATCCATTTGTTAAGTGTGCCTTTCCATGGAGATTTTTTCTTAACTATAGTAATATTATTCTAAGGAAAAAAAAGTTGCGGATTTTTTGCGCAACACAGAGAAAAATAATAAAGTTTTTTATATACGTATTTTTTACGTAGATATTAACAACAGGTTAATGGTAATCCAATAATTTTGGCTTAACGCACAATAAAACTTATTTGATCAAAACAAAACCCTTATATTTTTCTAGAATTAAAGATTTAAAAAAAAAATAGGGAGCTTCACAGTATGAAGTTCAGTAGAGAAAGGACAAACAGAGACGTATTAAATATGCTCTTACAAACTTCTGACCCTTTTATTACAAGTCTTAGAAAATTACCAAAAAAACTTCCTTATTTACCTGAAGTACTTACCCTCTTAGAAATAATTCCAAGTCTGAAGACACTGACAATAACGATAGTGACGATGACGATAGTGACGATGACGATAGTGACGATGACGATAGTGACGATAATGACAATTAAAGTTCTGATGGTAGCTGTAATTAAAATCTTAATTTTATAAGGGGTGTTTTGTGATAAACAAGATAATAATAAAATAATTTAGTAGAAAGTAAAATATTTATTATAAAAATAAAGTTTAATTAAAAAAATATAAGGTTTAATTTTATCAAACATTTCGTGCGTTAGGCCAAACGGGTGTTTTGTGATAAACAAAATAATAATAAAATAATTTAGTGGAAAGTAAAATATTTATTATAAAAATAAAGTTTAATTAAAAAAATATAAGGTTTAATTTTATCAAACATTTCGTGCGTTAGGCCAAACGGGTGTTTTGTGATAAACAAAATAATAATAAAATAATTTAGTAGAAAGTAAAATATTTATTATAAAAATAAAGTTTAATTAAAATAATATAAGGTTTAATTTTATCAAACATTTCGTGCGTTAAGCCAAAATTATTGGATTACCATTAACCTGTTGTTAATATCTACGTAAAAAATACGTATATAAAAAAACTTTATTATTTTTCTCTGTGTTGCGCAAAAAATCCTCTTTTTTTCCATAGAATAATATTACTATAGTTAAGGAAAAATCTCCATGGAAAGGCACACTTAACAAATGGATATTTTTTTTTAATTTATGATTTAAACTGATAGTTACTATTTTCACGTTTCTAGGACCTTTATATTACGATACAAACACTTTACTAATTATGTAATATATTTTTAGACATATCTGAGGATAATTAAGTACATATTCTATGATTAAAAAAAATAGTTTATTTTACATATGACATAATACGTTGAAATAAAGATTTTCACAAAAATAGGGGATTAAATTATTTTTTATGTTTGATTATATATTTTTCATATTAAGTGCTTTAATTTTAAGTATTTCTCCAAAACTGAAGACTTTTCAAAAAAAATTACCCCTGATTTCGTGCAAATACAGTAAAAGTTCAAAAACCGATGAGTCATATTGACTCCGCCATTTTGAATTTTTAGGTTATGAACATTGGTCTACATAAACATAATCAAAAGAAGACATTTGACACATTTTTATAAAGATCGAAAGAAAAATAAAATTTTGGACCACCCTAGTGGTGCGGAAATTTTTTTTTGAATTTTTTCATTATTTTATTCGAAATCAGCGGTATCAAAAATAGCCGTATGCAAAAATTCAGAATTTTGTCCAATTTTTTTTCTCTGGCCCTCTGTGCCAATTAGATTATCACTGGATGAGTATGCAACCTAATCTTAGTTTTAAATTATCTCGTGGGTAATTTGTACAAAATTTTAGCTTGCTAAGTATATTCTAAGTGGTCGAAAAAGCCATTGGCAGATTTGCCCCAAACAAACAAACAAACAAACAAACAAACAAACAAACAAACAAACAAACAAACAAACAAACAACAACAAACATTGCAAGTTAAATAACAGTTTTTTACAGTCGCAAAAACCAGTTAAGTAAGCAAAAAAGCAAGTCCTATTGAACACCTTATGGATGTCCACAGTTGTGTCATCTAGAGTCTGAACGGATGTCCATGGGACGTCCAAAGAGAAAAAATGGGCATCTTATGGACATACTGCCGTCCACGAACAAACGTCCATTGGACGTCTATAGTATCACTTTGTGCTATTTGGGATACGGTATATACACTTGAAATTTGGAACAGGTAAATAACATAACCAAATATTTTTTTGGTAGATATTTGATATGTTTGGAGGCAGGAGGGCACATTATTTTACAGCTAATAAAATTCTCTATTTGATCATGAATTTTTTATTTTTTTCAACATTTTTTTCAGGGGGTTAAAATAGTGTTGAAATTTTGAATTTCCGTCAAAATTTCTTTAAAAAAATAAAAAAAAATCTTATGATTAATTTATCCGCAATTTTTGTCGAATTTGAACTTGATGAAAGAAGGGGTTAGTAGGATATTGCAAAAAACATATTTTTCTAATTTTTCATATGCACTCCTCCTATGTTGTTGCAATTGAAAAGCTATGCTTGCATACCAAAGGTTACTTGAATATTTTTTGACCCATGCCCAACTCATATCTACGATGAGGTATTTGTATTGTTTAATTTCTTACATTGTTACAGTTTTAAAGACAAAACAAGCCTTGAAGATATGTAATGCTACGCATTTCATTATATACTATTCACAGTGGATGCTATATTGCATTTCTCCAAATAACTTAACTTAAAAAAAAAAATTAACAATTTTTTTTCAAAAAAAAACTCTTTTATTTTAAAAACGAAACAATAAAAAAAAAAGTTTTCCAATTTTTTTTTTGTGTAAAAGACAATTGTATTTTTTATTTTAATTTATCTAACCCTACTCCTAAGAAAATTCTATACAAGATGTGTTTTTTCTTTTATTTTTTTTTAGTTGCATGCTGTGAATAGTACCTATACCGGGTGTCCCACCAGGTTCTTGACAAGCGATATCTCCGTTATTTTAAAAGATAGATTTTTTTGCAAAAAACAGAGTTAAATGGGAGCCATTGAAGTTTTTATTAACGTATTCAAAACCACCCTTTGCTTAGCCACCCCCTTAAAACCCCAACTTCTATTTTTCAAATAGCACCCCCCCATTTTTATCAAATAATATGAAAGTAAATGTTATTCTTAATTCAACCATGTATTATAAGTAGTATCTTATTTCTTAAAGGGGCACCAAATAACAACTATTATTTATTAATAATATTGTCCCACCAGATTTTAAACGGGCTATATCTTGTTGTTGTTTAAAAAGATAAAAAAAAATTAAATTAAAATTAAAAATCAAAAGTAAATACGAGTAAAAGTAGAATTTGCTGACTTATGCAAAACTACCCCTTACTTACCCACCCTCTTGGAACCACCCCCAACTTTTGTTTTTTAAATAGCATTCCCCTATTTTTACTAAAGAATATAAAAGCACATTTTATTCTAAATTCAACCATGTATTCTAAGTGATATCTTATTTTTTTAAGGGGCTCCAAATTACAACCCCATAAGATCACACGCAATATTTTTCATCATTTTTTTTCCAAAAACGAGTTAGATTATATCTAAAAGAGAACTGATTAATGTATCCAAAACCCACCCTTAATAACCCACTCTCCGGGAACCACCTGCAACTTTGTTCTAAATACCACCCTATTATTAATAAATAATAATTGTTATTTGCAGTCCCTTAAATGACAAGATACCACTTATAATACATGGTTGAATTCAGAATGAAATGTACTTTCATATGCTTTGATAAAAATGGGAGGATGTTATTTGAAAAACAAACGTTGGGGGTGGTTTTAAGGGGGTCGGGTAAGCAAGGGGTGGTTTTGGATACATGAATAAAACTTCAACGGCTCCCATTTAACGCTGTTTTTTTGCAAAAATTCTATCTTTTAAAATAACGGAGATAATATATATTATAGCTTGTCAAGAACCTGGTGGTATACCCGGTATAATAGAATGCGTAGCACTACATACCTTCACGGCTTGTTTTGTCTTTAAAACTGTAACAATGTAAGAAATTTAAGAACACAAATACCTCAGTATGGGGGTTGGTCAAAAAATGTTCAAGTAACCTGAAATTTGGCATGCGAGCATAGTTTTTCAATTAAAACAATATAGAAGGGGTGCATATGAAAAATTATAAAATTATGTTTTTTGCTATACCCTAGTGTTTAGTCACTTTGCGGATGGATCCGTGAATATTTTATCCATAAATAATTTCGTGTAGTTAATAATTTAAATAAAACAATTTCGAGTAAAAAGGAAAACCATCCCCAGAAAGTTGGTGACAGCTGAAATAGGTTGGACTGTCCAACTCATCATAAATGAAATTTTGTTTCTTATTACCTATTAATTCTTTAGAAGTTAGAGAGGAAAATATTTTTCTTTTATTTATTTACTTTCGACCACACAGGGCACTGAAAAAAAAAAGGCCTGGTTGTGGCAAACAGTCTATAGTTAAGTAAAGCACAACCATTTTTCTGGATGCTGCAACCGGATATGTGGTTAGGCAACCAGATCCCTAAAATCTAAATTTTGTTTCTGATGACCACAAAAAGTTGTGTTGTTGCCCTTACCAGATTTCTGGTTGCAGCAACCAGAAAAATTCTTGTTCCGTATTTAACTAAATTAACTATATTGGGGCAACCAGATCATTTTTTTAGTGGAGAGAATAAAGCAAAATTATTTTAAACAAGCGGTAAAAATATGTAATGCTACGCATTCCATTATATACTATTCACAGTAAATGGTATAATGCATTTTCCCAAATACATAAAAAAATAATAAAAAAAATGAAAAAAATATGTATATATTTTTTAAAACGGTCTTTCTTTGAAAAAAGAATAATTTTGAAAAAAAAAAAAAAATTAATTTTCAAAAATTTTTGTGAAAAACGAAAAGAAATTAAGAATTTTTTTATCAAAATAAAATTTTCAAAATTTTTATTTTTTTTATTTTCTTTTTGCGAAAAACAAAAAGTTTTTGAAAAACAATTTTTTCAAAAGATACTTTTTTTTTTTTAAGTTTGACCCCCTACAACTTTTTTGTTTTTGGGGGGATTACTTTTAAAATTGGTAGAATTGATCCTTAAAATAAAAGTATTTTTTCCTAAAAAAGTTATGTTAATCGGATTTTTTTTGTTTTTTTTTTTTAAGTTTAAGTTTAACCCCCCGTTTTTATGTGGATAACTTTCAAAAACAACTTGATTTTTCCTGAAAATTTGAATTCCATCGGATTATCTATTCTTGAGTTATAGTGTCTACAAAAAACGTGACATCAGACAGACAGACGGACAGACGGACATTTTCAAAGTTTCTTATTTTTTCATGAAACAAATTTGTATCCAAGAATTTTTTATCTAGGACATTTTTTGGCGATTTTGGGAATTTCGAAACTACCGTATAATACTATTCTACCTAGCAGGTACTGTGAATGGTATAATAACATACGTATCTACATGACAGATTCTACAAGATATTATTTTTATCATTTCTATGATGAAATTGAAATTTCTTTAAACTAAGTAGTTTAAAGAAATTTCAATTACAGTACTGTAATTAAACAGTTTTCTTAAAAAGCCTAAATTTTGCTCGAGTATACACGGTGTATTTGAAATAAGGTCAATAAACTTAAGGAGTATTTTCACATCATAAAATATGATAAAAAGTTTCTATAAACATGTGTATAGCTAAGCCGGTTTGAAAGTGACTAAAATATTCGGTTTTTATTTAATAACTCGGGGACCCTTTGAGATAGAGCAAAGAGGTTTTGCCCGTGAACTAAATTTAATAAGGCCTATCGTCATATGTAATTTTCAGGTAGGTACTTATTTTAACTAGGGGTGTGCGAAACAGGGGGGGGGGGTATTATCAGTTTTTTGGCCCAATCTTTTTTCTGTGTAACTTTTTTATAATTTAATTACTGAAACATGGTTCCTTAGGTCAAAATACACTAAAAAAATACTATTGTTTATTTACTGTAGGATTAACCTATTTAGAGAAATTAATTTGAAGGTGAGGTTTTACGTTTCGAGGGCGAAAAATTAAACAAGCCGTGAAAATATGTAATTAAACATTAAAATTAAAATAAAAAAAAAATAATTTAAAAAAAAATAACAAAAAAAATATCATTTTTTTTTAAAGAACTTTATTGAAAAACAAAAAATTGAAAGTAATTTTTTTTTTCTTCAAAAAAAAAAGTTTTTTAAAAAACATTATTTTTTTTTAATTTTTCAATTCTTTTTTTATTATATTTTATTTTCGTGAAAAACAAAAAAAAAATTGAAAAAAAAAAATTTTTCTAAAAAAATTATTAAAAATTTTCAATTTTTTTGTTGTAAAATTGATACTTATGATGAAAGTAATTTTTCCTGAAAAAATTACGTTAATCGGAATTTTCTTTCAGCATTTTTCGATTTTTTAAAAGTTTTGGGGGGATCACTTTCAAAAACAATAGGGATCTCCCCTCATAGAACTTGATTTTTCATGAATATTTCAATACGATCGGATTATTTGTTCTTCGTTCTTGAGTTATCGTGACGACAAAAATAATGAAATCGGACAGACAGACGGAGATTTGAACAAAAAAAAAGTTGCTTATTTTTTCATGAAACAAATTTATATCAAAGAAATTTTAGTTTAGGACGATTTTTTATTTTTTTTTTGAAAATTCGAAACTGGCGCTGTGAATAATATAATAATAAATTATTGAAAACAAAAATGTCAATGATGCATGGTGAATGTACATCAAAAACTTGATATACAGTAGGGTGTAGCGTACTTTACAGCATATATAAAAAATTCGAAAAACTAAAATGCTTGGGGTGCTGTAGTTTTTTTTTTACCCAAAAGAAAAACGCGTTAAGCTACATAACAATCAGAGAAGAGTTTGATGCTGCGCAAGGCCAAAACAAGCGAAACTCCTCACGTATTTTGTGAGGCGTTAGCCCGACGCGTGTGCGGTGAAAAATTATAATATCGCGTGTGTGGTCAGGTATAATCCACACCAAACTTTAAAAAATCATATAAAAAAGTAATAAGTTTTTTCTTAAAATAATCATTTGTTTATATTACTATACTAATATAATTAATAGAAATATAAAAATCACATTTTTATTATATTGTTTTAAAGAAATACAAAACTGGATTCTATAGATCCTATATTTACAAGAAAAAAAAATACATACTTGGAGATATATGTTAGGGAAAAACATATCTTTGTTTAAAACACAAAAAAACAACTTTATCAAAATCAAATAACATAAAATGAAAAAAGAAAAAGGATAAACTAAAATTATTTAATAAAACAAAAATTTTATATGGTGTATACCTGACTAAAATTATGAATATTTTTATAACGTAAAGTGTGTGGTGGGGTTAAATCCACCTATACGGAACTTTGAAACCGCTAAAAAATAAAAATGTAGGATAATTATCCTTAAGGGTCAAACAATTGTCAATATGTTCTTTATGCGTTTACCTGCAGCTATTAAAGAGGAGATATTTTAAAAGTAGACTGCGTTGCAGTATTTTTTGTTTTAACAAATATGTCATGAGTGGTTTTAACCACACCACACACGCGCCGGGTTAAAAGCAATTTTTCGATCTCTGTATAGAAACTTTTTTTATTGGTTTTTGATATAGAATAACCCTGCATCATTGAAATTCTGGTTTTCAAAATGTTAGTATTTAATTTTTCGTCTTTGAAACGTTCACCTTCAAATGCATTTTTCTCGAAAATGGTTTATCTTACAGTATTACAACAAGCGTATCTTTTTTTATGTATTTTTTTTAACCCCCCGTTTTTATGTGGATAACTTTCAAAAACAACTTGATTTTTCCTGAAAATTTGAATTCCATCGGATTATCTATTCTTGAGTTATAGTGTCTACAAAAAACGTGACATCAGACAGACAGACGGACAGACGGACATTTTCAAAGTTTCTTATTTTTTCATGAAACAAATTTGTATCCAAGAATTTTTTATCTAGGACATTTTTTGGCGATTTTGGGAATTTCGAAACTACCGTATAATACTATTCTACCTAGCAGGTACTGTGAATGGTATAATAACATACGTATCTACATGACAGATTCTACAAGATATTATTTTTATCATTTCTATGATGAAATTGAAATTTCTTTAAACTAAGTAGTTTAAAGAAATTTCAATTACAGTACTGTAATTAAACAGTTTTCTTAAAAAGCCTAAATTTTGCTCGAGTATACACGGTGTATTTGAAATAAGGTCAATAAACTTAAGGAGTATTTTCACATCATAAAATATGATAAAAAGTTTCTATAAACATGTGTATAGCTAAGCCGGTTTGAAAGTGACTAAAATATTCGGTTTTTATTTAATAACTCGGGGACCCTTTGAGATAGAGCAAAGAGGTTTTGCCCGTGAACTAAATTTAATAAGGCCTATCGTCATATGTAATTTTCAGGTAGGTACTTATTTTAACTAGGGGTGTGCGAAACAGGGGGGGGGGGGTATTATCAGTTTTTTGGCCCAATCTTTTTTCTGTGTAACTTTTTTATAATTTAATTACTGAAACATGGTTCCTTAGGTCAAAATACACTAAAAAAATACTATTGTTTATTTACTGTAGGATTAACCTATTTAGAGAAATTAATTTGAAGGTGAGGTTTTACGTTTCGAGGGCGAAAAATTAAACAAGCCGTGAAAATATGTAATTAAACATTAAAATTAAAATAAAAAAAAAATAATTTAAAAAAAAATAACAAAAAAAATATCATTTTTTTTTAAAGAACTTTATTGAAAAACAAAAAATTGAAAGTAATTTTTTTTTTTCTTCAAAAAAAAAAGTTTTTTAAAAAACATTATTTTTTTTTAATTTTTCAATTCTTTTTTTATTATATTTTATTTTCGTGAAAAACAAAAAAAAAATTGAAAAAAAAAAATTTTTCTAAAAAAATTATTAAAAATTTTCAATTTTTTTGTTGTAAAATTGATACTTATGATGAAAGTAATTTTTCCTGAAAAAATTACGTTAATCGGAATTTTCTTTCAGCATTTTTCGATTTTTTAAAAGTTTTGGGGGGATCACTTTCAAAAACAATAGGGATCTCCCCTCATAGAACTTGATTTTTCATGAATATTTCAATACGATCGGATTATTTGTTCTTCGTTCTTGAGTTATCGTGACGACAAAAATAATGAAATCGGACAGACAGACGGAGATTTGAACAAAAAAAAAGTTGCTTATTTTTTCATGAAACAAATTTATATCAAAGAAATTTTAGTTTAGGACGATTTTTTATTTTTTTTTTGAAAATTCGAAACTGGCGCTGTGAATAATATAATAATAAATTATTGAAAACAAAAATGTCAATGATGCATGGTGAATGTACATCAAAAACTTGATATACAGTAGGGTGTAGCGTACTTTACAGCATATATAAAAAATTCGAAAAACTAAAATGCTTGGGGTGCTGTAGTTTTTTTTTTACCCAAAAGAAAAACGCGTTAAGCTACATAACAATCAGAGAAGAGTTTGATGCTGCGCAAGGCCAAAACAAGCGAAACTCCTCACGTATTTTGTGAGGCGTTAGCCCGACGCGTGTGCGGTGAAAAATTATAATATCGCGTGTGTGGTCAGGTATAATCCACACCAAACTTTAAAAAATCATATAAAAAAGTAATAAGTTTTTTCTTAAAATAATCATTTGTTTATATTACTATACTAATATAATTAATAGAAATATAAAAATCACATTTTTATTATATTGTTTTAAAGAAATACAAAACTGGATTCTATAGATCCTATATTTACAAGAAAAAAAAATACATACTTGGAGATATATGTTAGGGAAAAACATATCTTTGTTTAAAACACAAAAAAACAACTTTATCAAAATCAAATAACATAAAATGAAAAAAGAAAAAGGATAAACTAAAATTATTTAATAAAACAAAAATTTTATATGGTGTATACCTGACTAAAATTATGAATATTTTTATAACGTAAAGTGTGTGGTGGGGTTAAATCCACCTATACGGAACTTTGAAACCGCTAAAAAATAAAAATGTAGGATAATTATCCTTAAGGGTCAAACAATTGTCAATATGTTCTTTATGCGTTTACCTGCAGCTATTAAAGAGGAGATATTTTAAAAGTAGACTGCGTTGCAGTATTTTTTGTTTTAACAAATATGTCATGAGTGGTTTTAACCACACCACACACGCGCCGGGTTAAAAGCAATTTTTCGATCTCTGTATAGAAACTTTTTTTATTGGTTTTTGATATAGAATAACCCTGCATCATTGAAATTCTGGTTTTCAAAATGTTAGTATTTAATTTTTCGTCTTTGAAACGTTCACCTTCAAATGCATTTTTCTCGAAAATGGTTTATCTTACAGTATTACAACAAGCGTATCTTTTTTTATGTATTTTGAGCTGAGCAATCATGTTCTAATAATAAAATTATAAAAAAGTTACACAGAAAAAAGTTGGGACAAAGGTTAAAATAAGTACATAAAAATAACATACGATGATGGGCCTTAATAAGATTAGTTCACATGCAAAACTTTCTTGCTATGTCTCAAAGAGTTCCTGAGTTATTAGATAAAAACTGATTTTTAAAGGGGCTTAGCTTAAGGACACTGTGGCGCAGCCACTAGGAAACTAGGAAACTGAACTAGAGTTTACAGAATTAGTGTCCTTAGGCCCAGTTTATCAGTGTACAGTTAAAACCTTATCTAAAAGATAAAGTTAAGAGCAAATTCTGGATTTTGGTTGGAGTTGCTATGGTTATTACGTGTCAGCTAAATTTAGCTGCACTTTGATAAACACAGCCTTAGCTTAGCTGTTTATAGGAAATTTTTGTCATATTTTATGATGCAGAATCCTTTTAAGCATAAATAAGTTACTAATAACACTAGGCAGCATATCTCAACTTTTTTTTTGCCCCGATCGGAAAGTAAATTTTTCTTGCTAATTCGAGGGCGTAGAAACCGAATCCTACCTTAGAAAAATTTCAGCACCTAAAATTTTTGAGATATAAGTCCAGGAAATAATGACTTTTTTTTTCAAAATCTTAAAAAAAAGAGTAGGATTTTTTAAAAATTTTAGGGTATATTAAAAAAGGAACTCAAAAATATATATGCCAAGGACCTACTGTCAAAGTAAGTACGCGAAAAAAAATAAAAAGCTTAAAATGAAAGTGCAGAGTTTACTTAATTGCTCTTTTGTGGCAAAACTATCAAATCTGTATAAAAATTTTATAGGACTTTTGTAGATTATAAAATTCTCTACAAAAATATTTATACAATAATTTTTTCATTTTGCTTAGTTTGTTCGTAAAAAGTAAATAAATCAAAAAGAAACAAAATTAAAAGTACAGAGTGTAAACTTTTTCCCGAGCCCAAAAAATATATTTTTCTTATCAATTTAAAGGCGCAGAATCCAAATTTGACCTTAAAAAAATCCAGCACGTCTTATTTTTTAAATTTTAGTACAGGCAATTATGCCTATTTAAAAATTTATAAAACAAAATATTGTGTATTTTTTTTTAATGATTCTACATCATAAAAATGTTACTTTATTACATAAAAACCATATTACGTAACATTTTTTTAGTTAATTTTTGACCCCCTAGTAATGATTTTTGACAATTTTTGGCATGACTACGTGGCGATAAGGTTGTCCCCTTATACACCCTTCTCCTTACCATCCACCCCCACATAGTTTTGTCACATTATCCATTTTTTTTAAATATTTTTTTTTCATAATATCTTATTTATTCTACCTATGAATTTAAAGTTTCCATGTTTTTAGTTGAGTATTTTTTAACTAATATTCAGTCTCCGAAATTTGTCCTCGGAATATTTTTATCTCCCATGATTTTAGAACAAAAGAGGGATAAAATAAGGATTTTTAACATTGTTATCTCATTTTTCTCAGAAAACTTAGGTAATAGAAATATTCTGAGGCCAGATTTGGTCTCAGCGACCCAAAATTAGGTCTCAGCGACCCAAAATTAGTTAAAAAATATGTGACTCCAATCAGGGCAAGAAACCTTGTTGCCTAGTGTAATATTTGACACAACACAGAGAAGAGTAAAAAAATCGGCTGCGATAATTTTCTCAGTACACCCCAAAAGAGCAGCACCTGGTATGATGTAGTGGTTCATGTTATTGCTGAAATGTTTACGATAAAGCTGAAGAATCGCTACTTTCGCTGCTCTGGGAATATTCTGTAAAGTTTCGTTAAAGTATTTAAATTTTTGGGCTTCACAGGAATCTCATAAATTTTACATACACATTTTATTTCACTAGCTACAACATAATTTATTATTTTTACTTTTTTGTGTTGGTATTACTTATAGCACAGCGGTTTATAAAACGAGCGCGTTAAAAAAATCACAAAATTAAATTAAAATTCTCAAAAATTGGCGAAATTTGAATTATAATAATTAGGAATTATCTAAATTTTTTGTTTATTTCTTTTTTGACAAAAATAAAAAAATCACTACTAGCTTAAGAACGTACCATTATTTATCGTATGTTTAATCCGAGAAATAAAATCTCTGCACCTAGAGCAGTACCTAATCAATTTTTCTCTTCTAGTAAAAGATAATTTTATAAAGAACTAGCCGTTACCGTGACTTCGTCTGCGTTAATTTTTTTTTACTTTCTTAATTCATATTGTAATATAAGGACATATACGTATTGAAATTTAAAAAGTTAAACGAATGAAAGAAATATAACTGCTCTATAGAATTTATTGTTTATATATTTTACTTGTCCTCTCCTCTCTCTCCCCCCTCTCTCTCTCTTCCTCTCTCTCTCTCATTCTTTCATTTTCCCTTTCCCTCTCCCTCTCCCACTCCCTCTTTCGTTCTGGCAAAAAATGTGCCAGCGGTTAGTATGGATACAAAGATTTAAATATTACATGTGAATTTCAAAATCATACCCTATTTTACCACCTTGGGGAATGATTTTGCAAAAACGCGCAATTCATTATTCCTTACCAAAAACCTAAACGAACCTTAATAAATTTTGATATCTCTAACTTGAGAAATGATGGGTACATGCGAATTTCAAAATCATACCCTATTTACCCCCTTGAGGAATGATTTTGCAAAAACGCTGAAACAAGTACCTAATCCTTTATTTATTACCAAAAACCTAAATATGAATTTTTATATTTTATATTTTTATAACTTGAGAAATTATGGGTTCCCCCTACAAACTTTCATCCCTTATTTCACCCTTTTAGTTTTTTTTTCAAGACAAAGGATAGCCTATGTCCTTCCTTAGGATGCCAAATTTTATCGAAATATGTTCAGTGGTTTAGGCTGAAAATGTAACAAACAGACATACAAACAGACAGACAGAGTTACTTTCGCATTTATAATATTAGTATGGATTGATAACTGTCACTTGATTTTTATGAATTGCAAAGACATGCCACTACTTATAATTTTTATTGGACTAAATTCAACAGAATTTTACCATTAGATAAAAAATTAACACGGCAATCGTTATAAATTAATTGAATTAGAATATAACACATTATTTATTAAATAAATACTTTTCCATTATTATCACATAATTTAATTATAATTGAAAAATATGAATTCTACCAGAACTGTCAGTGAATAAATTAATGTATTTATTTGTTTTCAAAAATGGCGATTTCAAAGACTACTTGTTTTTTCTTGGTTAATTAAGATTCATCAAATATACATAATATTACATATTTACTGTTTATTTGCTTAAATTCCATCAAATAAACATTTTTTTGCTATTAATTTATCAATACAGTGCGGTCCAAAAGTCACCCCCCCCCTTTTAACTTTTGAACCAGTTGAGATATCGACTTCAAATTTAGAACTCTTAAATAAGACAACTTAAACTATCTTTTAGCATATATTTGATATTTTCAGCTCTTAAAATGTGGGCAGGGGGGCATGGGGGGACATTTTTTTAAATAGAAAGGGGGTCGTGTGATACATTATTTTAAAGCTTATAAAATTCTCTATTTAAACTAACATTTTTAAATTTTTTAAAAATGTTTTTTAATATTTTGATTTTTAAATTTTTTGTGCTAAAACATTCGATTTTTTAAGTTTTTTTTATAAATTTTTATTTATGTCAACTAAAATTAGTTTAAAAGTATAATTAACACTTTTTTATGATGAAATTAGGCATTTTTAAAAAATTATTTGTTTTTTTTTAGAGGAATTTTGACATTAATACCCATTTTCAACCCAATTTTAAACCCAAAATATATATTTTTTTTTAATTTAAAAATATGGAGTTAAATGGAGAATTTTATAAGCTTTAAAATGATGTATTACACGACCCCCCTTTCCATTAAAAAAAATGTGCCCGCATGCTCCCCTGCCCACATTTTAAGAGCTTTAAGTATTAAATATATGCTTAAAGATAGTTTAAGTTGTCTTATTTAAAAGTTCTAAATTTGAAGTCGATATCTCAACTGGTTCAAAAGTTAAGAGGGTGGGGGGGTGACTTTTGGACCGCTCTGTATATTTTTTTTGGTGTGACGTAGGAAAAAAGTGTTATTAACTAGCTAAAAAAGTGAGTCTAGCTAGCTAGTTACGTAAAATGCTATATAGTAATTAATTAACGGTATTGTGCCGATCTGGACAACTGTGTGTCAGTCTAATTTTTAAACTTTCACGGTGTAAATTTATGATCCTCCCATGTCTTTTTTTCTCGCACACTTTTTAGGTTAAATTTTCCCAACTGACGACCCGAAAGTAATGCCCACCTATCAAAATGTCCGGGATTTATTACTTTCATTGAATTTCTTATCATACTTTAAAGCAAAAAAAAATGTAATTTAACAACCGTCAACAGGAATAAATTATACTGAAAAATCCTGCAAAAATCGTTTAATGTTTCTGGAATAATCAGACCAGAATATTTTTTATAAGTCTAGTTGAAGTTCTAAGGAGACATTACCTCTTTTAAGAGTCGTTAAAAAGACTAGATAGAATAGAATAAATTTTTTATAATTTATGCATCTGTATTTACCAAAAAAAATATTTTGAAAACTATTTGATTACCTATACCTACTTCAATGATTGATTTTAGCCCTTAGAAAAAAAATATTTACGTTATTCAACATTGGGTTAGTAGTATTACATAACGCGGCAGGTAACTAGTGAAAATAATAACACTGCTAGCCCTCCAGTGGTGGCGTCACGGTGTCAGGGACCGGGTTAGTTAAAAACGTGCTGTTTTACAGCGAGAGTTCGTGGAAAACCGTTCTGTCTCTACGTACCACTTTTTGTTTTATAAAGTGGAATTTAACTTATGGTAACTTTATACATTTATATATTTTTATTATAATTTTTTTATATTTTATTCTGTTTTTATTGTTTTTAATTTTATTTTATCTTATAGAGGGAATTTTGTTTTTATTTTTATATTTTTTACTTAATATTACTAAAGAGAATTAAATTTTAATTTTGTACCTAGAATCTTTTTTTTTTTTGACTATTGATATTTATAATAAAGTGATAATAAAAATAAGTCAACACGTTGACTGTCACATGAATCACATACGATTCATGATACGTTTTCAAACACGTCCATGAGGCAGATATAATTCATGGACGTATGAATTAAATAATATACTAATACGTCCATGAGTAATATATAAACATGCACTTAACACTGAAAAAATGGTATAGATTTTTTTTACATAGCAAATCATAACATGCAATGACTTTAAAACTAAAATATTGCAAAAAAACGTTTGGACGTAGGGGGACAAAAAAAACCTAATGGGGACAGTTAACGTGTTAAATATACTTTTTGCTAACATCTCTTTACAAATATTTTTTAACAATTGGTTAAAAATGTAATTATGACCATTTTGTGATAACCCGGTTTCTGAGACCGGGGCCACCACTCATGTCATTAAATAAGCGCCACTACTGGATGGCTAGCAGAGCTCTACAAAAAAAGATTCTTTTTATTTGCCGAGGGCCTTTTAGTTGCATCTGGTTATATTTAATGCACTGATTTCGGAACCCTTTCTCGTTTTTCTCGATCAGCTTGTTTTTTTTTTTGAGCGCACACTGTTTTTTTTGGCTATAGTTGTAGTAAAATAAATAATTAAGGTCTAATTAATTTTTTTTTGTCGTGAATTAGTTCTCCATTAATGGGGCTTTAGCCTGTAAAAGCGGATTTAAAATATCTTTATTCGTTTGTTTTTTATAGGCTTACAAATTCAAGAAACGAGACTTTTTTGTGTTTTTTCGATATATTTAAAAAAATTATATAAATACTAAAGATACTAATCTATTTTTTTGCCCAATAGTAACACATTGATGCGGTTTATAAAAATAAAAAAAGTTTTAGATTTAATCCAGTGAGGAAGATTTTACCGGGGGTTATCGAAAAAAAGTCCACACATTTTGAAATATTTTATTTATTTTTAGAAGACCCAAACGATAAATTAAATTTATTATGAAAAAAACAAAACAAAAAATAAAAAAAACTCCTTTCTTCAAAACATAAAAATTACATTAAATAAATATTATATAATTCAAAATATTGTTGTTCTGCTTTCAATAACTCCCCGTAAAATCTCCGTTACTGGATTAAATCTAAAACTTTTTTATTTTTATAAACCTCACATGTGTTGTTTATAAAAATCAGCCATATCTTTAGTATTTATATAAAATTTTCATGAAAATATAGAGAAAAAATAGGAATATTTTTTACTTTTCTACTCTTTACCGTGACAACAAGTGCAAAATTAAATTTTGCGCCCTGGAGTGTAGCAACCGACATGTCAATCGTAAAACAGCTACGGGATCTCGTGTTCCGCCATTTTTTTAATATGAAATTATTATTTCTTTTGAATTAAATCTCAATTTCTTATGCTAAATATTTGCGTGCTAAATATTTGCGTGCTAAATACTTGTTATGGAGGAATTTTGGAGAGTGCCGGTGATAAGGACTTTACTTCTAAAACCAAACCAAACTAGCAGATTTGCAGAAAATAATAAGTGTCGTAAGGTTGCGAATTTCACTGTGACTAGATGTACACCGGGAGTACGTCCATTAAACGTACATCGGTTGTATTAATATTAGTTTTTTTTAGTTAACGTTGGTTGATTTTGTTTTTTGCTGGTTTGGTGTTTTATTTATTTGATAAGGTAAATCATCTTATTTCTCAAAAATTTTATTTAACCTCAACTAATAAATAAATTGTGGAAACACATATGTGCACGAATCTGATGTATGTTTATTAAATGTACTCCCGGTGTACGTCTAGTCTCGGCGTATAAATTTACTGCCTAAAATTTATATATTTATTTATTTTAGATCGTAGAAAAAATTTTGTTTGTATTACTAGCTCAAAATGTGATTTTTCGCTCTTAATACAAAAATAACTATTTATTTACTCTTTTTTTCGCAAAAAATTATTGCCCTAAAAAAAAACCGCGCATTTCGCAAATAGTGGTTATCATTTTTAGATTCAGGGGGTTGAAAATAACATTTTTTTTCGAAAACAAAAATATATAAAAACCCTATAGGAAAAAAAATGGTACATTTCCACAAAAAATTAATGTCATTTTAGAAATAAGGGGGTCTAAAAAGGCATTTTTTTTTTAATTTACTGATTTCCTATGAACAAAAGTTAACCCAAAGTTCGTTCTATATGTGTGTAAAAATTGTCGCACTTATTTCTGAAAACGATAATTCGAGAATGCTTTGAGAACAAGAACTTTTGGTTAGCGGAACTTTGATTTACTTTACCCCCCAGTGGTTTAGTCAACCCCAGTTGACTATGGACTTTATAACATACTTGTAGATGAAGTCTCCATCATGGAGATTAGGCCATTTGGGCTATATCCTTGATCGCAACAGCTATTTCAAACTGCAATTAATGCTATCAATTGATTGCCGTGTATTGATTCAAATTTACATTTACATTGATACTAATTTACATTGGTAATCAGAATAAGTTATTGGTGTGTTACAGGGCAACACAAAATATCTAAAAATAGATAAAAATTAGTATAAAATACTTCTTAAACGATATAGCATTTTTTAAAATAAATGTCTCAAAAAATAATGATAACTCTTGGCATTAACCTGTCCAGATTTAATGTCTCTAGATTAAAGCGTTCTCCAGTTATTAAAATATTTTTTTTGTTTTTAGAATTATTTTTAAAAGGTAAAAAAAACAAAATTTTGGCACGAATACATGGCTTTTACATATTTTTATTTAAAAATAGCACTAGGCAACAAATCCCAACTTTTTTTTTCCCCGATCGGAAAGTAAATTTTTCTTACTAATTCGTTTGGACTTTTCCGAATCTGACCTTAGAAAAATTCCAGCACCTAAAATTTTTGAGATATAAGCTCAGGTAATAATGAGGTTTTTTTCAAAATCTTTAAAAAAAGAGTAGAATTTTGAAAATTTTAGTGTATATTAAAAAAAATACGAGGAATTCAAAAATTTATATGTCAAGAACCTACTGTCAGAGTAAATACGCGAAAAAAAAATAAAAATGTTAAAATGAAAGTGCAGAGTTTACTTAATTGCTCATTTGTGGCAAAACTATCAAATTTTTTTAAAAACTTTATAGAACTTAATTTGTAGATTATAAAATTCTCTACAAAAATATTTATACAAATATTTTTTTATTTTGCTTAGTTTGTTCCTAAAAAGTAAATAAATGAAAAAGATATAAAATTAAAGTACACAGTGTAAACTTTTTTCCCGAGCCCAAAAAAATTATTTTTCTTATCAATTTAAAGGCGCAGAATCCAAATTTGACCTTAAAAAAATTTAGCACGTCTTATTTTTTAAATTTTAGTACATGCAATTATGCCAATTTAAAAAAAAATTATAAAACAAAATATTGTGTATTTTTGTTTGTTTTTTTAATGGTTCTACATGATAAAAATGTTACTTTATTACATAAGAACCATAATACGTAACCTTTTTTTAGTTCATATTTGACCCCCTAGTAATGATTTTTGACAATTTTTAGCATGAGTACGTCGCGATAAGCTTGTCCCCTTATGCACCCTTCTTCTTACCCTCCACCCCTACTTAGTTTTGTCACATTATCCATTTTTTTTTTAATATTTTTTTTTCATAATATCCCTATTTATCTACCTATAAATTTAAAGTTTCTATGTTTTAAGTTGGGTATTTTTTAACTAATATTGAGTCGCTAAATCCAATTTTGTCATTGGAATATTTTTGTCTCCCATGATTTTAGAACAAAAGAGGGATAAAATAATGATTTTTTAACATTTTTATCTTATTTTTCTCAGAAAACTATTCTGAGGCCAGATTCGGTTTCAGCGAACCAAAATTAGTTAAAAAACATATGACTCCAACCGGGGCAAGAAATCGTGTTGCCTAGTGTAGTTTATACAAAAACAAGATATACTCACGGTGGTTTTCTGCAAATTTTAACTTTTTGTTTCTGACTCCTGATTTTTTTTTCACAAATTTTTTAAACACGCAAAAGAAGTACTTTATTCAAATATAAAAAAATCTTAGGGCCGATCGGTTTTTTTACGTTTTTTTTCTAATTTATTATAATATGTACATATTACGTACTTGAACTTTAGTACATATTTTAGATATAATTATAAAATCATTATTTACAATCACTATATTGCAAAAATGCTTATCTCCAAAAAGTCCAAAGGGCGTATCTTTTTTTTCTAGCGCATTATTGTTTTATGGGCGAAGTGGACCGAAAAACAAATTTTTTTTTGCATATTCGGATTTAAAATGCCATGAAACGTCGAGAAAATGTGAAAAAAGTGGGTCTGTCTGTCCTCTGTCTCTAAACCTTATAACTTCTAAACAAAAGGTCCGATTCAAAAAAAATCTTTCACTATAAGATTAAGAACCTTCGTAGTTTATTTGACGTCAAATATACTTAACATTGGAATCAGTCAGTGGGGTCAAAGGGGGAAAATACTAATATTTTTGCTATAACTGGCTTATCATTGATCGTAGAATAACATTTCTTGTGCAGATAAAGTGTTTTTTTATTTTCTGCTAAAAGTTCAATTATTTTTGTTGTAGTATAATAATAATTATTGTTATCTTCCTATCAATAATAAGCAAGTTATCTCAAAAAATATTAGTATTTGACCCCTTTGTCTCCCATGCTGCTCTTCAATGTTAACCATATTTGACGTCAAGTAAACTACGAACGTCCTAAATCGTACAGAATTATTTATATCGGACCTTTCGTTTAGAATTTATAAGGATTAGAGACAGAGGACATACAGACCGATATTTTTTTAACAGCCACTTTTTTTACATTTTCTTCACGTTTCATAGTGTTTTAAGTCCGAATATTTTTTTTTTTTGATTTTTCGGTCGACTTCGACCATAAAACATTTAAACGCTAGAAAAAAAAATATACGCCCTTTGGCATTGGAGATAAACATTTTTGTAATATAGTGATCATAAATAATAACTTTATTATTATATCTAAAATATATATTGAAGTTCAAGTATGTAATATGTACATATTATAATAAATTAGAAAAAATGTAAAAAAATCGATCGGCCTCTATGATTTTTTTATATTTGCCTAAATTACTTCTTATGGTGTGTTTAAACAATTTAAGAAAAAAACTCAGGGGTCGGAACAAAGTTTAAATTTTCAAAAAACCGCCGTGGTACTCTTATTTACAGTAAATAACACAGGCCCACAAAATAAAAAAGTGGTCTGTGCTGGGGTTGAGACCCACCTACTCTTATGTATTTTGGGATGCTGAACACGAATCTCTCATAAAAAAGGCACTTCATCAGCTCATTTCTTTGCTACACTGAAAAAACTGTCTAAAATGGTAAAAATCTCATATTATTTCAGTGTAACAAAAAAATGAGCCATTGAAGTGCATTTTTTATAACAGATTCTTGTTCAACATTTCAAAAAATACATAAGAATAGGTGGGCACCAACCCCGGCACAGACGACTATTTTTTTTGTGGGCCCATAATGTTTTTTCAGTGTAGAAAAAAAATGAGCCGAGCCTTTTTTTATGACAGATTCGTGTTCAGCATCCCAAAATACATAAGAATAAGTGGATCTCAACCCCAGTACAAACCACTTTTTTTTGTGGGCCCAGACAGTTTTTTCAGTGTAAATACAAAATAAGCCCATGAAGTGCCTTTTTTATGGCACATTCGTGTTCAGCATCCCAAAATACATAAGAATCCGTGGGTCTTAACCACAGCACAGACCACTTTTTTTTGTGCGTCCAGACAGTTTTTTCAGTGTAGAAACAAAATAAGCAGACGAAGTGCCTTTTTTATGACAGATTCGTATTCAGCATCCCAAAATACATAAGAATAGTTAGGTCTCAACCCCAGCACAGCCCACTTTTTTTCTTTTGTGGGCCTGTGTAATTTACTATACATTTTTCCTCTATTTAAGGATTATTCTAACCTTGAATCTAAACAAATGCCTTTAAAATAAAAATGTTACTATTAGGGTAAAAGTGTTATTTTTTTGTTGTTACTTTTTACCCTAGTTTTTTTTTGTATATATATAAAACGAGTGACACAACTAGCTATTCTTGTTATATATCTACATAAAAGAAAATGTTTAATATATCTTCTAAATTAAAGTAAAAACAGCGACATATATCAACCGCCCTATGCATAGTTATCCTCAGTGTATCGCAAATGAAAAAGAATTTGGCCTAAAAAAAGATTCCAGGAAAAAATATAACTTCAGCATTATTTAACCCTTAACTTATAGAAATATATTTGTTTAGAAAAATGTTTACTGTAAAAACAATTTAAAAAAATTATAAGGATTGGTTTAGACACAATTTGGCCAATTGTTAACTGCAATAGAGAACTGCATTTTTTTGTTCTTTTTTGTACCCGGGTCATAAACTTGAAAAGTCACCTTATAAAAAATATTTACCAACTATGTCTTTTAAAGCCAAAGGATTTTTTTTTACTACGTCTTAATCCTATTTAGATTCAACAATTTTATACTATACCTACTATAGTCAAAGTGTATGCGAGTCATTGTTTTAGCTGTTCATTGTCTGTCTGTCTGTCTTTGAAAACATTTTAATGTCTGCCCCCGCTCTAAAATTTCTGAAACCGTCACTACAAGACTGCATTATTTACAAACTTGATAAGTTAGCAGCATTTTTCTTGTACTCCTTATTTTAAACAGCAAGAAGTATCATAGAACATTTGAATATTTCCTAGAATTGTAATTTTAATAAAATGATATTAAATTCTTTAACTTATCCCATATATAGCCTTTTGACGAAATCAGAAAATATAAAACAAACAAAAACATTTTTACAGCAGATAAAATGAACATTTTGATATATTGCTTATGGGATGTATTTTAAAATCCCCTAAAAAAGCATAAATTTATATTAAAGTAGAATAATATTAATAAATTTATCTTAAGTGACATATCCATAGAGTAACAAACCAAGTAAAACGTTTTTTTTTCTTAATATATTTTTTGTACAGGAAAAATTAAACTGCTTATAAAAAAAATGAAAAATTGAATATGCAGTATGAAAAATTATTATTTTCAGAAAGGAAACATTTTTCGTTCCTTTTAAATACTGAGAAAAGTGATTCCATTACAAAAAAAGCAGTTGTCAAAGAAAATAATTACTCCAGGGCTTCGTTCTTGTGTCTCTCAGTGTACTTGTCTACTAAAAACTGTTCAGTAAAATCATACTGTTCTTTAAAGTGATGCGTCAGAGGTGATGACCTTTTTTAAGATTATGTACAGGCTACAATCAAATCGACGTTGCCAATTCAAGCGCTAAGTAGTGGTAAAAAAGATCAAGTCAAATTTCATTGATATGCAGTGTATGGCTGGCCAACAAAAAAATCACAGTGCGCAAGTGCGCCCCTAATAGTTGTATACGAATATGCTATTGCTTTACTATGTTCGATGACTTTGCGATGTATCTGGGACTTTTACCAGAACATGGTATTTGACATGGTAAACTGGTAATTTAATTTAATTTTAAATGAAAAAAAAGTTATAACACTCTGTATTTGATAGTTGAGTAGGGTTTTTGGTAGTTGAAAGTTTTTAAATTCTAGATTAAAGCATTTTACATTCCAGTAGACTTCAGTAGATAACAGTTACTGTTGTGACATTTCAGTATTTCCTGTTGCTCTAACTCCACTGTAATTATTTTAAACCTGAAAGTCGTGAAGTTAAGTCCAGTTCATGAGGCCATAAAGATGTCAGAGTATGTAGCAAATAAAGGGTTAGAGTGGTTCTGTTATGCAACAATGGGTGGCTTAGGAAAACAAATATTTATTAATTATAACGCAGTTTATAACTATGGGCACATATAATGTTTTTATCATTATTATTATGCTATAGAATATATAATATACATACAGGGTGTTCCGCGAGGAAAAGGAAATATTTTAATGGTGTGTTCTAGAGGTCAAAATAAGAAAAAAAGTTCCCATAAACATATGTCCAAAAACGACTCGTAAGGGAGCTACGCCCCTTTAAAGGAGTACCAAAATTTCGATTTTTTATTAATAACTTAGGAACCCTTTGTATTATAGCATCGAGTTTTAACAAATGATCTATGCTTTAAAAGGCCTATCAGCCTATGGCATTTGCATGTAGTTAATGTAACCAGGGGCGTCCGTAATGGGGTGTCTTATCACTTTTATGCCCCAAACTTTTTTCTGCTTAACTTTTTTGTGGGTTTATTTTTAGAATAGTATTACTAAGATAAAAACACATAAAAAAGGTACTGTTGTTATAATACCATAGGATTAACCGTTTTCGATAAAAATACAATTAAAGGCAAAATTGCACCTTTCGAAATCCAAAAAATAAACACTAAAATGTTAAAAACCAAAATTTCAATGGCGTGGGGTTACTGAACACCAAAAACTAAGACAAAAGTTTTTGTATACGTAATTTCAAAAATCAATGCTAAGGGAGTTATGGTTTCCAAAAATTTTAAAGGGTCATGTTACCGTTAAAAGCGATTTTTGCACATACACGTATAAAACTTTTTTTCTTAGCTTTGAATGTAGAATTACCCTGCATTATTGAAATTTAGGTTTTTAACATTTTAGTGTTTAATTTTTGGTTCTATAAACGTGTAATTTTGCCTTTAATTGTATTTTTCTCGAACACGGTTAATCCTATGGTATTGCAACAAGAATACCTTTTTAATGTGTTTTTACCTTGGTAATACTATTCTAAAAATAATCCCTCAAAAAAGTTAAGCAGAAAAAAGTTTGGGGCAAAAAAGTGATAAGACCCCCCATTACGGACGCCCCTGGTTAAATTAACTTCATGCAAATACCATTGGCTGATAGGTCTTATAAAGCACAGATCACAAGCTAAATCTCGATGCTATAACACAAAGGGTTCCTAAGTTATTAATAAAAAATCGAAATTTTGGTACCCCTTTGAAATTACGTAGCTCCCTTACGAGTCGGTTTTGGACATATATTTATGAGAACTTTTTTTCCTATTTTGACCTCTAGAACACATCCTTTAAATATTTCCCGTTCCTCACGGAACACCCTGTATAGGTACGGTAGAATAGTACTATTCTACACTATAATACGGTAGTTTCGAATTTACAAAATCGCCAAAAAAACGTTCTAGACAAAAAATTCTAGGATTTTTTTTATTTTTTTTTCGTTTTTGGTAAAAACAAACTTAAAACAAAACAATTGATAAATTTTTGCTTTTTCATTTTTTTTTGTTTTTTTTTTAATCTTTTTTTTGATAAAAGATTTTATTTTGAGAGAAAAAAGTTTATTTTTATTTTTTTTAAAGTATTTGGGAAAAACAATACACCAATATTAAATAATGGTATGCGTAGCAATATATGTATATCTTCACGGCTTGTTTAGGTATACCTATAGCTACAGCTAAACAAAAACCTTACAAGTTTGCGACTTTTTTGTCGATTGTTTTCAATAGAAGCAAATTCTAATAAAAAATCGGTGTTGTTTCTAAGTTTATTCGCGAATAAAAATTTATACATTTACTAAAATAAAATTAATAACCTAAAACAATGCTGTTTTTTTATGATTCTTCTTTTTTTTTCGAATTTAAATTTATTCAGCATTATTGATCATTTAGTAACTGCCCTTATTAGTACACTACTCTATATAGTTTGCGTTAGATTTGACATATTTTTGAGTTTCGAGTTTTATTTTCCGTTTTTTTTTTTGTCGAGTTTTGAGTTTTGAGTTTTGGGGTTTACAATTTTTTTCGATAATTTACTACGAAAATAAAATGAGTTAGAATGACCCTTAAAGTGAGTTTAATTTACTATTCTTTAATTCTTTATATAACAAACATATATTCTTTAATTATATTATATAACAGAATCGATACAGGCCTGTTGCGATACATTAATATGTTTATATTTATAAAATAAATCACACGTTCCTTAGCGCGATCCTTTTGAAGCATTGTAATTCCTAACAGTGCAGATTACGTAATACACATGCTCACAAAAAATAAAAAATATCAATTACTCTTAACTAGACTTTATTTTTCTTACATAGTTTTGTGTTCTGAAAACGAATTTGAAATTGAAAAATCTCGCTGACCCCATAAAATTTTCAAAAAACTGCAAAAAATAATTCTGGACGATATCTTTAAAGGCTGTAAAGTATTGAATTTTGGAAGTTGTGTCCAAAAACACTTTTAATCAGAAAGTCGAAAACTATTATATATCCAAAATTCAGCTAAATCGGACCAAAACGACTTTTCAATAGTACCTATACACCGTGGTTTTTGAGATTTTTAAAGTGCTCTAGCACCTATATTATTGATTTTTGGAAGTTTTGCCCTTAATAATATTGTAAAAATCGTTTTCAGCATCCAAAAATATGGAAGGAAAATATAGTCTGGTTAGTAGGTAATTAATTCTTCTTCTTATTCTTCTTATTCTTCTTCTTCTTCTTCTTCTTCTTCTTCTTCTTCTTCTTCTTCTTCTTCTTCTTCTTCTTCTTCTTCTTCTTCTTCTTCTTCTTCTTCTTCTTCTTCTTCTTCTTCTTCTTGTTTGTGCTCTTGTTTTTCTTGTTTTTTTTCTCCTTTTTATGTTCTTCTTATTCTTCTTCTTCTACCTCTTCTTCCTCTTTTTTATTTTAGAAAAATCTGAATGTGAAACAATTTATTTATAATATATTTAATTTTTCATTTATTCTGACAAATGTAAGTTTTTATTGTAGTCAGAAAGAAGATAAAGAATAGAAAGATAAAATCGGGTAAAAGAAGGAGGAGCAGAGGAGGAAAACATAGAAAAATAAGAAGTTAACGAAATAGAAATAGAAGAATTAGAGATATTAATGTTTCCGTAAGCTGTTCAGTGAACAAAAGGCGAGGTTAAAATTAAAAAGATCCATTGTAGGGCCAGTCTAAACAAGAAGCTAACCTGACATGTTCAACCATGCAATTGTTGAAACCAGGGTCGCAGATAGTCCGGCCGCACCTAACCAGGATAACATTATCCTGTTGTGCTCATCTTCCTGTAATAATTTACGGAAATATAAGCTGTCAAATTCGTTTTAAAATATGCCTCTCTATCGTTGAATTTAATTCAGAGTTTGCCTAATCTGCATTTTCTATTTGGCTAAATTATGTAGAACCCTTATTATACTATTCACAGCGCGTAAACGCTCGAATTTTCCAAAATCGCCAAAGAACGTCCTAGACATAAAATATAAATGTGTTTAGTGAAAAAATAAGAAACTTTAAAAATGCTCATTTGTCCGATGTTAACAATTTTCAGGAAAACTTAGTTCTATGAGTCGAAGATCGCTATGGTTTTTAAAAATAATTACCCCAAAAACCAAATAAGTTATGGGGGTTTAAAGTTTAAAAAAAAATCGAAAAAATCAGAGGGAAAACTCTGATTTTCAATCTGCCAAATTTTGAAAAAAATCATTCAAAAACAAAAAAGTTATGACACACAAGAAAATAACATTATATCGTAGCTCAAAGTGCAAAAGTTCGTATGTCAAAATTTTTCTTCGGTTTATTTTGGTGCTAAATTGTACCATTTTAATAAAACGCCACAGGCTCTCTGAATAGAGTGAACTTTACATTGTGTGAAGTACAAATTTTAATGTCATTTTATTTAGGTTCCCTGCAATTTAGAACAAACAAGTTAAATTTTGACAGTTCACTTTTTGCACTTCGAGTTACGATATACTGTACTAAACCTTAGGGCGTATCCACAGCCTCGCATAACACGCATAGTACATAAGAATGCGATGCCACTGCTAGCCTTAAAAAGTTTAAATGAAAAGCCAAACCACTCCGGATTTTTTGATTTTAGGTTGTTTTTGGGACATTTCCAAACAGTTTTTGACAAATTTTTTTAAATAAAGTCATTCTTCTTCTTCAAGTTTTGCCTGTAATCACAATACGGAGTTTTTTCTATGACTCACCCTATACCATAGGTGATGATACTCAATATAATCACGACTATTCACACGCCTACTTTATTAATGTCTAAAATAAGACGACCGTAATTTTTAACATTAACAAATTAGGCTTGTGAATGGTCGTGATTATATTGAGTATCATGGGTAGTAGCTATGCTATAGGGTGTGTCATATAAAAAACATCGTATTGCAATGTCAGGAATAACTTGAAGAAGATTAAGAATGACTTTATTTAAAAACGGCTTTGTGAGCGATTTCAATTTTTGTCAAAAACTGTTTGGAAATGTCCCAAAACAACCTAAAATCAAAAAATCCGGGGTGGTTTAACTTTTCATTTAAATTTTTTAAGGCTAGCCGTGACGCCGTAATTGGCTTTATGTGCCAAACGAGGCTGTGGATATGCCCTTATGAAACAATTTTAACAGTCTTCACGTAATGTAGAGTAGGCTGGGCCGAAAAAATTTTGTTGTTCACCGGTTTTGACCAAAATAGGTTAAAACCTTTATTCTGGTTCCCTAAGTGGGTCATAAAAAATTAATCTTAATTAATTGATTAGAAACCGAATTTTGGGGGTCTAACAGCCAAGATTTTACGTTTTAAAATAAAATATATATAATTATTTTGTATTGTTAAACGAGTCGACATGCCGCGACAGCTGAAGTTATGACCCCAAAAAGTTCAAAAATACCTATTACTTAAAATAAATAATAATTATAAATGTAAAAGGACAGAAAATTTAAATTTTAAGCAAAATTATAAAAATATTAATTTATTATTCCATTAATCAAAAAGATAGGCAAGTTTCTAAGTATTCCAAAAAAAAATTGGATGATTTAAAAAAAAACTTTCACCGAAGCTCATTGGGCCCAAAGTTACAATACAATATAAGTGGGGTT